>JADMLD010000786.1:0-60182 GCA_017589585.1 Phylloscopus whistleri
GGGGGGGTAAACGGGACTTAATGGGGGGGACACGGAGGGGACATCGGGACAAGGAGGGGGACAAGGGGGGGACACGGACTTGACATGGGGGGGACACGGGGGACAGACAGGGCGGGACACGGGGGGGGACGGGGGGGGACACGGGGGGTGACACGGGGGGGACAAACCGGGGGATAAAGGGGGGACACGGGGGGTGACACGGGGGGGGACACGATTGGGAACGTGGAGGGGACACTCGGGACAAGGAGGGGACAGGGGGGACAGAGCGGGGGGACACCGCTGGGACACGGGCGGGACACGGGGGACAGACCCGGGGGTCGGGGGGGACACGGGGGGGGGTAAACGGGACTTAATGGGGGGGAGGACACGGGTGGGACACCCGGTGACACGATTGGGACAAGGCCGGTGACAAGGGGGGGACACGGAGGGGACCCGGCGAGCAGCAGAGGGGGCCCATCGCCATCGGGGGGGGTGGACGACACGGGGGGGACACGGGGGAACACGATTGGGAACGCGGGGGGGACACTCGGGACAAGGAGGGGACAGGGGGGACAGAGCGGGGGGGACACGGGGGGGACATTCGGTGACACGATTGGGAACGCGGAGGGGACACTCGGGACAAGGAGGGGGACAAGGGGGGGGGGACACGGGACTTGACATGGGGGGGACACGGGGGACAGACAGGGCGGGACACGGGGGGGACACGATTGGGAACGCGGGGGGGACACTCGGGACAAGGAGGGGGACAAGGGGGGGACACGGGGCTTGGCACGGGGGGGACACGGGGCGGGACAAGGGGGACAACTGGGGGGGGACACGGGAACAGAGTGGGGGGGACACGGGAGGGGACAGACCGGGGGGGGGACACGGGACTTGGTACGGGGGGGACACGGAGCGGGACAAGGCGGGACAGGGAGGGGGACAAGGGGGGACACGAGGGACAGAGCGGGGGGGGACACGGGACCCCCAGGGGGACACGGGACCCCCAGGGGGACACGCGGGGGGGTGACGGGACAGTGGGGGGGGGGACACGTGGGCCAGGGGTGGGACACGGGTGTCACCCCCCCCGCCCCTCCCCCCCCCCGTGCCACACGTGCCACCCCGGCCGCTGCTGGGGCGGCGAGGAAATGCCAGCGGTGCCACCCCGCCCCCGCGGGATCCGGTGACAGGGGACCCGCTGGGGACAATGGGGACACCGGGGATGCTGGGAACACTGGGAACACTGGGAACACTGGGGACAATGGGAACACTGGGAACACTGGGGACAATGGGGACACCGGGGATGCTGGGGACACTGGGAACACTGGGAACAATGGGGACACCGGGGACACTGGGGATACTGGGGACAATGGGGACACTGGGAACACTGGGAACACTGGGGACAATGGGGACAATGGGGACACTGGGAACACTGGGGATGCTGGGGACACTGGGAACACTGGGGACAATGGGAACACTGGGGACACTGGGGCCGCGCTGGGGACAATGGGGACACCGGGGATGCTGGGGACGCTGGGGGTACTGGGGACACTGGGAGAGCCCAGACTGGTGACACTGGTGCCAGTCCACACTGGGGACACGGAGACAGCCCGGACTGGGGATACTGGGGACCCTCCGCCAGCCTGTACTGGGGACACCGGTGTCAGTGGTGCCAGCCTGGACTGGGGACACTGGTGCCACCCCATACTGGGGACACTGGGGACACTGGTGCCACCCCATACTGGGGACACTGGGGACACTGGTGCCAGCGCACCGCAGCCCCACGCCAGGCGGCGATGGGAGGGGGGGGTGGGGGTGTGGCCGCGCCGCTGTCACCCCGCTGTCACCCCGGTGCCACCCGGGCCAGCAGGTTCCTCTGGCAGCGGCCACCGGAAGCGGCGCTGCCGCCGCGATGCCACGGCGGTGTCACCCCGATGCCACCGCGATGCCACCGCGATGCCACAGCGCTGCCACCCCGGCGCCGGCCGTGCCACCCGGCGGGGCCGCCGCTGTCCCCTCCCCGCCCCCCGGCGCGGGGCGGGCGCGGTCCCGGCCCGGGTCCCGCTGTCCCCGCTGTCCCCTCCGGCCGTCCCCTTTGTCCCCGTTGTCGCCGCTGTCCCCTCCCGGGCCGGATCCGGATCCGGGCGGGAATTGCTGGGCCCTGACTCAGGCCGGGCTCAGCCGGAATTTCTGCCCCGGCCGCCCCTCCCTGGCCGGGATCGCCGGGATCGCCGGGGCCCATAAATCCCGGGAGGGACCGGGACGGGGCCGGGACGGGACCGGGACAGGGACCGGGACGGGGATGGAGCCGCTGGAGCTGCCCAGGGTAGGACTGGGGTGGGACTGGGACTGGGACTGGGACTGGGACTGGGATTGGGATTGGGATTGGGATTGGGACTGGGATTGGGATTGGGACTGGGATTGGGACTGGGATTGGGATTGGGATTGGGACTGGGATTGGGATTAGGACTGGGATTGGGATTGGGACTAAGATTGGGACTGGGATTGGGATCACCAGTGCCCATAAATCCCGGGAGGGGACAGGGACAAGGACAGGGGACAGGGACAGGGGATGGGGACAGGGACAGGGACAAGGACAGGGACAGGGACAGGGACAGGGGACAGGGACAAGGACAGGGACAGGGACAGGGACAGGGACAGGGATGGGGACAGGGGACAAGGACAGGGACAGGGACAGGGACAGGGACAGGGGACAAGGACAGGGACAGGGACAGGGACAGGGGACAGGGACAGGGACAGGGACAGGGACAGGGGACAAGGACAGGGACAGGGACAGGGGCAGGGGACAGGGACAGGGACAGGGACAGGGACAGGGATGGAGCTGCTGGAGCTGCCCAGGGTGGGATTGGGATGGGACTGGGATTGGGATCTCCACGGTGTCCCCATGATGTCCCTGTCCCCGCAGGGTTCCCCCTCTCTGTGGTGTCCCCATGGTGTCCCCCTGATGCCCCCACGGTGTCCTTGTCCCCGCAGGGTTGTCCCTGTCTCTGATGTCCCTGTGATGTCCCCAGGGTGTTCCTGTCCCCGCAGGGTTCCTGTGATGTCCCCACGGTGTCCCCCTCATGTCCCCAGGGTGTCCCCGATGCCCCCCCAGTGTCCCTGTGATGTCCCCACGGTGTCCCCAGGGTGTCCCCGATGTCCCCAGGGTGTCCCCGATGCCCCCCCAGTGTCCCTGCGATGTCCCCAGGGTGTCCCTGTCCCCACAGTGTCCCCAATGTCCCCACGGTGTCCCTGTTGTGTCCCCAGGGTGTCCCCCTTATGTCCCCAGGGTGTCTCCAATGTCCCCAGGGTGTCCCCGATGCCCCCCCAGTGTCCCTGTGATGTCCCCGCAGGGTTCCTGCTGTTCCTCGGGGCCGGGGCTGTCCCTGGCGATGTCCCCGGTGATGTCCCCGGCGATGTCCCCGGGGGGCTGCGAGGAGAGCGAGGCCTGGCTGGGCCCGGGGGGGTCCCCCCAGCCCTGTTCCCACGGAGCCCCCGCCGAGGGAGCGGCCCCGGAGCTCCGAGGTACGTCCTGATCCCAAATCCTGATCCTGATCCCAAATCCTGATCCTGATCCCAAATCCTGATCCTGAGCCCAAATCCTGATCCTGAATCCTGATCCTGATCCCGAATCCTGATCCCAAATTCCAAATCCCAAACCCCAGAGCCCCCCACGGAGGAGGACGTGTACTGCCGCTGCCTGTCCCAATCCCAAATCCCCAATCCTGACCCCAAATCCCCAATCCTGACCCCAAATCCCCAATCCTGACCCCAAATCCCAAATCCCAACCCCAGAGCCCCCCACGGAGGACGACGTGTACTGCCGCTGCCTGTCCCAATCCCAAATCCCAAATCCCCAATCCCAAATCCCCAATCCTGACCCCAAATCCCCAATCCTGACCCCAAATCCCCAATCCTGACCCCAAATCTCCAACCCCAGAGCCCCCCACGGAGGACGACGTGTACTGCCGCTGCCTGTCGCGCACCCTGTGCCACACGGCCACGCCGGTCACCGTCGGCTTCTACGCGCCCTGCGGCCACCGCCTGGAGTCCCTGCTGGCCAAGGTCACCGGTGCGTGGGCAATTCGGGAATTGTTTGGGAATTTGGGAATTCGGGGGAATGTGGGGGGATCCAGGCCGGGCATCCCCAGGTGGCCCTGAGGAGCAGCGGGTTGGGTTTGGGGTTTTCTGTGCCCGGCGTTGTTTCCTGAGGGTTTGGGGGTCTCATCGCGGTCCCCAGTCCCAGGTTCCATCCTGATCCCAAATCCCATCCCAAATCCCATCCCAAGGCCCAGGTCTCATCCCCAAAAACATCCAATCCCATCCCAAACCCCAAATTCCAGCCCCAAATCCCAGATCTCATCCCAAACCCCATCCAACCCCAATCCATCCCACCCCAAATCCCACCCCGTACCCCAAATTCCAACCACAAATCCCAAATCTCATCCCAAATCCCATCCAACCCAATCCATCCCATCCATTCCAACCCAACCCAGCCCAAACCCCAAATTCCAATCCCCAAATCCCATCCAACCCGATCCAACTCAACCCATCCAATCCATTCCAACCCAACCCATCCCAAACCTGAATTCCAAGCCCAAATCCCACCCCAAATCCCGAATCCCATCCCAAATGCCAAATCCATCCAACTCAACTGAACTCAACCCAACCCAACACATCCAATCCGTTTGTTCCAACCCAACTCAACCCAACCCAACACCCCAAATTCCAAGCCCAAATCCCATCCCAAATCCCATCCAACCCAACCCAACCAACTCAAACCCGTCCAGTCAAACCCAACCCAACCCGAAACCCCAAATCCCACACCGTACCCAAAACTCCAAACCCCAAATCCCACCCCAAACCAACCAAACTCCAACCCCAAATCCCACCCCAAACCCCAAATCTCATCCCAAACCCCAAATCCCATCCCAAATCCCACCCCAAACCCCAAATCCCACCCCAAACCCCAAATCTCATCCCAAACCCCAAATCCCATCCGAAATCCCACCCCAAACCCCAAATCTCATCCCAAATCCCACCCCAAACCCCAAATCCCATCCCAAATCCCACCCCAAACCCCAAATCCCACCCCAAACCCCAAAAGTCATCCGAAATCCCACCCCAAACCCCAAATCTCATCCCAAATCCCACCCCAAACCCCAAATCCCATCCCAAATCCCACCCCAAACCCTGAAAGTCATCCCAAATCCCACCCCAAACCCCAAATCCCACCCCAAACCCCAAATCTCATCCCAAATCCCACCCCAAACCCCAAATCCCATCCCAAATCCCACCCCAAACCCCAAATCTCATCCCAAATCCCACCCCAAACCCCAAATCCCACCCCAAACCCCAAATCTCATCCCAAATCCCACCCCAAACCCCAAATCTCATCCCAAACCCCAAATCCCATCCCAAATCCCACCCCAAACATCCAATCCCATCCCAAACCCCAAATCTCATCCCAAACCCCAAATCCCATCCGAAATCCCACCCCAAACCCCAAATCTCACCCCAAATCCCACCCCAAACCCCAAAAGTCATCCCAAATCCCACCCCAAACCCCGAAAGTCATCCCAAATCCCACCCCAAACCCCAAGTCTCATCCCAAACCCCAAATCTCATCCGAAATCCCACCCCAAACCCCAAATCTCATCCGAAATCCCACCCCAAACCCCAAATCTCATCCCAAATCCCACCCCAAACCCCAAATCTCACCCCAAATCCCACCCCAAACCCCAAATCTCACCCCAAATCCCACCCCAAACTCCAAATCTTATCCCAAACCCCAAATCTCACCTCAAATCCCACCCCCCCGCTGCTGCCCCCAGCCTTCATGCGGGAGGAGATGCTGCGCCGCGAGGCGGCCGAGCTGCAGCGGGGCCGCCGGAAGCCGCGCAGCCCCCACGGCTGGGGGCTGCTGGAGGCCCTGTGGCTGCTGGCCTTCTACCAGCCCGTGGTGACCGAGGGCCACCTGCGGCGCAAGAACCTGGAGTTCATCTTCATCCGCTTCAGCGCCTGGGAGTTCGCCGGCTGCGACAAGCTCTGGGCCGGGCTGGTGACCACGCTGTGCCACCACGTGCGGCGGCACTTCGGCGCGCTGCCGCTCAGCGTCTTCCACGTGCTGGGCTCGCGGCCGCGCTTCGCCTCGGGCTTCTCGCAGCGCGAGTGGGTGCTGAAGAAGGGGACGTGCCTGCGGCTCTGGGGGCTGCTGCTGGTGCTGGCCGTGGGGCTGGCCATCCTGCTGGTGGCCCTGCTGGTGCCGGGCATCAAGGAGCACCACGCGCTGAAGGTGGTGGGCAGCGCCGTGGCCTCGCTGTCGGGCTCCTCGCTGGTGCTGGGGGCCCTGTCCATCCTCAAGAACTTCGTGGTCAGCGAGAAGAAGAAGATCGAGCGGCTGACGGACAGCGACCGCTTCGCCGGGCAGCTGGGCTTCATGAGCAAGGTGCGCGGCGAGGTGGAGGTGCTGGTGGACTTCCTGGCCTTCATGGAGGTCTTCGAGCGGCGGCGGCTGCGGGTGGTGCTGGAGATCACCAGCCTGGACCTGTGCTACCCGGAGAAGGTGGCCGGCGTCTTCAACGCCATGGCCACGCTGCTGTCGGACGCCAACGCGCCCTTCATCTTCCTGCTGGCCGTGGACCCCAGCGTCATCGTGCCGTGCCTGGAGCAGACGGGCTGCATGAAGGGGCTGGCGGACAACGGCTACCTGTACCTGAACCGCGCCGTCACGCTGCCCTTCTCCATCCCCGAGATGGGCGCCCGCTCGCGGCTGCGCAGCGTCGAGGCCGCCATCCAGACGCGGGAGGACCTGATGTACCGGATCATCGCCGGCAACGTCGCCAAAACCCGCGCCGGCTGCGCTGGTCGTGGTGGTGGTCGTTCTGGTGGTGGTTCTGGTGGTGGTTGTGGTTGTGGTGGTTGTGGTGGTTGTGGTGGTTGTGGTGGTTCTGGCGGTGTTCCCGGGTGGAAGGAGGCGGACTCGCAGGCGGTGGCGCGGATCCACGAGGCGTTCCGCTGCCTCCACGACGGCTCGGACGTGCTGTCGCGCTACCTGCCCGACAACGGCGCCAACGTCCGGCGCATCGTCAACACCATCCCCATCACGCTGCGGCTGCTGCTGCACCGCTGCGGCCTGGAGGACGTCGACGTCGCCGATGTCGCCGACGCGGCCGCGCTGTCGCCGCGCGCCGCCGCCGCCTGGGTGGTGCTGGCCGACCGCTGGCCCTGCCGCCTCAGCTGGACGCTGCAGTGCCTGGAGGAGGGCGAGGGGCAGATCCCCTGGGGGAAGCCGCTCTGGAGCCTCTTCCAGGAGCAGGTGGGCGAGCTGAGCGCGCTGCGGCAGGCGCTGGGCAAGGTGCTGAGCCTGGACGGCGACCCCGAGCTCTTCCGGGCCTTCCTGGAGCGCGATTTCCCCTTCAGCGCCGGGCAGGCGCGGCGGCTGCTGCCGGTGACCGTCAACCTGGACCACTCCATCCGGCACCAGATGGGGCTGCTCCGCGCCCTGGCGCGGCTGGGCAAGGCCGGGGCCGGCCCGGGGGTGTCCCGGGGGGTGCAGTGCCCCTGCCCCCGGTGATGCCCGGCGGGGATGGAGCCCCCCGGGGCGGCCGGAGAGCCGGGAGGGACTGGGGGAACGGGGATTGGGGGTGCCTGGGGTTGGTTCTCGGAGTTTGGGGAGGGAACTGGGATGATCCACAGGGAATTCTCTGGGTTTTATTCCAGGATTTTGGTCCTGGGATGATCCGGAGGGAATTCCTGGGGGTTTATTCCCAGATTTTGGTCCTGGGATGATCCAGAGGGAATTCCAGGGGGTTTATTCCCAGATTTCCGTCCTGGGAGGGGGTTTGGGATGTTCCAGAGGGAATTCTTTGGGATTTATTCCTGGATTTTGGTCCTGGGAGGAGTTTAGGATGATCCACAGGGAATTCTCTGGGTTTTATTCCCGGATTTTGGTCCTGGGATGATCCAGAGGGAATTCTTTGGGTTCATTCCCAGTTTTTGTCACTGGGAGAAGCTGGGAAGCTCCAGAGGGAATTCCAGGGGTTTATTCCCGGGATTTTTGTCACTGGGAGACGCTGGGATGATCCAGAGGGAAATTCCTGCTTCGAATTCCCAGGATTTTGCTCCTGGGAAGATCCAGGGGCACCCCGAGGCTCCCGGATCCGGGGGAATTCTGCTCCCACCCTGAGACATTTCCGGGATCTCTTCCCAAATTTCGGGTCCTTTTGGGAGGGAAAACTGGGAAGGAAAATCGTGGGAATCCCCCCCCCCCAAATTCCAACCGGAATTCCCGGGAAAACCCCCCTGGGATCAGCCCCCAAAATAAACCAAATTCCACCCCCGGCTCCGCGTTTGGGATTTTTTTGGGATTTCTGGAATTCCCAGAGGGATTTCCGGGTTTTTTTTTGGGATCTTCACCCTCTTCCCACCCCCCTCAAATCCACGAATTCCCGAAATTCCGGGCTGAGCCCCCAAGAAGAGGGCGGGTGACGAATGCAGAATTCCTTTAATTAGAAAACAGCCGTTAACAAAAATTCCACCACGGGGAGAACGAAAGGGAAAAAAAAAAAAAAAAATCAAAATTAAAAAAAAAAAAAAATTTAAAATAAAATCGACGAAACCGGGAAAAAAACAGGAAAAAAAAAAAAAAAAAGTCCCAAATCCCAAAAAAAATGAAACCAAAAAACCACCACCAGCGAAAATTCCCGGCCGGAATATCGGGAATATCCCCCCGGAATTCCAATCCCCCCGCCCTCCCCCGCGGCTCCCTGAAAAGGTTTTATTGCACTTTGAGAAAGAAAAAGCCACCCCCGCCCTGGGAATTCCCCGGGAATTCCGGGAATTCCGGGCCGGGAGATCCCCGCATCCCGGATTTTTCCACTTCCCCACCACCTCTGGAAATTCGGGATGACCGAGGAATTCCAGCCCCTCCCTCTTCCCCTCGTTTTGTTTTTTTTTTTTTTTTTTTCCCGGGAATTCTGCGGCCGGTGATAAATAGAGACGGGAAAAAAACCAAAAAAACAGGGAAAAAATTCCCAAAGAAACAAAAAAAAAACCGGAAAAAAAAAGGAAATTAAAAAATAAATAAAGCGCGGAGGATCCCGGGAATTTTTTTTTCTTTTTGTTGTTTTTTTAGGGACGGAATTCCCAAATTCCCGCTGCCGCTGCTCCGGCCATTCCCGGTCCCTGTAGTGTCGCGGCCGCCGGATCCCGCCGGGAATGGCCCCGGGAATTCCCGGGGGGAACGGGGAAGGCCGAGCCCCGCCCCCCTTCCCTGCCCCTCGGAGGCGGGAAAAACTCGGGAAAAATCGGGAAAAAAATCGGGAAAAGAAAAAAAATCCGTTTGGGGTTCTCTTGGTGTTTTTGTTGTTTTTTCTCTCTCTCGGTTTTTGCTTTTTTTTTTTTCTCTCTTTGCCAAGAAAAGTCCCGAAATTCCCGAGGTTTGGTTGGAATCTTGTGCGGAGTGGGAGGAGGGGAAAGCTCCGGAGCCTCCCCCCCCCCGACCTTCCAGGACCTGTGGGGAGAGGGGGGGAGCTGGAATTCCCGGATTTCCCCGGACATTCCCGGCGGGATTCCCGGTTTTTATTCCCGGTTTTTCTCCCCGGACATTCCCGGCGGGATTCCCGGTTTTTATCCCCGGATATTCCCGGCGGGATTCCCGGTTTTTATTCCCGGTTTTTTTCCCCGGACATTCCCGGTTTTTATTCCCGTTTTTTTTTCCTCCCCGGACATTCCCGGTTTTTATTCCCGGTTTTTCTCCCCGGACATTCCCGGCGGGATTCCCGGTTTTTCTCCCCGGACATTCCCGGTTTTTATTCCCGGATTTTATCCCCGGATATTCCGGGTTTTTATACCCGGATTTCCCTGGACATTCCCGGCGGGATTCCCGGTTTTTATCCCCAGACATTCCCGGCGGGATTCCCGGGTTTTTATTCCCGGTTTTTATTCCCGGATTTCCCCGGACATTCCCGCTTTTTATTCCCGGTTTTTATTCCCGGTTGGTTTTTATTCCCGCTTTTTATTCCCGGTTTTTATCCCCGGACATTTCCGGTTTTTCTCCCCGGACATTCCCGGTTTTTATCCCCGGTTTTTATTCCCGGATTTCCCTGGACATTCCAGGTGGAATTCCCGGTTTTTCTCCCCGGACATTCCCGGTATTTATCCCCGGTTTTTCCCCCCGGTTTTTATCCCCGGTTGGTTTTTACTCCCGGTCGGTTTTTCTCCCCGGTTTTTATTCCCAGTTGGTTTTTCTCCCCGGTTTTTATTCCCGGTTGGTTTTTATTCCCGGTTTTTCTCCCCGGTTTTTATTCCCGGTTTTTATTCCCGGTCGGTTTTTACTCCCGGTGGGTTTTTCTCCCCGGTCGGTTTTTCTTCCCGGTGTGTTTTTCTCCCCGGTCTGTCTCACCTGCGCTCACAGCGGCTCCGGGGCCGGTTCCTGGCTGGCCTCCAGCAGCAGCTCCTGCAGCTCCTGCTCGTTCCGGGCGCAGCTCAGCTCTGCGGGGAGGGGCGGGGAGCGTTCCCAACCCGGCCCGGCCCTGCCCCGGCCTTCTCCCGCCTCTTTTCCCAATTTTCCACCCCAATCCCAGCTGTTTTCCCACTTCCCATCCCAATTCCAGCTCTTTTCCCAGTTTTTCCTGATGTTTTCCCCCCCCAGTTCCCGCTCCTTTCCCGGTTTTCCGGGATTTTTCCAGCTGCATTCCCACTTTCCCACCCCCTGGACACCTCTTCCCGGTTTTCCAGCTGGGATCCGTCGGGATCCCGGCGATGGAGAAGCTCCGGGAGCACCGGGAGGATTCCCTGGGATCCGAATTCCCCCGGGAAAATCCCAGGGAATTTCACCCCGGGGCTGGGAACCCTCGGGGATCAGGAGGGGCTCAAACCCCTTGGGAATGATGGTGAACTATCCCAGAATTATTCCCAGTTCTGGGAATTTGGGATCTCAGAACCCTCGGGCTCCCCAGACTCCCTTGGGAGTCCCCCTGGGGTTTGGGGATTTGGAGTTTGGGGATTTGGGAATTTGGGGATTTGGGGGTTTGGGGTTTGGGGATTTGGGGGTTTGGGGATTTGGGGATTTGAGGATTTGGGATTTGGGTATTTGGGGGTTTGGGGATTTGGGGATTTGGGGTTTGGGGATTTGGGGGAGTTTGAGGGTTTGGGGGTTGGGGATTTGGGGGTTTGGGAGTTTGGGAATTTGGGGATTTGGGGTTTGGGGTTTGGGGATTTGGGAATTTGGGAGTTTGAGGGTTTGGGGATTTGGGGATTTGGGGTTTGGGGATTTGGGGATTTGGGGTTTGGGGATTTGGGGATTTGGGATTTGAGGATTTGAGGATTTGGGGATTTGGGATTTGAGGATTTGGGATTTGGGGATTTGGGGATTTGGGGATTTGGGATTTGGGTATTTGGGGGTTTGGGGGTTTGGGATTTGGGGGTTTGGGGATTTGGGGATTTGGGATTTGGGGGTTTGGGGGTTTGGGGTTTGGGGGAGTTTGAGGGTTTGGGGGTTGGGGATTTGGGGTTTGGGGATTTGGGGGTTTGGGAGTTTGGGGATTTGGGATTTGGGGATTTGAGGTTTGGGGATTTGGGGATTTGGGGATTTGGGGTTTGGGGATTTGGTGGTTTGGGGATTTGGGGTTTGGGGGTTGGGGATTTGGGGGTTTGAGGATTTGAGGATTTGGGGATTTGCGGTTTGGGGATTTGGGATTTGGGGATTTGGGGATTTGGGGATTTGGGGGTTTGGGGATTTGGGGGTTTGGGGATTTGGGGGTTTGAGGATTTGGGGATTTGGGGTGGGGGCTCTCACCGTGCTCAGCCGCGCACGTCGTCGCTCCCGTCGCCGGTTTCCCGTCGCCCTCGGGGCCCGGCTCCGGCAGCGCCCGGGCGAAATTGGCCTTGAGGCCGTTGGGCAGCGGCGGCTCCCGGGAGGGGCTGGCGCAGGGAACCCCCCCAGACCCGCCCGGCCGGCACCGCCGCGCGTCGGGGACCGGGGCCACGGATCCAGAGCCAAATCCAGCGGGATCGGCGCCGGGTCCGACGGGAACGACCCCGGATCCGACAGGAACGACCCCGGATCCGGCGGGAACGGCTCCAAATGCAGCGGGAACGACTCTGGATCCGTCAGGAACAACCTTGGATCCATCAGGGACAACCCCGGATCCATCAGGAACGGCTCCAGATCTGTCAGGAACGGCTCCAGATCTGTCAGGAACGGCTCCAAACCCGTCAGGAACAACCCCAGATCCATCAGGAACAACCCCAGTTCCGTCGGGAATGGCCCCGGATCTGCTGGGAACGTCTCCAAATCCGTCAGGAATGACTCTGGATCCGTCAGGAACGACCTTGGATCCGTCAGAAACAACCCCGGATCCGTCGGGAACGGCTTGAAATCCATCCGAAACAACCCTGGATCCGTCGGGAACGACCTTGGATCCATCAGGAACAACCCCGGATCCGTCGGGAACGGCTTGAAATCCATCCGAAACAACCCTGGATCCGTCGGGAACGACCTTGGATCCGACAGGAACAACCCTGGATCCGTCGGGAACGGCGCTGGATCCATCAGAAATCGTCCCAGATCCTTCCAGAACAGTCTCAGGTCCATGGGGAAGAGCCCCGGATCCCTTGGGAACGACCCTGGATCGCTCGGGAGCAGCTTCAGATCCATCAGGAACAATCCCAGATCCATCAGGAACCATCCCAGATCCATCAGGAACAACTCTTGATCCCTCAGGAACTGTCGCAGATCCATCAGGAACAGCCCCAGATCCATCAGGAACAACTCTTGATCCCTCAGGAACCGTCGCAGATCCATCAGGAACAGCCCCAGATCCTTCAGGAACCCTGGATCCCTCAGGAACCGTCCCAGATCCATCAGGAACCATCCCAGATCCATCAGGAACCATCCCAGATCCATCAGGAACCGTCCCAGATCCATCAGGAACAATCCCAGATCCATCAGGAACCGTCCCAGATCCATCAGGAACCGTCCCAGATCCATCAGGAACCCTGGATCCCTCAGGAACCGTCCCAGATCCCTCAGGAACCGTCCCAGATCCATCAGGAATGACCCTGGATCCCTCAGGAACCCTGGATCCCTCAGGAACCGTCCCAGATCCCTCAGGAGCAGCTCCAGCTCCCTCGGGGACGTTCTCCACGCGCGTCACCACGAAGACCTTGCGGCCCCTGCCGGGGCTGGAGACGGAAATCCTGCGCTCGGCGTTCCCGGCGCTCCCAGAGGATTCCACCACCTCCCTCGAGTCCTTCCCCTCCTCCTTTTCCTCCTCCTCCTCCTCCTCCTCCTCCTCCTCGGTGTCCGAGCTGGAATCTCCGCCGGCGGCCGCGTTCCCGTTCTCCTCCGGGGCGGGAATCCCGGGCATTCCGGGCTCCTCCGGGGGCTCCTCCCGGGGCTCCTCCTCGGCCTCGCTGCCGCCGGAGATCTCGGCCATGGAGGCCGAGTGCTGCAGCTGCTGCTGCTCCTTCTCCTCCCGCTCCTTGGCCAGGACGAAGTTCCGCTTGCAGCCGTTCTGGATCTCGGCCAGCAGCGCCTTCTGCGTCTCCAGGAAACTCTTCACCTGTCGGGGGGGGGAGAACACACCTGGGAATTCCATCTGGGAATTGCATCGGGGAATGGCGGCTGCGTTCCCGGCTTCCCACCCCAATTCCAGCTCTTTTCCGGTTAATTCACCCCAATTCCAGCTCTTTTCCACCCCAATTCCAGCTGTTTTCCTGTTAATTCACCCCAGTCCCAGCTCTTTTCCACCCCAATTCCAGCTCTTTTCCCGTTCTTTTCCCAATTCCAGCTGTTTTAACCCGTTTTCCACCCCAATTCCAGCTGTTTTCCCAATTTTTAATGCCAATTCCAGCTGTTTTCCTGCTTATTCATCCAATTCCAGCTGTTTTCCACCCCGATTCCAGATCTTTTCCCAGTTTTCCCCTAACTCCAGATGTTTTCCAACTCAATTCCAGCTGTTTTCCCAATTTTTAATGCCAATTCCAGCTCTTTTCCTGTTAATTCACCCCAATTCCAGCTCTTTTCCACCCCAGTTCCAGCTCTTTTCCCGTTCTTTTCCCAATTCCAGCCGTTTTAACCCGGTTTCCACCCCAATTCCAGATCTTTTCCCAGTTTTCCCCTAATTCCAGATGTTTTCCAACTCAATTCCAGCTGTTTTCCCGATTTTTAATGCCAATTCCAGCTGTTTTCCTGTTAATTCACCCCAATTCCAGCTGTTTTCCACCCCAATTCCAGCTCTTTTCCCATTCTTTTCCCAATTCCAGCCATTTTTCCCGTTTTCCACCCCAATTCCAGCTGTTTTCCACCCCAATTCCAGATCTTTTCCCAGTTTTCCCCTAACTCCAGATGTTTTCCAACTCAATTCCAGCTGTTTTCCCGATTTTTAATGCCAATTCCAGCTGTTTTCCTGTTAATTCACCCCAGTCCCAGCTCTTTTCCACCCCAATTCCAGCTCTTTTCCCATTCTTTTCCCAATTCCAGCTGTTTTCCCCGGTTTTCACCCCAATTCCAGCTGTTTTCCCAGTTTTCCCCTAATTCCAGATGTTTTCCAACTCAATTCCAGCTGTTTTCCCGATTTTTAATGCCAATTCCAGCTGTTTTCCTGCTTATTCATCCAATTCCAGCTGTTTTCCACCCCAATTCCAGCTCTTTTCCCATTCTTTTCCCAATCCCTGCTGTTTTCCTGTTTATTCATCCAATTCCAGCTGCTTTCCCAATTTTTAATGCCAATTCCAGCTGTTATCCTGCTTATTCATCCAATTCCAGCTGTTTTCCCCATTTTTAATGCCAATTCCAGCTGTTTTCCTGCTTATTCATCCAATTCCAGCTGTTTTCCACCCCAATTCCAGCTCTTTTCCCATTCTTTTCCCAATTCCAGCTGTTTTCCTCTTTATTCATCCAATTCCAGCTGCTTTCCCAATTTTTAATGCCAATTCCAGCTGTTTTCCCAGGTTTTTTTACCCCTTTCCAGCTGTTTTTCCCAGTTTTATCACCCTCCAACACCCCCAAGGCGCCGTTTTGTGCTCCGGAAACGCCCCAAAACCCCGGGAACGCCCCTAAACCCCAGGGATTTTTGGGGAATTCTGGAGATTTCTTAAGAATTCTGGGAATTTTTTTGGAAATTCTGGGAATTTTCTGGGAATTCCAGGCCTCCTTCTTTGGCTCACAGTCAAATGCCAAACGCCCCAAATCCCCAACACCCTCAAGGCGCCATTTTGCGCTCCGGAAACGCCCCGAAACCTCGAAAATGCCCCAAACCCCAGGAATTTTTGGGGAATTCTGGAGATTTCTTAAGAATTCTGGGAATTTTTTTGGAAATTCTGGGAATTTTCTGGGAATTCCAGGACACGCTGCCTCCTTCTTTGGCTCACAGTCAAATGCCAAACGCCCCAAACCCCCGACACCCCCAAGGCGCCATTTTGTGCTCCGGAAACGCCGCGAAACCTCGAAAACGCCCCCAAAATCCGGGGAATTTTTGGGAATTTTGGGAATTTTGGGGGCCTCACCGCCTCCTTCTTGGGCTCGCGGTCGAGGTCGAGGCGCAGCAGGGAGTGGTTGACCCTCAGGGCCAGGCTCAGCGCCATCAGCCCCCCGGTCTTGACGTCGTTCTCGCGCAGGTCCAGGCGCAGCAGCCGCGCGCTCTCGGCGATGAACTCGGCCACCGCCACCGCCCCTGAGGGATGGACAGACAGACCCGGGTCAAAATCCGGGAATTTCGGGGGGAAATTCGGGAATTTGGGGGTGGGGGCTCCTTTGGAGGGGTTTGGAGGGGCGGAAATCTGCGGAATTGGGGGGGAAATCCCGGGAGTTTCGGGTGGGTTGGGGGCTCCTTTCCCTGGATCAAAGTGGGATTTCCAATCCTTCCCAGCTTCTCCAGCCCAAATTTTCCAGGCTCAACCCAAATCTTCCATCCCAACTTTTCCAAGCTCAACCCAAATTTCCGATCCCCAGTTTTCCAAGTCCATCCATCCCAACTTTTCCATCCCCACTTTCCCAAGCCCATCCAGAGTTTTCCTTCCCAACCCTCCCAGCCCCAAAACACCCCCAGGACCCCCCAAAATCCCAGAAAAATCCCAGAAAATCCCAGAAAATCCCAGAAAAATCCCAGAAAAATCACAGAAAATCTCAGAAAAATCCCAGAAAATCCCAGAAAATCCCAGAAAATCCCAGAAAAATCCCAGAAAATCCCAGAAAATCCCGGAAAAATCCCAGAAAATCCCAGAAAATCCCAGAAAACCCCGGAAAATCCCAGAAAATCCCGGAAAATCCCAGAAAATCCCAGAAAAATCCCAGAAAAATCCCAGAAAATCCCAGAAAAATCCCAGAAAACCCCAGAAAATCCCAGAAAATCCCGGAAAATCCCAGAAAATCCCAGAAAACCCCAGAAAAATCCCAGAAAATCCCAGAAAAATCCCAGAAAAATCCCAGAAAATCTCAGAAAACCCCAGAAAATCCCGGAAAATCCCAGAAAATCCCAGAAAATCCCAGAAAAATCCCAGAAAACCCCAGAAAAATCCCAGAAAACCCCAGAAAAATCCCAGAAAATCCCAGAAAACCCCAGAAAAATCCCAGAAAATCCCAGAAAATCCCAGAAAAATCCCAGAAAAATCCCAGAAAATCCCAGAAAATCTCAGAAAAATCCCAGAAAACCCCAGAAAATCCCAGAAAAATCCCAGAAAAATCCCAGAAAATCCCAGAAAATCTCAGAAAATCCCAGAAAAATCTCAGAAAATCCCAGAAAACCCCAGAAAAATCCCAGAAAATCTCAGAAAATCCCAGAAAAATCCCAGAAAAATCCCAGAAAATCTCAGAAAAATCCCAGAAAATCCCAGAAAATCCCAGAAAACCCCAGAAAAATCCCACAAAATCCCAGAAAATCCCAGAAAACCCCAGAAAATCCCAGAAAAATCCCAGAAAATCCCAGAAAATCCCGGAAAATCCCAGAAAACCCCAGAAAAATCCCAGAAAATCCCAGAAAATCCTGGAAAATCCCAGAAAACCCCAGAAAAATCCCAGAAAATCCCAGAAAATCCCAGAAAACCCCAGAAAATCCCGGAAAATCCCAGAAAACCCCAGAAAAATCCCAGAAAATCTCAGAAAAATCCCAGAAAATCCCAGAAAAATCCCAGAAAAATCCCAGAAAATCCCAGAAAAATCCCAGAAAAATCCCAGAAAAATCCCAGAAAATCCCAGAAAATCCCAGAAAAATCCCAGAAAACCCCAGAAAAATCTCAGAAAATCTCAGAAAAATCCCAGAAAATCCTGGAAAAATCCCGGAAAATCCCAGAAAACGCCAGAAAATCCCAGAAAACCCCAGAAAATCCCAGAAAAATCCCTGGAAACCCCAGAAAAATCCCAGAAAATCTCAGAAAATCCCGGAAAATCACAGAAAATCCCGGAAAAATCTCAGAAAATCTCAGAAAAATCCCAGAAAATCCTGGAAAATCCCAGAAAATCCCAGAAAAACGCCAGAAACTCCCCAAAAACCCCCGTCAGAGGGTCTGAGCGGGACCTTCGCAGGTGAGCTTGGTGCAGGCCAGCCCCAGGCGCAGCACCGAGCGGTTCCCGATCAAGCCGTTCTTCAGGTTCCGCACGCCCTCGTTCCCGATGGGGTTGTGGCCCAGGTTCAGCGTCTCCAGGCTCTGCGTGTGCGGCTGGGGAACGGGGAAATTTGTGGGAATTCAGGGGAAATCCAGAGGGAAATGCGGGGGGAAAACCAGGGGAAAATCCAGGGGGAAATCCAGGGAAAATCCAGGGGAAATCCAGAGAAAATCCAGGGAAAATCCAGGGGAAAATCCAGGGGGAAATCCAGGGAAAATCCAGGGGAAATCCAGGGGAAATCCAGGGAAAATCCAGGGGAAAATCCAGGGGAAATCCAGAGAAAATCCAGGGGAAAATCCAGGGGAAATCCAGAGAAAATCCAGGGGAAATCCAGGGGAAAATCCAGAGGGAAATCCAGGGAAAATCCAGGGGAAAATCCAGGGGGAAATCCAGGGAAAATCCAGGGGAAAATCCAGGGAAAATCCAGGGGAAATCCAGGGGAAAATCCAGGGGGAAATCCAGGGGGAAATCCAGGGGAAATCCAGGGGAAACCCATGGAAAACCAATGGAAACCAACAGAAAACCACAGAAAATCCATGGAAATGGACGGAAAATCCACGGAAATTGATGGAAAATCCATGGAAAACCAATGGAAACCAAAAGAAAACCAAGGATAATCCATGGAAATCCATGGAAAATCCATGGAAAACCCATGGAAACCAACACAAAACCACGCGAAATCCACCAAAATTGATGGAAAAATCCATGGAAAACCCACGGAAACCAACAGAAAACCAAGAAAAACCCGTGGAAATTGATGGGAAAATCCACGAAAACCCAGGAAAAACCAACAGAAAAGCCCAGAAATGCCCAGAAATTACCCCAGAATTCCCGACCCCTCCCCGAGGATGCCGGAATTCCCGGGGATTCTCACCAGGGTCATGCCCAGGTAGGCCATCCCCGCGTGGCTCAGCTGGTTGTTCCACAGCACCAGCGTCACCAGCCCCCGGCGCTGCTCCCGCAGCCCCTCGCAGATGTAGGCCAGGCCTGGGGGATAAATGAATAAACGGGAATTGGGGTTAATTAGGCCAGGCCTGGGGGATAAATAAATAAACGGGAATTGGGGTTAATTAGGCCAGGCCTGGGGGATAAACGGGAATCGGGGATTCCCAAACCCATTCCCAGCACCCCAATCCTATTCCCAATCCCGTTCCCTGGTGCTCACCTGGTCCAGGATGTGCAGGGCGGCTCCCAGCCCCATTCCCACTCCCATTCCCAATCCCAAATCCCAAATCCCAAACCCCAAACCCCAAACCCCAAATCCCAAATCCCAAATCCCAAATCCCAATCCCGTGGGTGTACCCGAGTCCAGGATGTGGTTGCTGCACAGGTCCAGGATGTGCAGGGCAGCTCTCAATCCCATTCCCATTCCCAATCCCAAATCCCAAATCCCAAATCCCAAATCCCAAATCCCAAATCCCAAACCCGTGGGTGTACCAGAGTCCAGGATGTGGTTGTTGCGCAGGTCCAGGATGTGCAGGGTGGCTCCCAATCCCAAACCCCAAACCCCAAACCCCAAACCCCAAACCCCCCCCACACACATACCAGAATCGAGGATGTGGTTGTTGCGCAGGTCCAGGATGTGCAGCACGGCTCCAATTCCCAATCCCAATCCCATTCCCAATCCCAAATCCCATTCCCTGGTGCTCACCCGAGTCCAGGATGTGGTTGTTGCGCAGGTCCAGGATGTGCAGCACGGCTCCAATCCCAAATCCCAAACCCCAAACCCCAAATCCGAAATCCCAAATCCCACACACCCGAATCGAGGATGTGGTTGTTGCGCAGGTCCAGGATGTGCAGCGCCCCATTCCCAGCCCCAATCCCAATCCCAAATCCCAAATCCCAATCCCATTAACACACCAGAATCGAGGATGTGGTTGTTGCGCAGGTCCAGGATGTGCAGGGCGGCTCCCAATCCCATTCCCAATCCCAATCCCATTCCCTGGTGCTCACCTGAGTCCAGGATGTGGTTGTTGCGCAGGTCCAGGATGTGCAGCGTGGCTCCCATTCCCAGCCCCATTCCCAATCCCAAATCCCAAATCCCAAATCCCAATCCCAAATCCCAAATCCCACACACACAAATACCCGAGTCCAGGATGTGGTTGTTGCGCAGGTCCAGGATGTGCAGCGCGGCTCCAATTCCCAATCCCAATCCCAAATCCCATTCCCTGGTGCTCACCAGAGTCCAGGATGTGGTTGTTGCGCAGGTCCAGGATGTGCAGCGCCCCATTCCCAGCCCCAATCCCATTCCCAATCCCAAATCCCAATCCCATTAACACACCCGAATCAAGGATGTGGTTGTTGCGCAGGTCCAGGATGTGCAGGGTGGCTCCCAATCCCATTCCCAATCCCAAATCCCATTCCCTGGTGCTCACCCGAGTCCAGGATGTGGTTGTTGCGCAGGTCCAGGATGTGCAGGGCGGCTCCCATTCCCAATCCCAATCCCATTCCCAATCCCAATCCCATTCCCTGGTGCTCACCTGAGTCCAGGATGTGGTTGTTGCGCAGGTCCAGGATGTGCAGCGCCCCATTCCCAGCCCCAATCCCAATCCCAAATCCCAAATCCCAATCCCATTAACACACCAGAGTCCAGGATGTGGTTGTTGCGCAGGTCCAGGATGTGCAGCGCCCCGTTGAACTTGAGCAGGTTGCCCAGCTGGGCCGAGTCCTGCAGCCCGTTCAGTTTGTTGTCGGCCAGGTACAGCTCCCGCAGCGTCACGTTCATCTTCAGCGCCGTGGCTGCACACACAGACAGGGGGAGTGGGAAACACGGGGTGGGGAACGGGGAAAATGGGGAAAATGGGGAAAAATGGGGAAAAAATGGGGAAAATGGAGGGGAAAATGGGGAAAAAATGGGGAAAAAATGGGGAAAATGGAGGGGAAAATGGGGAAAAAATGGGGAAAAAAATGGGGAAAAGGGGGAAAAATGGGGGGAAAATGGGGGGAAATGGGGAAAAAATTGGGAAAAATGGGGAAAATGGGGAAAAAATGGGGGAAAATGGGGAAAAAATGGGAAATGGAGGGGAAAATGGAGGGGAAAATGGGAAAGGGAGGGGAAATGGAGAGAAAAATGGGGAAAAATGGGGAAAATGGGGAAAAAATGGGGAAAATGGGGAAAAATGGGGGGAAAATGGGGGAAAATGGGGAAAAATGGGGGGGGAAATCGGGGAAAATGGGGGAAATGGGGAAAAAAAATGGGAAAAAATGGGGAAAAATGGGGGGAAAATGGAGGGGAAAATGGGGAGAAAAATGGGGAAAAATGGAGGGGAAATGGCAAAAAAATGGAGGGGGGAACGGGGAAAAATGGAGAGAAAAAGAGGGAAAATGGAGGGGAATGGGGAAAAATGGGGAAAATGGAGGGGAAATGGGGGAAATGGAGGGGAAATGGAGGGGAAAATGGGGAAAACAGAGGGGAAAATGGGGAAAAATGGAGGGGAAAATGGGGAAAAATGGAGGGGAAAATGGGGAAAGGGAGAGGAAAATGGAGGGGAAAATGGCAGAAATGGAGGAGAAATAGGAAAAGGGAGGGGGAATGGAGGGGAAAATGGATGGAAAATATGGAGGAGAAAAGGAGGGAAATGGATGGATGGAAAAATGGGAAAAGGGAGAGGAAAACGGGAGAAATGGAGGGGAATCTCCTTCCCAACCCCAAACCCCTCAGAAATCCCAGGAATCTCCTTCCCAAACCCCTTAGAAATCCCAGGAATCTCCTTCCCACCCCCAAACCCCCCGGAATTTTGGGAATCTCCTTCCCACCCCCATCCCCCCTGGAATTTGGGGCTCTGACCGAGCAGCATGAGGGGCCGGCCGGACAGGGAGGTGTTCTCCAGGTGCAGAACCACCAGGCTGCTGCTGATGCGCAGCGCCCGCGCCACGAACGGCGCCGAGTGATCCAGCAGCGGCGAGTTCCGGGCGTCCAGGTACTGCAGGCAGCTGGTCTGGGGGGAAAAATGGGAATTGGGGATGGGATTTGGGATTTGGGAATGGGATTTGGGGTCCTGACACCTCCCAGGGACTGCAGGCAGCTGGTCTGGGGGGAAAAATGGGAATTGGGAATGGGATTTGGGATTTCCAACCCTCCCAGGTACTGCAGGCAGCTGGTCTGGGGGGAGAAAGGGATTTGGGATTGGGATTTGGGACCCAGAGGGATCCTGAGTCCCCAGACTCTGGGATTTGGGATCAGGATCCCGAGGGATCCCAGCTGGCCCCGAGCTCCCAGCTCAGGAAATTTGGGAAAAACCCCGGAATTCCCAGATTTCCCCCTGGGTTTATTCCCAGGGAATCCCCAGAGAATTCCCAGCGATTCCAGCCCGGGAACAGCCTGAGGAGGGGAGTTGGGAATTCCCAAAGGATGGGAATTCCGGAGCCTGGGAGCGCCCCCGGGGGGAAGTGAGGGGGTTGGGAAGGAATTGGGAGCGCCCGGAAAAGCGGGATAATGGGGATAATTGGGATAATCGGGATCATTGGGATAATTGGGATCATTGGGATAATTACCCGCCCTTTGTTGGGGTAATTAACTCTTTGTTTGGGAGTAATTATGCCGGGAAAGGCTTTTCCGGGGAATATTCCAGACTTTTTTTGGGATAGTCAGGGGATTTTGGGCATATTCCACCTTTTTTTTGCCAAAAACTTTGGGAAAAAACTCAGGAATTTTGGGGAAAAACCTCAGGAATCCCGGGAATTTTGGGAAAAAATCTCAGGAATTTTGGGAAAAAAATCTCAGGAATTTGGGGGAAAAACCTCAGGAATTCTGGGAAAAAAATCTCAGGAATTTTGGGAAAAAAATCTCAGGAATTCGGGGGAAAAAACCTCAGGAATCCCAGGAAATTTGTGAATAAAACTCGGGAATTTGGGGGAAAAAAAACTCAGGAATTTCAGGGAAAGAAAAGCTCAGGAATCTGGGAATTCGGGGAAAAAACCTCAGGATTTGGGGGAAAAAAACCTCAGGAATCCCAGGAAGTTTGGGAAAAAAACTCAGGGATTTTTGGGGAAAAAACTCAGGAGTTTGGGAATTTTGGGAATCCCAGGATTTTTTTGGGAGCACCCTGGGGAATTTGGGGGTTTTTGGGAGCCCTCACCTTCCTCATCATGTGCGCGGCCGCCTGCCAGCCGCGGGCCCCCAGGTGTTTGTTGGAGCCGATGTTGAGGTGCGTGGCCGACTCGTAGTACTCGATCATGTCAAACAGCGCCGAGGCGCCCTGAGGGGGGAGATCCAGGGGAATTCCGGGGGAAATTCCAGGGGAAAAAACCCAGGAAAACCCCAGGGGAATTCCAGGGAAAATCCCCAGGAATATCCCCAGGAGAATCCTCAGAAAAATCCTGGGGAAGTTCCAGGAGCACCCCCGGAAAAATCCCGGGAGAATTTCAAGAGAATCCCCAGAAAAATTCCAGGAGAATCCCCAGGAAAATCCCCAGGAAAATCCCGGGAAAATCCCCAGGAGAATCACCAGAAAAATTCCAGGAGAATCCCCAGGAAAAATCCCAGGAAAATCCCGAGAAAATCCCGGGAAAATCCCCAAGAGAATCCCCAGAAAAATTCCAGGAGAATCCCCAGGAGAATCCTGAGACAATCCTGGGAAAATCCCAGGAGAATCCCAGAAAAATTCCAGGAGAATCCCCAGGAAAAATCCCAGGAAAATCCCGAGAAAATCCCGGGAGAATTCCAAGAGAATCCCCAGAAAAATTCCAGGAGAATCCCCAGGAAAAATCCCAGGAAAATCCTGAGACAATCCCAGGAAAATCCCCAGGAGAATCCCCAGAAAAATTCCAGGAGAATCCCCAGGAAAAATCCCAGGAAAATCCCGAGAAAATCCCGGGAGAATTCCAAGAGAATCCCCAGAAAAATTCCAGGAGAATCCCCAGGAAAAATCCCAGGAAAATCCCGAGAAAATCCCGGGAAAATCCCCAGGAGAATCCCAGAAAAATTCCAGGAGAATCCCCAGGAAAAATCCCAGGAAAATCCCGAGAAAATCCCGGGAAAATCCCCAGGAGAATCCCCAGAAAAATTCCAGGATAATCCCCAGAAAAATTCCAGGAGAATCCCCAGGAAAATCCCAGGAAAATCCCGGGAAAATCCCCAGGAGAATCACCAGAAAAATTCCAGGAGAATCACCAGGAAAACCTCAGGGGAATCCCCAGGAAAATCCTGAGGCAATCCCGGGAAAATCCCCAGGAGAATCACCAGAAAAATTCCAGGAGAATCCCCAGGAAAATCCCGAGAAAATCCCGGGAAAATCCCCAGGAGAATCACCAGAAAAATTCCAGGAGAATCCCCAGGAAAAATCCCAGGAAAATCCCGAGAAAATCCTGGGAAAATCCCCAAGAGAATCCCCAGAAAAATTCCAGGAGAATCCCCAGGAGAATCCCCAGGAAAATCCCGAGAAAATCCTGGGAAAATCCCCAAGAGAATCCCCAGAAAAATACCAGGAGAATCCCAGGGAAATTCCAGGAGAATCCCCAGGAGAATCCCAAGAAAATCCCGGGAAAATCCCCAGAAAAATTCCAGGAGAATCCCCAGAAAAAATCCCGGGAAAATCCCCAGGAACATCCTGGGAAAATCCCAGGAGAATCCCAGGAAAATCCTGGGGAACCTCCAGAGGATTTCCCCAGGAATTTCTCAGGAATTTCCCAGGAATGTCTTGGGAATTTCTGGGGAATTTCTCAGGAATTTGTCACGATTTTCTGGGGATTTTCTGGGGATTTTCTCAGGAATTTCTCTGGAAAAAAAGACAATGGCCGGCCCGAAATGCTGGGAATTCCAAGGAATTCCCAGGAATTCCCAGGAATTCCCAGGAATTGTGCACTCACGTCCTCGTCCAGGCTGGTCTGCTCCAGGTCCAGCAGTTTGAACTGCAGCCGTTTGAAAATCTCCTCCAGCGCCTCGCAGGCCCGGTAATCCAGCTTCTCCCCTGGAACAAACAGAGAATTATTAATAAAAAACACAGAATTAATTAATAAAAAATACAGAATTAATTAATCCAGCTTCTCCCCTGGAAAAAACACAGGAATTCCGGGGGGATTCCTCGGGAAATCCTTGGGGAAATTCCTGGGGAAATTTCTGGGGGATTCCTGGGGAATTTCGTGAAAAATTCCTGGGGAAATCCCTGAGTAATTCCTGGGGAAATCCCTGGGGAAATTCCCGGGGAATCCTGAGGAATTCCTGGGAAATTCCTCAGAAATTCCTGGGGAAATCCCTGAGGGATTCCTGGGAAGTCCCTGGGGATTCTTGGGGAAATTCCTGAGGGGTTCTTGGGAAATTCATGAAAAATCCTTGGGGAAATCCTCAGCAATTATTGGGAAATTCCTGGGAAATTCCCGAGATATTCCTGGGAAATTCCTGAGAAATTCCTGGGGAAATCGCGAGGAATTCTTGGGAATTCATAAAAAAAAAAAAAAGCTGGAAAAGGGATGGAAAAAAAAAGCTGGAAAGGGATTCTCACCCTTGAGATCCAAGCAGTCGATCCTGGGAGCCAAATCCTTCACTCCTGGAAAACACAAAGAAAAGGGAAATTTCCCAACTGGGAAAAACAAACCTGGGAAAAGCTGGGAATTCTGGGGGGGATTTGGGAATTCTCAGCCTGGAAATGGAGGCTGGGGAATCCCGGGAATGAGAAAAGTTGGGAATTTCGGGGAGGAGAAATCCTCAAATTCCCCAGATTTGGGAGGAGTTGGTGAGGGGGGGAAAAGTGGGAATTCTCCCATGGAAATTCCAGAAAAAAGGGGATTTTTTTGGAAGGAGAAAACACAAAAAAAACCCGGGGATTTTTGAGGGAAAAATGCAAAAAACCCAGGATATTTTGAGGGGGGAAAATGCAGAAAAAAAACGGGATTTTTTTGAGGGGAAAACACAGAAAAAATTAATTTTTTTGGGGGGCTGGAAACGCAGGAAAATGGGGAATTTTTTGGCTGGAAAGGCAGGAAAAATGGGATTTTTTGGGGGAAAATCCCGGGATTTTGGGAATTCTGGGAATTACCTGGATCTGCTTGAGCAGCTTGGGGATCTGGCGGCAGCTGAGCTTGAGGCAGGCCTGGCGGTAGGCGGCCAGGATCTCCTCCACCGTCACGTTCTGGGCTGGAAAAGGGGGAAAAAAAACTGGGATCAGCTGGGAAAAGGAGGAAAAAAAACTGGGATCAGCGGGAAAAGGGAGGGGAAAAGTAGGGGAGGGAGCCCGGGGGGAAAGGGGAAAAAAAAGGGTGGGAAAAGGGAAAAAAATGATGGAAAAGGGATGGAAAAAAGGTGGAAAATGGGTGGGAAAGGGGAAAAAAAAGGATGGAAAAGGGGTGGAAAGAGGTGGGAAAAAAGCTGGAAAATGGGTGGGAAAAGGGTGGAAAAGGAGCTGGGAAAAGGGTGGGAAAAAAGCTGGAAAAGGGGTGGAAAAGGGAATTTTGGGAGCTTTTGGGACGGGAAGAAATCAAGAGATTTTTCCCTTTTGCAGGGTTTATCCCACCACCCCCTCTGGATTTGGGATTTTGGGATCCCACCCCCAAATCCGGGATTTTTTTTTTTTTATTTTTTTTTTTTTTGAGGGGAAAGAAAGGCAGGGAAATGTGAGGCCGGAATTGGATCCCGAAATGGATCCCAATTAAAGTCAGGAATAATTAATGAACGTTCCCCAGGGTCCGAGGGATGAAATCCGAGCTGGGGCTGCGGGGGGGCAGCGCCAGGTGGAGGAAAAAAAAAAAATGGGAAAAATTCCTGAAAAAGCCTCCTTGGATCCCAAAAATCCTGTCTGGATCCCAAAAAAATCCTGTCTGGATCCTAAAATTCCTGTTGGGATCCCAAAAACTCCTGGTTTGGGGGCAATTTTGGGGTGCTTTTAGGGCACTTTGGAGTGGTTTGGGGACATTTTTGGGCTCCTTTTGAGGCATTTTAGGGCTGGTTTGGGGCTCTTTTCTGGATGTTTTCAGAGAGATTTTGGGGTATTTTGGGGGGCATTTTGGGGCTGTTTTCAGGCCAGGTTTTGGGGTGATTTAGGGTGAATTTGGGGCTCTTTCCCGGCTGTTTCAGGCCGGGTTTTGGGGCCATTCTGGGGCTCTTTCCAGGCCGGTTCCAAACTCCCGTCCCCCATTCCCTCAGCTGCCTTTCCCCGTCCCCCCGCTGTCCCCTCACGGTTCCCGCTGTCCCCTCACTGTGCCCTGTCGGTTCCTGCTGTCCCCTCATGGCCCTTTCTGGCCCTTCCCCGTCTTTTCTGTCCCCTCCCGGCCCCTTCTATCTCCTCCCGGCTCTTTCTGCCCCCTCACAGACCCCGCTGTCCCCTCACGGTCCCCTCACGGTCCCCTCACGGTCTCTTCTGCCCCCTCATGGTCTCTTTCTGGTCCCTTCTGTCCCCCCTCGGACCCGCCGCCCCCTCGCAGTCCCCTCACAGACCCCGCTGTCCCCTCACGGTCCCTTCCCGTTCCCTTCCATCCTCCCCCCCGGCCCCGCCGCCCCCTCACGGTCCCCTCTATCCCCTCACGGTCCCTGCTGTCCCCTCACAGACCCCGCTGTCTCTTCATGGTCCCTTCCCGTTCCCTTCCATCCCCTCCCGGTCCCCGCCGCCCCTCGCTGTCCCCTCTGTCGCCTCACACACCCCTCTGTCCCCTCACGGTCCCCGCTGCCCCCTCACAGACGCCGCTGTCCCCTCACGGTCCCTTCCCGTTCCCTTCCATGCCCCCCGGCCCCGCTGTCCCTTCATGGTCCCCTCTGTCCCCTCACGGTCCCGTCCCGTTCCCTTCCATCCCCCCCGGCCTCGCTGTCCCCTCACAGTCCCCGCTGTCCCCTCACGGTCCCTTCCATCCCCTGCTGGCCCCGCCGCCCCCTCGCTGTCCCCTCACAGTCCGCTCTGTCCCTTCACGATCCCCGCTGTCCCCTCACGGTCCCCTCCCGTTCCCTTCCCTCCCCTCCCGGTCCCCTCACGGTCCCCGCTGCCCCCTCACGGTCCCCGCTGCCCCCTCACGATCCCTCTGTCCCCTCCCGGTCCCCGCTGTCCCCTCACAGACCCCGCTGCCCCCTCACAGACCCCGCTGTCCCCTCACAGACCCCGCCGTCCCCTCACGGTCCCCTCCCGTTCCCTTCCGTGCCCCCCCCCCGGCCCCGCCGCCCCCTCGCCGCCCCCTCACCGTGTCTCCAGGGGTCCTTGGGCTCCACGGCCCCGGACACGATGTCCTCGTCCGAGGGGAACGTGACCCGCTTGGCCCCGGGCCTCCCCCGCCCGTCCCCCGGAGAGGCCTCGGCGGCCGCCGGGGCCGCGTCCCCCGCTGCGGCCTCGGCCTCGTCCATGGCGGAGCTCTGGGTGCTTCAGGGCCGCCCGGGGGGCATCGCCCGGAGCCTCGGGGGCCGCCCGGCAGCCTGCGAGGCCCCGGCACCGGGGAGCGGCACCGGGAGCGGCACCGGGAGCGGAGCCGCCGCCGCAACGGCCCCGCGCCACGGCCGCAACGGCCGCACTTTCGGCACGGCCCCGCCGGGAGCTGCCGGGGGGAAGCGGGGGCACCGGGAAAAATCCCCGAGGGGCGCGGGCGGAGGGGAAGGGCGGAGAGGAGCGGGCACCGGGGAGAAGGGAGAGCGCGGAGGAGGAGGAGGAGGCGCCGCGCGGGACCCGGCGGCCGTGGCGAATCTGCGGCGGCGAATCTGCGGCGGGGGCGGCGGCGGCAGATTCGGCACGGCCGGGAGAATTGGGGGAAATCCGGGAAAATCGGGGGAAATCCGGGAAAAGGGAGAGGGGGGGAGAGGGGAAGGGGGGAGGGAAGCGGGGGGAGAGCGGTGAGGCGGCTCCGGTGGCAGCGGGGCTGGGCGGCTCTCTCGGGGGTGCGGGTGGCGAATCTGCGGAGCAGCGGCGCGGAGGGCCCGGGACACGCGGGGGGACCGGACCGGGACCGGGACCGGGACCGGACCGGGGATCCCACACGGGAACCGGGGATCCCACACGGGTACGGCACCGGGAGATCTTCGTGGGGAAAGGGGAACGGGACCAGAAACGGGAGCGGGAGCCCCGCTCGGGACTGGGAAAGGGACGGGGGATCCCACACGGGACCGGGAACCGGACCAGGAATGGGAAGGGGACCGGGAATCGCACACGGGAATGAGATCGGAATCGGGAATTGGGACCGGGAATCCCACCCAGCACCGGGATCGGGAATGGGAGCCGCGCGTGTGCTCGGTCCCGGACTCTCTCGGAACGCTCACCCTCTCTTCCCCCCTCGTTTTTTTCCTCCTCTTTCCCCCAATTTCTCCTTTCCCGTGTCCCAGCCCCTCCATGGCCGAGCCCATCCCGGTTCCCGTGGGGATCCTGCGCCTCCCGCGGGGCCCCGACAGCTCCGGCAGCCGCGGCTTCGGCCAGAATTCCCGGGGCTCGGAGCATCCCCGGGGCCCGGAGCACTCCCGGGACCCGGAGCATCCCCGGGGCCCGGAGCATCCCCGGGGCCCGGAGCACTCCCGGGACCCCGCCGCTCTCCAGGCCGCCCGGGCCGCGCTCCGGGAGCGATTCCTGCGCCTCCTGAGCCTGGCCCGGGGCCGCCCGGCTCGGTTTTCCCTCTGGAGCGGGATCCGGGTGGACGCCGAGTTCGGGGCCGCCGATGTGGAATCCGGGAACTTCCAGGTGCGTTCCCTTCCTCCTGGACCTTGCCAGCTTTTTTTTCTTTTTTTTTCCCTCGTTTTTTTCTCCCCGGTTTTCGCTCCCCTTTTCCCAGATTTTCCCCCCTTTTTCCTGCCTTTCCCTGGGTTTTTTTTTGTAGCCTTTTCCCTGCTTTTCCTCCCTTTTTTTTTTTTCTGCGTTTTCCCCCCTTTTCCCTACCTTTCCTCCCCTTTTTTTCCTGGGTTTCCTCCGTTTTTTCTGTTTTTTCCTCTTTTTCCTGCCTTTCCCCACCTTTTTTTGGCCTTTCCCCCTTTTTTTCCTGTCTTTCCCCTTTTTTCTGGCTCCTTCCCTGCTTTTTTTTCCCCATTTTTCCCCCTTATTCCTGACTTTCCTCTGCCTTTCCTCCTCTTTCCCCTCTTCTTTTCCCTGGATTTTTTCTCCCCACTTTCCCCCTGACTTTTCCCCATTTTTTCTGGATTTTTCCCCCCGCTTTTCCCCCTTTTCCCTGATTATTTTTTAATTTTCCAGGTGGATTCTCTGCGGACCCCGCTGGGGATCCAGGGAGCGGCTCTGCTGCGCTGCGGGGACGTCCTGGAATTCTCCTTCCCCCTGGAATGAGCCCCCGAGGGAATAAATCCACTTTTCCCGCTTTTCCAATCGGTTTTTTTCCAGTTTTTTTCCCCCTTTTCCCCATTTTTTGGGGTTTTCCCACTTTCCCCCTTTTTTCTGGCTTTCTTCACATTTTTTTCTCCATTTTTCTCCCTTTTTTTCTCACTTTTTCCTCACCTTTTCTCCTTTCTTTCCTGGACTTTTCCCCTTTTTTCCAACCTTTTTTCCCCCACATTATCCACATTTTCCTATCTTTTCCCCAATTTTCCCTTTTCCCTGCTTTATCCCCCCTTTTTTCCCCTTTTTGTGGCTTTTCTCTCCCATTTCCTGACTTTCCCTCCATTCCCTGGGCTTTTCTTCCCTCTTTTTTTGAGATTTTTTCCCCTTTTTCTGACTTTTCCCATTTTCTTTCCCATTTTTTTTGGTTTTTCCCTTTTTCTTTCCCATTTTTTCTGGTCTTTCCCCCTTTTCCCGTCGGGATTGACCATTCCAGGCTTTGGGATTTGGGTTTTTTTTCCATGGATTTATTGGGGGGGCCCCGTCCGTCAGTGCCGGTAGTGGGGGCTCCGGGAGTGGGACCGGGAATGCCTGCGGGGAAAAACGGGAATGAAAAACCCGGGAATGGGGGGAAATCTGGGAATGGGGAAAATCTGGGAATGGGGAGAAATCTGGGAATGGGGGGAATCTGGGAATGGGGAAAATCTGGGATCCCTGGGAATGCCTGCGGGGAAAAACGGGAATGAAAAACCCGGGAATGGGGGGGAAATCTGGGAATGGGGAGAAATCTGGGAATGGGGAAAATCTGGGAATGGGGAAAATCTGGGATCCCTGGGAATCTGGGAATGGGCAAAATGGGAATGGAGGGAAATCTGGGAATGGGAAATCTGGGAACGGGAGAAATCTGGGAATGGGGGAAATGAGAATGGGAAATCTGGGACACCCAGGAACCTGGGAATGGGGGAAATCTGGGAATGGAGGGAAATCTGGGATCCCCAGGAATCTGGGAATGGGACTGGGAATGCCTGCGGAGAAAATGGAATGGGAAATCTGGGAATGGGGAAAATCTGGGAATGGGGAAAATCTGGGGTCCCTGAGGAAAAAGCTGGGAATAGGGAAATCCAGGAGTGGGGAAATCTGGGATCCCCAGGAAAACGGGAATGGGGAAATCTGGGATGCCCAGGGACAGGGAACAGGGGTCTGAGGGAATTTGGGATCCCCCCCAGGAGGAGGGAAAATGGGAATGGGGAAATCTGGGAGTGGGGAAAAATCCGGGAATGGGGAAATTTGGGATCCCCGGGATGAAGGAAAAGGGATGAGAGGGAATTTGGGATCCCTGGGATCAGGGAAATCTGGGAATGGGGAAATTTGGGATCCCCGGGATGAAGGAAAAGGGATGAGAGGGAATTCGGGATCCCCGGGAGCAGGGAAATCTGGGAATGGGGAAATTTGGGATCCCCGGGATGAAGGAAAAGGGATGAGAGGGAATTTGGGATCCCCGGGAGCAGGGAAATCTGGGAATGGGGAAATTTGGGATCACCGGGATGCGGGACCGGGGCTGGATCAGCCCCAGGGATCTCCAGGAATCCCGGGAATGCTGGAAAAGCTGGGAATGCTGGCCATACCTCCGGGAGGAGCTGTACTCCCGACCTGCCAGGAAAACAGCGCCAGTCAGCTCCCAAAATCCCGAATTTTCCCATTTTTTTCCCCATTTTTCCACCCCCAAACCCCGCAGCTTTGCCTCCCCCCAAAATCCCGATTTTTTCCCATTTTTCCCCCATTTTTCCAGCCTCTCCCGAGCCTCCCCCACCCCGCTGACCCCCGGAGAAGCGGGAATGGCTCCCGGATTTTTGGGAATTTTCTGGGAGATTTCTGGGAATTTGGGGCGATTTTGGGGGGAATTTTTGGGGCATTTTTGGGGGCATTTTGGGGGGGTATTTTGGGGTATTTTTTTGGGTATTTTGGGGGTATTTTGGGTGGATTTTGGGGGTGTTTTGGGTGGATTTTTGGGGGGTACTTTGGAGGTATTTGGGGGGTATTTTTGGGAGGGATTTTTGGGGTTATTTTGGGTGATTTTTGGGGTATTTTTGGGGGATTTTTGGGGTTACTTTGGGCTGTATTTTTGGGTGTTTTTGGGGTTACTTTGGGTGATTTTTGGGTGTATTTTTGGGGTATTTTTTGGGGCATTTTGGGTAATTTTTGGCTCTATTTTGGGTGTATTTTTGGGGTTACTTTGGGGTATTTTGGAGGTTACTTTGGAGATATTTTTGGGGTATTTCGGGGTTACTTTGGGGTGTATTTTTGGGGCATCTTTGGGGTTATTTTGGGGGATTTTTGGGGTGTACTTTTGGGGTTATTTTTGGGGTTACTTTGGGTGATTTTGGGGTGTATTCTGGGTGTATTTTGGGTGTATTTCAGGGGGTATTTTGGGGTGTATTTTTGGGAGTGATTTTTCGGGTTATTTTGGGGTTGTTTTGGGGTTACTTTGGGTGATTTTGGGGTGATTTTTGGATGGATTTTGGGGGTATTTTTGGACGTATTTTGGATGTATTTTGAGGGGTGCTTTGGAGGTATTTGGGGGGTATTGTTGGGGGGTATTTTGGGGTTATTTTGGGTGATTTTTCGATGTGTTTTGGGTGTATTTTGGGGGGTATTTTGGGTGATTTTTGGGTGATTTCAGGTGTATTTTTGGGGGGTATTTTGGGTGATTTTTGGGTGATTTCAGGTGTATTTTGGGGGTGTATTTTGGGTGTATTTTGGGGGGTATTTTGGGTGATTTTTGGGTGATTTCAGGTGTATTTTTGGGGTGTATTTTGGGGGTGTTTTGGGGGGTATTTTGGGTGATTTTTGGGTGATTTCAGGTGTATTTTGGGGGTGTATTTTGGGTGATTTTTGGGGTTATTTTGGGTGTATTTTGGGTGATTTCAGGTGTATTTTGGGGTGTATTTTGGGGGTGTTTTGGGGGGTATTTTGGGTGATTTTTGGGTGATTTCAGGTGTATTTTTGGGGTGTATTTTTGGGGTTATTTTGGGTGATTTTTGGGTGATTTCAGGTGTATTTTGGGGGTGTATTTTGGGGTGTATTTTTGGGGTGTTTTGGGTGTATTTTGGGTGTATTTTTGGGGGTATTTTGGGTGATTTTTGGGTGATTTCAGGTGTATTTTGGGGGGTATTTTGGGGGTGTTTCCGCACCGTGGCGCGGGGAGGGGCTGCGGCTCTGGCGGCTGTACTGACGCTCCCACTCCTCCCGCTCCTTCTCCCGCCGCTCGCGCTCCCTGCGCCGGGAAAACAACGGGAAAAACTCATCAGGGACCCGGAAACAACCGGGAAACAACCGGGAAAAACAACGGGAAAAACTCATCAGGGACCTGGAAACAACCGGGAAAACAACGGGGAAAACGGGATCAGGGACCCGGAAACAACCAGGAAACAACGGGAAAAGAACGGGAAAAACGGGATCAGGGACCCGGAAACAACCGGGAAAACAACGGGAAAAACTCATCAGGGACCCGGAAACAACCGGGAAAAACAACGGGAAAAACGGGATCAGGGACCCAGAAACAACCGGGAAACAACGGGAAAAGAACGGGAAAAACGGGATCAGGGACCCGGAAACAACCGGGGAAAAGAACGGGAAAAACGGGATCAGGGACCCGGAAACAACCGGGAAAAACAACGGGAAAAGAACGGGAAAAACCAGGTCAGGGACAGGGAAAACCAGGAAAAACAACCAGGAAAAATGGATCAGGGACTGGGAAAAACAACCAAGAAAAATGGATCAGGGACCCAGAAACAACCAGGAAAAATGAATCAGGGACTCGGGAAAAACAACCGGGAACAAATGGATCAGGAAAAATGGGAAAAGGGCTGGGAAAAACGGGACTGGGACCATGAGAAATGGGAAAAGGCCTGGGAAAAACAGGAAAAGGGCTGGGAAAAACGGGACTGGGGATGGGGAAATGGGAAAAGGGGCAGGAAAAGGGGCAGGAAAAGCGGGATTGGGATGGAAATTGGGGCTGGGGGCTGGGCCGTTACTTCATGCGGATTTTCCGGGCCATGGCGCGCAGCTCATCCTCGCGCTCCTGCGGAGCAGAGAAACGCTCAGAGCCAGAACGGTCACTGCCCCTGGACAGCCCGGCCCCCCAGCCCAGAAACCCCTTCAGAGCCCCTCATTAGCCCAATTAAAGCCCAATTAAAGCCCAATTAAAGCCCAATTAAAGCCCAGTTAAACCCCAGTTAAACCCCAGTTAAACCCCAATTAAACCCCAACTAAACCCCAATTAAACCCCAGTTAAACCCCAGTTAAACCCCAGGTAAAGCCCAGGTAAAGCCCAGTTAAATCCCAGTTAAACCCCAGTTAAACCCCAATTAAACCCCAGTTAAACCCCAGTTAAATCCCAATTAAACCCCAGTTAAACCCCAGTTAAACCCCAGTTAAACCTCAATTAAATCCCAGTTAAACCCCAGTTAAACCCCAGTTAAATCTCAGTTAAACCCCAGTTAAACCCCAGTTAAACCCCAGTTAAAGCCCAATTAAACCCCAATTAAAGCCCAGTTAAACCCCAGTTAAAGCCCAATTAAACCCCAGTTAAAACCCAATTAAACCCCAGTTAAACCCCAGTTAAAGCCCAATTAAATCCCAGTTAAATCCCAGTTAAACCCATTAAACCCCAATTAAACCCCAGTTAAACCCCAATTAAACCCCAGTTAAAGCCCAATTAAAGCCCAATTAAATCCAAATTAAAGCCCAGTTAAACCCCAATTAACCCCCAGTTAAAGCCCAGTTAAAGCCCAGTTAAACCTCAATTAAACCCCAGTTAAATCTCAGTTAAACCCCAATTAAACCCCAATTAAATCCCAATTTTATCCTGTTTTTATCCCAGTAAATCCCATTTTTAACCCAATTAAATCCCACCTTTATCCCGTTTTTATCCCATTTTTATCCCGTTTTAATTCCAGTTAAGTCCCATTTTTACCCCGTGTTTCTCCCAATTAAATCCCATTTGTATCCCAGTTAAATCCCATTTGTATCCCAATTAAATCCCATTTTTATCCCAATTAAACCCCAATTAAATCCCATTTGTATCCCAATTAAACCCCAATTAAATCCCATTTTTATCCCAATTAAATCCCATTTTTATCCCAATTAAATCCCATTTTTATCCCAGTTAAATCCCACATTTCCCCCATTTTTCTCCCAAGTTTCCCCACCTGTCTCTCGTGCTCCTGCTGCAGCATCTTCTCCTGCGCCGCCTTCTTGTCGGCTTTGACTGGGCAAAATTCGGGGGAAAAACCCGGGAATTTGGGGAAAATCCGGGAATTTGGGGGAAATTCTGGGAATTCAGGGGTTCCCAGAGGAATCTGGGGGGAAATTCCTGGGGATTTTGGGGGGTCCAAGAGGGATTTGGGGAATTCTGGGGGATTTTCGGGGATCCCAGAGGGATTTTGGGGAGGATTTGGGAAATCCCAGAGGAATTTTGGGAATTCTGGGGGCTCCAAAGGGGATTTCAGGGGGGGATTTTGGGGATCCCAGGAGATTTAATGGGAATTTTGCAGAATTTTGGGGCAATCCCAAGGATTTTGGGGGGAATTTTGGGGGATTCTGATCCCAGATGGATTTTGGGGCAGATCCCGAGGGATTTGGGGCGGAATTTTTGGGGAATTTTGGAGTTATTTTGAGGGAATTTTGGGGTGTATTTTGGAGGTATTTTGGGGGGTTTTTTGGGGGAGGATTTTGGGGAGATTTTGAGGGAATTTTGAGGGAATTTTGAGAGAATTTGGGTTTTTTGGGGGAGGATTTGGGGGGGTATTTTGGAGGTATTTTTGGGGGTATTTGGGGTTTTTTTGGGGAGGATTTTAGGGGAGATTTTGGGGGGGATTTTGAGGGAATTTTGAGGGAATTTGGGGGCAATTTGGGTTTTTTGGGGGGAGGATTTTGGGGGTATTTTGGGGGATATTTGGGGAGGATTTTTGGGGGTATTTTTGGGGAATTTTGGGGAGGATTTTGAGGATATTTGGGGATATTTTGGGGGAATTTTGGGGTTGCTCACACTGCCTGTTGAGAGCTTTCTGCATCCTGAGCCGGAGCTTCTCCTGCGGGGTCAGTTTGGGCTGCAAAATTGGGGAATTTGGGTCAGGAAAAGGGGCTGGGACAGGACTGGGACCCCCAGGAACCCCCCCAGGACCCTTTTCCCACCGATCCCGACCCCAACCCCGGAATTCTGGGGGGGTCAGGGCTGGGGGGGCTTGGGAAGGGTGGGGGAGGGGAGGGGAAAATGGGAAAAAATGGGGAAAAATGAGAAAATCTGGGGAAAAAGGAGAAATTCATAGGGAAAAAAATGAGGGAAATCTGAGAAAAAAATGGGAAAATCTGGGGGGAAAAAAAGGAAATACTAGGGAAAAAAAATCTGGGGAAAATCTGAGGGGAAATGGGAAAATCTGTGAAAAAAATCTGTGAAAAAATGGGAAAATCTGGGGAAATTGAAGAAAATACAGGGAAAATCTGGTGAAAATCTAGGAAAAGTTAAGAAAAGCTGGGGAAAGTCAAGGAACACTTGGGAAAACGGGAAAAGATTTAAGAAAATCTGGGAAAACGTGGAGAAAATCAGGGAAAATCTAAGAAAAAAAATCCAGAAAATCTGGGGAAATGCAGGAAAATCCAGGGAAAATCTGGGAATAATCAGGAAAATCCAGGAAAATCTGGGAAAATCCAGGAGAAGGGCCCCCCCCCCCCCCCCCCGAGCTGATTTTTCCCCCCAAATCCCAGGAAAAATCCCCCCTGCCCCCCTCCCGGGGTTCCCTGGATCCCTGGGGATTCCCTGGATCCCTCGCTGATCCCAAACTCGGCAGCAATTCCAGAACAAGGGCAAAGTTCCAATTCTTACTGACTTTGGCAGCTCCGGAATCTTTACCAGCGCCAGCGTCGGCCCTGCGGGGGAAAATGGGGGGAAAGTTGGGAAAAATGGGGAAAAATGGGGGAATTTGGGGGAATTTAGGAGAAAAATGGGGAAATTTGGGGGAATTTAGGAGAAAAATGGGGAAATTTGGGGGAATTTAGGGGAAAAATGGGGGAATTTGGGGGAATTTAGGAGAAAATTGGGGGAATTTGGGGGAATTTAGGGGAAAAATGGGGAAATTTGGGGGAATTTAGGGGAAAAATGGGGGAATTTGGGGAATTTAGGGGAAAAATGGGGGACTTTGGGGGAATTTAGGGGAAAAATGGGGAAATTTGGGGGAATTTAGGGGAAAAATGGGGGAATTTGGGGGAATTTAGGGGAAAAATGGGGAAATTTGGGGGAATTTAGGGGGAAAAATGGGGAAATTTGGGGGAATTTAGGGGAAAAGTGGGGAAATTTGGGGGGAGAAATGGGGAAATTGGGGAAAATGGGGGGGAAAATGGGGGGAAATAAGGAAAATGGGGAAATTTGGGGGGAAAATGGGGAAATTTGGGGAAAATGGGGGAAAAATTAGGGGAAAAGTTGGGGGAAATGGGGAAATTTGGGGGGAAATGGGAATATTTCAAGGATCCCAGAGGGATTTGGGTGGAGATTTGGGGGATCCCAGAGAGATTTTGGGGGATTTTGGGAATCCCTGAGGGGTTTTGGGGGGGATGCTGGGGGGATTTGAGGGATCCCAGAAAGATTTTGGGCTGGATCTGGGTGGAAATTCCCAGGATTTGGGTTTCCCAGAAGGATTTTGGGGTGGATTCCCAGGACTTGGGGATCCCAAAGGGATTTTGGGGCTGGATCTGGGTGGAAATTCCCGGGATTCGGGGATCCCAGAGGGGTTTTGGGGCTGGATCTGGGTGGAAATTTCTGGGATTTGGGTTTCCCAGAGGGGTTTTGAGGTGGATTTCCAGGACTTGGGGAACCCAGAGGCGTTTGGGGGCTGGATCTGGGTGGAAATTTTTGGGATTTGGGGCACCCCGGAGGTATTCCTGTGGCGATTTGGGGATCCCAGAAGGATTTTGTGGACATTTCCAGGATCTGGAAGGGATTTGGGGAACCCTGGAACGATGTTGGGCTGGATCTTGGTGGAAATTCTGGGGATTTGGGGGTCTCAGAGTAATTTTGGGGTGGATTCCCAGGATTTGGAAAGGATTTGGGAATTCCAGAGGGATTTTGGGGTGGATTTCCGGTATTTGGGGATCCCAGAGGGGTTTTGGGGCTGGATCTGGGTGGAAATTTTGGGGATTTGTGTTTCCCAGAGGGGTTTTGGGGTGGATTCCCAGGACTTGGGGAACCCAGAGGGATTTTGGGGCTGGATCTGGGTGGAAATTTTGGGGATTTGTGTTTCCCAGAGGGGTTTTGGGGTGGATTCCCAGGATTCGGGGATCCCAGAGTGATTTTGGGGCCAGATCTGGGTGGAAATTTTTGGGATTTGGGTTTCCCGGAGGGATTTTGGGGTGGATTTCTGGGATTTGGGGAACCCCAGAAGGATTTTGAGGTGGATTCCCAGGACTTGGGGAACCCAGAGTGATTTTGGGGCCGGATCTGGGTGGGAATTCCCGGGATTTGGGGCCCCCCGGCGTTGTTCCCGTGCCGATTTGGGTTCGTTTTTCATCCCCCGCTCACTTTTTCAGCTTCTCTCCGAGGGCGGGCTCGGGCGGGGCGCGGGGCGGGGCCCGCTCGGGGCTGGGGGAGCGGCTCCGGCTGCGGCTGCGGCTGCGGGAGCGGGAGCGGCTGCGGGAGCGGCTCCGGGAGTCGCTGCGGCTGCTCCGGCTCTGGCTGCTCCAGCGGCGCCAGGAACGCGCCGAGCGCCGGGAGCGGCTCCTGCAGGAACGGGGGAGAGAGGTGAGAAAACGGGGGGAAATAGCGGGGAAAAACGGGGAAAACATCCCGGGGAAAAACGGAAAAAATCCCGGGAAAAATCCCGGGAAAATCGGTGAAAAAACGGGGAAAACATCCCGGGGAAAAACCCGGAAAATCACGGAAAAATCGGTGAAAAAACGGGGAAAACATCCCGGGAAAAAAAACCCGGAAAATCACGGAAAAATCGGTGAAAAAACGGGGAAAACATCCCGGGGAAAACATCCCGGGGAAAAACGGAAAAAATCCCGGGAAAAATCCCGGGAAAAATCCCGGGAAAATCGGTGAAAAAACGGGGAAAACATCCCGGGAAAAAACGGGGAAAACATCCCGGGAAAAAAATGGAAAAAATCCCGGGAAAATCGGTGAAAAAACGGGGAAAACATCCCGGGAAAATCGGTGAAAAAACGGGGAAAACATCCCGGGAAAAAACGGGGAAAACATCCCGGGAAAAAAATGGAAAAAATCCCGAGAAAATCGGTGAAAAAACGGGGAAAACATCCCGGGGAAAAAAAGGGAAAACATCCCAGGAAAAAACCCGGGAAAAGCAGTGAAAAAACAGGGAAAACATCCCGGGAAAAACGGGGAAAACATCCCGGGGAAACCATCCCGGGGAAAGCCGTGAAAAAACGGGGGAAAATACCGGGGAAAAACAGGGAAAAAACGGGGGAAACATCCCGGGGAAAAGAGGGAAAATATCCCCGGGAAAATCGGTGAAAAAACGGGGAAAACATCCCGGGGAAAAAAAGGGAAAAAACGGGGAAAACATCCCGGGAAAAACAGGGAAAACAGCCCGGGAAAAAAGCCCGGAAAATCACGGAAAAATCGGTGAAAAAACGGGGAAAACATCCCGGGGAAAATCTCGGGAAAAAAAATGAAAAAAATCCCCGGGAAAATCGGTGAAAAAACGGGGAAAACATCCCGGGGAAAAACCCGGAAAATCACGGAAAAATTGGTGAAAAAACGGGGAAAACATCCCGGGGAAAACATCCCGGGGAAAAACCCGGAAAATCACAGAAAAATCAGTGAAAAAACGGGGAAAACATCCCGGGGAAAAACCCGGAAAATCACGGAAAAATCGGTGAAAAAACAGGGAAAACATCCCAGGGAAAAACCCGGAAAATCACGGAAAAATCGGTGAAAAAACGGGGAAAACATCCCGGGGAAAACATCCCGGGGAAAAACCCGGAAAATCACGGAAAAATCGGTGAAAAAACGGGGAAAACATCCCGGGGAAAACCCGGAAAATCACAGAAAAATCGGTGAAAAAACGGGGAAAACATCCCGGGAAAAATCTCGGGAAAAAAATGAAAAAAATCCCCGGGAAAATCGGTGAAAAAACGGGGAAAACATCCCGGGGAAAAACCCGGAAAATCACGGAAAAATCGGTGAAAAAACGGGGAAAACATCCCGGGGAAAACATCCCGGGGAAAACATCCCGGGGAAAACATCCCGGGGAAAAACCCGGAAAATCACAGAAAAATTGGTGAAAAAACGGGGAAAACATCCCGGGAAAAAAGTGAAAAAAATCCCGGGAAAATCGGTGAAAAAACGGGGAAAACATCCCGGGAAAAAAAAAACCCGGAAAATCCCGGGAAAATCCGTGAACAAACCACGGAAAAAATCCGGGAAAATTCCCAGAAAAAGCCGTGAACAAAACATGGAAAAGATCCCGGGAAAAAAACCATGGAAAAGATCCCGGGAAAATCAGTGAAAACACAAGGAAAAATCCCGGGAAAACGCGGGAAAATACGCAGAAAAAATCCCAGGAAATCCGGGAAAAAACCTGGAAAATGTAAGGAAAATCCAGGAAAAAATGGGTACAAACCGGTGTGAACTGGTCCCAAACCAGTATAAACCATTCCCAAACCAGTATAATCCAGTGTGAAACAGGCCCAAACCAGTACAAACCAGTGTGAACTGCTCCTAAACCAGTACAAACCTGCCCTAAACTGGTACAAACTGGCGTGAACTGCTCCCAAACTGGTATAGACTGGCCCCAAACTGGTCCAAACCAGTCCAAACAGTTCCCAAACCGCTCCCAAACCATCCCCAAACTGGTGTGAACTGCTCCCAAACTGGTCCGAACCGTTCCCAAACTGGTGTGAACTGATTCCAAACCAACCCCAAACCAGTGTGAAGTGGCCCCAAACCAGTATAAACCAGCGTGAACTGCTCCCAAACCAGTATAAACCAGTGAGAACTACTCCCAAACCAGTATAAACCAGTGAGAACCACTCCCAAACCAGTATAAACCAGTGTGAACTGCTCCCAAACCAGTATAAACCAGTGTGAACTACTCCCAAACTGGTTGTGAACTGCTCCCAAACCAGTCCAAACCGACCCCAAACTGGTATGAACTGCTCCCAAATCAGTCCAAACTGGTACAAACCGTTCCCAAACTGGTCCAAACTATTCCCAAACTGGTCCAAACTGTTCCCAAACCGTTCCCAAACCGGTACAAACTGACCCCAAACCCTTCCCAAACCGTTCCCAAACTGGTACAAACTGGTACAAACCATTCCCAAACCGGTCCAAACCGACCCCAAACCGTTCCCAAACTGATCCAAACTATTCCCAAACTGGTCCAAACTATTCCCAAAGCGTTCCCAACCCGTCCAAACTGTTCCCAAACTGGTACAAACTGTTCCCAAACCGTTCCCAAACCAGTACAAACTGACCCCAAACCCTTCCCAAACCGTTCCCAAACTGGTACAAACTGGTACAAACCATTCCCAAACCGACCCCAAACCGTTCCCAAACTGGTACAAACCGTTTCCAAACCGGTCCAAACTGGTACAAACCATTCCCAAACCGGTCCAAACCGACCCCAAACCGTTCCCAAACTGGTACAAACCGTTTCCAAACCGGTCCAAACTGGTACAAACCATTCCCAAACTGGTACAAACCGACCCCAAACCGTTCCCAAACTGGTACAAACCATTCCCAAACCGGTACAAACCAACCTCAAACCGTTCCCAAACTGGTCCAAACTATTCCCAAACTGGTCCAAACTGTTCCCAAACCGTTCCCAAACTGGTACAAACTGGTACAAACCATTCCCAAACCGGTACAAACCGACCCCAAACCGTTCCCAAACTGGTACAAACCGTTTCCAAACCGGTCCAAACTGATACAAACCATTCCCAAACCGGTACAAACCGACCCCAAACCGTTCCCAAACTGGTACAAACCGTTTCCAAACCGGTACAAACTGACCCCAAACCGTTCCCAAACTGGTACAAACCATTCCCAAACCGGTACAAACTGACCCCAAACCGTTCCCAAACCGGTCCAAACCGTTCCCAAACTGGTTCACCCCGTCCCCACCCCGTCCCCAGCCCGTCCCCGCCCGTGCCGGCGCTGACCTGGAGCGGCGGCGGCCCCGGCAGCCGCGCTCGGCGGAGCGGGAGCGGCGGCGGCTGTCGCGGGAGCCGCCCCGGGAGTAGCGGCGGCTGCGGCTCCGGGAGCGGCTCCGGGAGCGGCTGCGGCTCCGGGAGCGGCTGCGGGAGCGGCGGCGGCCCGGAAGAGCCCCCGGGAGCGGCGGAAGCCGCGGGAGGAGTGACGGGAGCCCCCGGAGCTGCAGGAGGAGGAGGAGGAGGAGGAGCGGGAGGAGGAGGAGGAGGAGGAGGAGGAAGAGCGGCGCCTGGAAAAGGGAAAAAAGGGGGTGAGGAATTGGGGAGGGGGGGGGGAATTGGGGGGAAAATGGGGGAGAACTTGGGGAAAATTGAGGGAAAATTTGGGGGAAATTGAGGGAAAAATTGGGGAAAATGAGGGGAAATTTGGGGAAACTGAGGGAAAACTTGGGGGGAAATGAGGGAAAACTTGGGGAAATTGGGGGGAAACTTGGGGAAATTGGGGGAAACTTGGGGGAAAATGAGGGAAAACTTGGGGGAAAATGAGGGAAAACTTGGGGGAAATTGGGGGGAAAACTTGGGGGAAATTGGGGGGAAACTTGGGGGGAAATGAGGGAAAACTTGGGGAAAATTGAGGGAAAACTTGGGGGAAATTGGGGGGAAGCTTGGGGGAAATTGGGGGGAAAACTTGGGGGAAATTGGGGGGAAACTTGGGGGAAATTGGGGGGAAACTTGGGGGAAAACTTGGGGGAAATTGGGGGAAATTGGGGGGAAGCTTGGGGAAAATTGAGGGAAAACTTGGGGGAAATTGGGGGGAAACTTGGGGGAAATTGGGGGGAAACTTGGGGGAAATTGGGGGGAAACTTGGGGGAAAATGAGGGAAAACTTGGGGAAATTGGGGGAAACTTGGGGGAAAATGAGGGAAAACTTGGGGAAAATGAGGGAAAACTTGGGGGAAAATGAGGGAAAACTTGGGGGAAATTGGGGGAAAACTTGGGGGAAATTGGGGGAAAAAGGCAGGGACAAAAGGGAAAAGAAAAGGAAAACCAAGGACAAAAAGGGAAAAGAAAGAGGAAAACGAGGGAAAAAAAAACACAAAAAAACCCCAGGCAAAAAGGGAAAAGAAAAGGGAAAACCAGGGGGGAAAAAAAAAACAAACCCACAGGCAAAAAGGGAAAAGAAAAGGGAAAACCAGGGGAAAAAAGGGGAAAAAAAGGGGAAAACCAGGGAAAAAGAAAGGAAAAACCAGAGGCAAAAAGGGAAAAGAAAGGGGAAAACCACGCACAAAAAGGAGAAGGGCAAACCCAGGGAGCAGAGGGGGCGGAGGAAAGGGAGCACCGACCGTGCCGAGGCTCTGTGCCCCGGCGCCGAGGCCGCGGGCGCCGCCGGGCGCTGCCGGTCGCGGGGGGCGCGGCCTTTGCCGGGGCCGGCGGGCGCGGCCGCCGCCGCCGCCGCCGCCTCCTCGTCGCTGCCGCCGAAGCTGGTGATGAAGGTGATCTTCTCCTCGTGGCCCGGGGACGGGCTGCGCGAGCGGGAGCGCGACTCCGAGCTGGACTCGGACGGGGAGCTGCCGGGGGGCACGGGGGGTCAGGGATCGGGGAGGGTTTGGGGGGGTTTGGCTCCTCCGAGCCCCCCGGGGAAAGGGCACGGGGGTGTTACCGTTTGTAGGGGTCGTAGGTGGGGCTGTCGCGGCGGGCGTAGCTGTGGGGGGAGAGAATTGGGGTGAGAAATGGGGGGGGTTTGAGGGGGGAATGGGGTTTGGGGAGAAAAAATGGGCTTTGGGGAGGGGAAATCGGGGTTTGGGGAGGGGAAAATGGGGTTTGGGGGTGGAAAGTTTGGGTTGGAGAGAGAATTGTTAGATTTGGGGATGGGAAATTGGGGTTTGGGGGTGGGAAATTCGGGTTTGCAGGAGAAAAAATGGGGTTTGGGGAGGGGGAATTGGGGTTTGAGGGGAGAATTGGGGGATTTGGGGATGGAAAATGGGGTTTGGGGATGGGAAATCGGGGTTTGGGGTTAAAAAATGGGGTTTGGGGGTGGGAAATTGGGGTTTGGGGGGAGAAATCGGGGTTTGGGGGGAGAAATCAGGGTTTGGGGATGGGAAATTGGGGTTTGGGGAGGGGGAATTGGGGTTTTGAGTTAAAAAATGGGGTTTGGGGGTGGGAAATTGGGGTTTGGGGGGAGAAATTGGGGTTTGGGGGGGAGAAATCGGGGTTTGGGGATGGGAAATTGGGGTTTGGGGATGGGAAACTGGGGGATTGGGGGGAAAATGGGATTTGTGAATGGAAAGGTTGGGATTTGGGGGTGAAACCGTTGGGATTTGGGGGTGAAACCGTTGGGATTTGGGGGTGAAACCGTTGGCACTCTCACCTGGGGGGGCTGATTTTCCGGCCTTTCAGCCGCTTCTCCCGGAACTCCCGGCGCTGCCGGCGGGAGCGGCGGCCCTGGGGAAAGGATCGGAGCTCGGGAAGGGATCTGGGGGGATTTTTCCAAAGGGAAATTCCCGTTTTTTTCCGGGTTTTTCCCTCACCGAGTACATGGCCTTCTCCTCCTCCAAGGCCTTGGCGTTCTTGATGGCTTCAGCCTCTTCCTTGTCCTTCCTCAGCATTCTGGTTCCAGGGGAAAAAAACGGGATCAGGGTGGGATTTGGGGGAGATCCAGGATTCCCAGGAGAAGGGGGAGCCCTGAGCCAGAATTTCAGGGGAAAATGGGATTTTCAAGAGAGAATCCCAAAAAAAAAATGGGATTTCCAGGCAAGAATCCCAAGGAAAAATGGGGTTCCTGAGGAAAAACCCCAAGGAAAAATGGAGTTTCCAGGAGAAAATCCCAAGGAAAAATGGGATTCCTGAGAAAAAAATCCCAAGAAAAAAGCAAGGTTTCCAAGAGAAAATCCCAAGGAAAAATAAGATTCTTGAGGAAAAATCCCAAAGAAAAATGGGATTTCCAAGAGAAAATCTCAAAGAAAAAATCGGATTTCCAGGCAAGAATTCCAAGGAAAAATGGGGTTCCTGAGGAAAAATCCCAAGGAAAAATGGAATTCCCGAGCCAAAATCCCAAGGAAAAGCAGGAGCTGTCCCCGGGATGGTTTTGGGGCAGGACCCCGCCCTTATCCCGCCTTTCCCCGGGATTTTTCCAGGACCTACCTGACGAAATCCCCCTCGGCCATGCCATAGGTGGTGGCCTGTTTGTTCAGGTCGGCCACTTGCTCCTGGTTCAGCTCATCCACGTCCACCTCCACGTCTGGAAAAAAAAAAAAAAAAAACAACATGGAAAAAAATCCTGGAATTCTGCCCGGAACAAGCCCCAAATCCCCTTTTCCCAGCCCTCGGAGCCGTTACCGATATCCGGGATCACTTCGTCCTCGTCCGTGTTGGAATCTTCCTCGGAGTCCTCCTCGTCCCCGGCTCGTTTCTCCAGGGAGTTTTCCAGCTCCTCCACGGTGCTGTCCTCGTAGGTGTAGCCTATGGAAGCCTTTTTTTCCGCCAGCCTGGGGAGTTTGGGGACACAATTCCCTCCATCCCGGGGTTTTTTTTTGGTTTTCCCCCCACAGGGAGATTCCTTCGGGAAGGAGGAGGTTCCCGAGGAGGCCGCCCCGGGGGTGCCCTTGGAGGTAAAATGGGAATTCTGAGGGAAAATGGGAACTCTGAGGGGGAATTCTGAGAGGAAATGGGGATTCTGAGGGGAAATGGGGATTCTGAGAGGGAATTCTGAGGGGAAATGGGGATTCTGAGGGGAAATGGGGACTCTGAGGGGGAATTCTGAGAGGAAATGGGGATTCTGAGGGGAAATGGGGATTCTGAGAGGGAATTCTGAGGGAAAATGGGGATTCTGAGGGGAAATGGGGATTCTGAGAGGAAATTCTGAGGGAAAATGGGGATTCTGAGGGGAAATGGGGACTCTGAGGGGAAATGGGGACTCTGAGGGGGGATTCTGAGAGGAAATGGGGATTCTGAGGGGAAATGGGGATTCTGAGAGGGAATTCTGAGGGAAAATGGGGACTCTGAGGGGGAATTCTGAGAGGAAATGGGGATTCTGAGGGGAAATGGGGATTCTGAGAGGGAATTCTGAGGGAAAATGGGGATTCTGAGGGGAAATGGGGACTCTGAGGGGAAATGGGGACTCTGAGGGGGGATTCTGAGAGGAAATGGGGATTCTGAGGGGGAATTCTGAGAGGAAATGGGATTCTGAGGGGAAATGGGGATTCTGAGAGGGAATTCTGAGGGAAAATGGGGATTCTGAGGGGCAATGGGGACTCTGAGGGGCAATGGGGACTCTGAGGGGGGATTCTGAGAGGAAATGGGGATTCTGAGGGGAAATGGGGATTCTGAGAGGGAATTCTGAGGGAAAATGGGGATTCTGAGGGGAAATGGGGACTCTGAGGGGGGATTCTGAGGGAAAATGGGAACTCTGAGGGAAAACGGGAGCCCTGAGCTAAAATTCCAAGGAAAAATGGGGATCCCAAGGAAAAATGTGAGGCCTGGGGCTGAATTCTGAGGGAAAATCAGAGACCGAGAGGGAATTCTGAGGGAACGTGGGATTTCTAAGCCAGATTTCCAAGCAAAAATGGGAGCCCTGAGGCAGAACCCCAAAGAAAACTGGGAATCCCAAGCAAGAACCCCAAGCGAAACCAGGAGCCCTACCCAAGATGAGTTTTGGGGAGATTCCAGCCAAGGACTGAGGGGAAAACTGGGATTGGGGGGGTTATCCCAGAATTAAGGTCATTCCCAAGGGTGCAGGGATGCATTCCCGGTGTTTTCCCACTTGGAATTCCCAGGAATTCTGACTTTTTTCCCTCACTTTTTCTTCTCATCCTCATTGGGTTTCTGGAGGCCGCCGTAGAGTTCGTCGATGTAGATCTGGTACAGGCACTGCTCCTCTGAGACTGGGATCGGGAATTCCGGGATCAAATCATTCCATAAATCCCTCAGGAACCACCCCCAGGGGATCCTGAAGGGCCGGAATTCCCAAAAAAGCCAGAGGAAAAAGGACTCACTGCCAGCGAAGTCATTCTGCACCAGGCCCCGGTACCGCTCGTAGTTGCATTTGCGCTCGTCCGATTCCTGTTCCGGTGAGCTGAAAAAACGGCAATTCTGAGGGGATTTTGGGATCAAAACGGGGATTTTGGGGGTTAAAGGTGGATTTTGGGGTCCAAAGGTGGATTTGGGAGAAAAAAAATGGATTTGGGAGGGGAAAAAGTTGCATATTTAGGGATCTCCCTGCTCCCAGCTGCATGTGTGCTAGTCCGATTCCTGGTCTGGTGAGCTGGAAAAACTGGGAATTCTGAGGGGATTTTGGGATCAAAACGGGGATTTTGGGGCTTAAAGGTGGATTTTAGGGATCAAAGAAAGATTTTGTGCTAAAAAAAGCTGGATTTGGGGAAAAAAACGCAGATTTTGGAGAGCAAAAAGATTTTGGGGGCCTCCTCGCCTGTAATTGCATTTATGCTCGTCTGATTCCTCTTCCGGTGAGCTGAAAAAACGGGAATTCTGAGGGGATTTTGGGATCAAAACGGGGATTTTGGGGGTTAAAGGTGGATTTTGGGGTCCAAAGGTGGATTTGGGAGAAAAAGAATGGATTTGGGAGGGGAAAAAGTTGCATATTTAGGGATCTCCCTGCTCCCAGCTGCACGTGTGCTAGTCCGATTCCTCGTCTGGTGAGCTGGAAAAACTGGGAATTCTGAGGGGATTTTGGGATCAAAACGGGGATTTTGGGGCTTAAAGGTGGATTTTAGGGATCAAAGAAAGATTTTGTGCTAAAAAAAAGCTGGGTTTGGGGGGAAAAAAAGGCAGATCTAGGACAGCAAAAATGGGGCTTTGAGGGCCTCCCCGCTCGCAGTTGCATTTGTGCTTGTCCGATTCCTCTTCCAGTGAGCTGGAAAAACAGGAATTCTGAGGGGATTTTGGGATCAAAACGGGGATTTTGGGGCTTAAAGGTGGATTTTATGGATCAAAGAAAGATTTTGTGCTAAAAAAAGCTGGATTTGGGGAAAAAACGCAGATTTTGGAGAGCAAAAAGATTTTGGGGGCCTCCTCGCCTGTAATTGCATTTACGCTCGTCTGATTCCTCGTCCGGTGAGTTGGAAAAATGGGAATTCTGAGGGGATTTCGGGATCAAAATGGGGATTTTGGGGATTAAAGGTGGATTTTGGGGTCCAAAGATGGATTTGGGAGAAAAAAAATGGATTTGGGAGGGGAAAAAGTTGCATATTTAGGGATCTCCCTGCTCCCAGCTGCATGTGTGCTAGTCCGATTCCTGGTCTGGTGAGCTGGAAAAACTGGGAATTCTGAGGGGATTTTGGGATCAAAACGGGGATTTTGGGGATTAAAGATGGACTTTATGGAACAAAGAAAGATTTTGTGCTAAAAAAAGCTGGATTTGGGGAAAAAACCGCAGATTTTGGAGAGCAAAAAGATTTTGGGGGCCTCCTCGCCTGTAATTGCATTTACGCTCGTCTGATTCCTCGTCCGGTGAGTTGGAAAAATGGGAATTCTGAGGGGATTTTGGGATCAAAATGGGGATTTTGAGGATTAAAGGTGGATTTTGGGGTCCAAAGGTGGATTTGGGAGAAAAAAAATGGATTTGGGAGGGGAAAAAGTTGCATATTTAGGGATCTCCCTGCTCCCAGCTGCATGTGTGCTAGTCCGATTCCTGGTCTGGTGAGCTGGAAAAACTGGGAATTCTGAGGGGATTTTGGGATCAAAATGGGGATTTTGGGGATTAAAGATGGATTTTATGGAACAAAGAAAGATTTTGTGCTAAAAAAACCTGGATTTGGGGAAAAAAAAGCAGACTTTGGGGAGCAAAAGGGAGATTTTGGGGGCCTCCTCACTCGTAGTTGCATTTGCGCTCGTCCGATTCTTCTTCTGGTGAGCTGGAAAAATGGGAATTCTGAGGGGATTTTGGTATCAAAATGGGGATTTCAGGGGTTAAAAGTGGATTTTGGGGTCCGAGGGTGGATTTGGGGGGAAGAAAATGGGGATTTGGAGGGAAAAAGTGGGAATTTTAGGGATCTTCCCACTTGTAGTTACATTTGTGCTTGTCTAATTCCTGCTCCGGGTTGCTAGAAAAACAGGAATTCTGAGGGGATTTTGGGATCAAAACAGGGATTTTGGGAATGAAAGAGACACTTTGGAGTACAAAGAGGAATTTTGTCCTAAAAAGCAGGAGATTTGGGGGGAAAAAAGGTGGAATTTGGGTGGAAAAAATGGGGATTTTGGAGGGGTTGTAGTTGCCTTCGTGCTCGTTCAATTCATTCTCCACAGACCCGGAAAAACAGGAATTCTGAGGGGATTTTGGGATCAAAACGGGGATTTTGGAGTTCTGAGGGAGACTTTGGGGATCCAGTGTGAATTTCACACATTCAAAACAGGATTTTGTGCTAAAAAACCAAAGATTTTATGGCTCCAAAAAGGGATTTCAGGGCTCAAACACAGATTTTTGCAGCTGCAATGTGGATTTTGGGGATCGAAACAGGGATCAAAGATGGATTTTAGGCGAATTTCCTGGATCCAAGGCAGAATTTCAGGGGTTTTTTTTGAGATCAAATTCAGATTTTAGGCTCAAAACACGGATTTCCCACCCAGCCCTGGTGGGATGCCAAACCCTCGGGAATTCCTCTGGGGAATTTTTTTGGGAATCTTACGTGGGGCTGAGCAGGGCCGGGGTGTACATGGGGATGAAGTCCAGGTGAGCGCGGACGTCGAACCTGTCGATCATGTTGTTGGTGTCCCCCTGCCAGGGCATCCTGCCAGGAAAAACCCAGCCTTGGGAACGGGGAAAATCCTGGAATTCCTGCCCGGAATGCTCAGAATTCCTCCCATTTCCTTCAGCAAAAAAACCCTAAAAAACCAGGAGTGGTCATTCCCCCCCAAAAAAAGCTGAATTTTCTTTGGATTGGTGGGTTAAAAATGGGAAAACCCAAATCCTCTCAAATTTGCCTAAAACCATCCAAATTTCAATCTCAGGAAAATCCTGGATTTTTGCAGCCCCGGCGGGGGTGATCCAGGGAATATTCCCGAGCTGATCCCAGGGAATTCCAGCTTGGAACGAGCAGAATTCCTTCAATAAAAATGGGAACAGCAGCTCCAAATCTTCTCAGATTTGCCTGAAACCACCCAAATTCCAACCCCTGGAAATCCCAGGATTTCTCCAGCCCCCGGGGGGTGATCCAGGGAACATTCCCGAGCTGATCCCAGGGAATTCCAGCCGGGAATTCCCGCCAGGCTCACATGTTGACGGGGCTCTCGGCTGCCAGGGCCACGGCGGAGTCCAGGTGCACCTTGCAGGCCCGGCCGTGCACCTGCAGGAACTGCGCCGGGTCCTTTTTCTGGGAGAAACGGGAAATCCCGGGAATTAGGGATGGGGGGGGAATGTGGGATGGGGACGCCTCAAACTGGGATGGGAGCCTCCAAACTGGGATGGGGACACCTCAAACTGGGATGGGGACGCCTCAAACTGGGATGGGGACGCCTCAAACTGGGATGGGGATGCCTCAAACTGGGATGGGAGCCTCCAAACTGGGATGGGGACGCCTCAAACTGGGATGGGGACACCTCAAACTGGGATGGGGACAGCTCAAACTGGGATGGGGACAGCTCAAACTGGGATGGGGATGCCTCAAACTGGGATGGGGACGCCTCAAACTGGGATGGGGACGCCTCAAACTGGGATGGGGACACCTCAAACTGGGATGGGGACGCCTCAAACTGGGATGGGGACACCTCAAACTGGGATGGGGACACCTCAAACTGGGATGGGAGCCTCCAAACTGGGATGGGGATGCCTCAAACTGGGATGGGAGCCTCCAAACTGGGATGGGGATGCCTCAAACTGGGATGGGGACACCTCAACTGGGATGGGGACGCCTCAAACTGGGATGGGAGCCTCCAAACTGGGATGGGGACACCCTAAACTGGGATGGGGACACCTCAAACTGGGATGGGGATGCCTCAGACTGGGATGGGGACACCTCAAACTGGGATGGGGATGCCTCAAACTGGGATGGGGATGCCTCAAACTGGGATGGGGACACCTCAAACTGGGATGGGGATGCCTCAAACTGGGATGGGAGCCCTCAAACTGGGATGGGAGCCCCCAAACTGGGATGGGAGCCCCCAAACTGATCCAAACTGGTTCTGGGACCTCCCAAACTGGAACAAGGACCTCCCCAAACTGGGTCAGGACCCCCCAAACTGGGTCTGGGCCACCCCAAACTGGTTCTAGGTCCCTGTAAACTGGGACAAGGACCTCCCAAACTGGGCCAGGACCCCCCCAGACTGGGTCAGGGCCCCCCAAACTGGGTCTGGGTCACCCCAGACTGGCTCAGGACCCCCCCAAACTGACTCAGGACCCCCCCAAACTGGTTCTGGGTCACCCCAAACTGGGTCTGGGTCACCCCAAACTGGTTCAGGACCCCCCCAAACTGACTCAGGACCCCCCAAACCGGTTCTGGGTCACCCCAAACTGGGCCAGGACCCCCCTAAACTGGGTCAGGACCCCCCCAGCTGGGTCTGGGTCACCCTGAACTGGCTCAGGACCCCCCCAAACTGGCTCAGGACCCCCCCAAACTGGTTCTGGGCCACCCCAAACTGGGTCTGGGTCACCCCAAACTGGGCCAGGACCCCCCCAAACTGGGCCAGGACCCCCCCAAACTGGGTCTGGGTCACCCCAGACCGGCTCAGGACCCCCAACCCAGCCCCAGACCGGCCCCAGGGGCGCCCACTCACGATTTTCTCGTAGTACTCGCGGCGGCGCTCGGCGCGTTTCTTGTAATCCACCATCATCCCCCGCAGCTTCCGCTCGTGCTTGCGCGCCTCGTGCCACATCCCGGCCCCGCCCGCGGGCTCCGGAACCTTCCAGGGGCTGCTGGAACCTTCCGGGGGCTCCCAGGGGGGCTCCGGAACCTGCCGGGGGCTCTGGAACCTTCCGGGGGCTGCTGGAACCTTCAGGGAGCTGTCAAGGGGGCTCTGGAAGCTTCCAGGGACTGCTGGGGGGCTCCAGAACTTTCCGGGGGCCGACAGAACCTGCAGGGGCTGCTGGGACCTTCCAGGGGCTCTCAGGGGGGCTCTGGAATCTTCCAGGGGGTGCTGGAACCTTCCAGGGGCTCTCAGGGGGGCTCTGGAATCTTCCAGGGGGTGTCAGGGGGTGCTGGAACCTTCCACGGGCTGCTGGAACCTGCCAGGGGCTCCGGAACCTTCCAGGGACTGACAGAACCTTCCAGGGGGTGCTGGGACCTTCCAGGGACTGTCAGGGGGGCTCCAGAACCTTCCAGGGACCGATAGAATCTTCCGGGGGGCTCCGGAACCTTCCAGGGGCTGACAGAACCTTCAGGGGGCTGTCGAGGGGGCTCTGGAACCTTCCAGGGGCTCTGGAACCTTCCAGGGGGTGCTGGAACCTTCCAGGGGCTGTCAGGGGGGTTCCAGAACCTTCCAGGGGCTGTCAGGGGGGTTCCAGAACCTTCCAGGGGCTCTCAGGGGGGTTCCAGAACCTTCCAGGGGCTCTCAGGGGGGCTCCGGAACCTTCCAGGGGCTGTCAGGGGTTCCAGAACCTTCCAGGGGCTGTCAGGGGGGCTCCAGAACCTTCCAGGGGTTCCGGAACCTTCCGGGGGTGCCGGGGGGAAAGGGGAGGAGGAGGAGGAGGAGGAGGAGGCTCCTGGGGAGGGAAAATAAAGGGGATTTAGGGAGGGGGAGGGGAACTTGGGGATTAAAGGGGGAAAATTGGGAATTCAAAAAGGGGGAAAATTGGGAATTAAAGGGGGAAAATTGGGAATTAAAGGGGAGGAATTGAGAATTAAGAGGGAAAATCGGGAATTCAGAGAGGAAATAAGGAATGAAAAGGGGGAAACTGGGAGTTAAAAGGGAAATTGGGGATTAAAGGGGGAAAATTGGGAATTAATGGGAGGAAAATGGGAGTGAAGGGGGATGGGAATTAAAAAAAAAGGAGAGAAGGAAAATGGGAGCAAACGGGGAGAAGGGGAACAACAAAAATCAGAGTAAAAGGTGGAATGGGAACAAGAAAAATGGGGAAAAAAAAGAAAAAAAAAGGAACAATGAGGAAAAAAAACAAAGGAAGAAATGCAAACAATAAAAATTAAAAATGGGGAATAAAGGAGAGGATATTAAAAAATACCGGGAAAAGGAAGGGAATGGGAAGAGGAAAATCGGGAATAAAGGGAAAACGGGAATCAAAAACCGGGAATAAGGGGCAGAACGGGAATGAAACGCACGGGGAGAAAGGAGAAAAACCGGGAATAAAAACCGGGAATAAAAACCGGGAATAAAAACCGGGAATAAAACCGGGGAGCGGGAACGGAGCGGGGGAAGGGGAAGAACCGGGGAGGAAACCCCGGGAATAACGGCGGGAACGGGAAATTGGGAATGCGGGGGGAAAACCCGGGTGAGGGGGGGTAATTAGGGCGGTAATTAATGGGGAATCCCGAGGGGAGGTTAATGAGGGCGGTAATTAACGGGGAACGCCGGGGGGGAGGGGTTGGTGAGGGGGAAATCCCGCGGGGGGTTAATGAGGGCGGTAATTAACGGGGGATCCCGAGGAGGGGGGGCTAATGAGGGCGGTAATTAAGGCGTTAATTGGGGGAGCGGCCCCGCCGCCAACGCCGCTCACCGCGCTCGGCGCCACCCGGAAGCGGAAGCGAGGAGCGGAAGCGGAAGCGAGAGAAACACGGGGGAATGGGCGGGGCCTACGGGGGGCTTTGAGGGCGTGGCTTCACGTCAGAACGAGGCTGGGGCGGGGTTTAATCTGGCGGCTTGGGGCGGGGCTTGGGGCGAGAACGAGGCTGGGGCGGGGCTTAGTGTGGTGGCTCGGGGCGGGGCTTGGGGCGAGAACGAGGCTGGGGCGGGGCCTGATGGGGGCGTGATTCGCTGTGTGGGCGGGGCCTGAGCGGTTCCTCTTCCGGGTTCTGTTCCCAGTTCCGGACTGGGGCGGACTGGGGCCACTCCCAGTGCCCTCCCAGTCCCTCCCAGTGCCCTCCCAGTTCATCCCAGTCCCTCCCAGTTCCCAAAAACAACCCCTGGGTGTCCATCCACGCCTTTATTCCGCCCAAAATCTGAGAATTCCGCCCCCAAAATCCCGGAATTCTGCCCCAAAATTCCCCCCCCAAACCCCCAAATTTCTGGAATTCCGCCCCCAAAATCCCGGGAATTTCCCCCCCCCGCCCCAAAATTCCCGACATTCTGCCCCAAAATCCCGGGAATTCCCCCCAAAATCCCGGGATGGGGGAGCCCCCCGTATAAATATAGTGCAACAAGAAAAAAAACCCCAAAAACGACAGGAAAAGGGGAAAAATTGGGGAATTTCCCAAAATCCCGGGGGGGTCCAGCCAGCCCGGGGCCCGAATTTTTGGGGATTGGAGTGGGAGAAAATCCCTGAAATCCTCCTCGGGAATTTCGGGAATTTCGGGGGGAAATTTCGGGAATTTTGGGGAATTTTTGAGTGAATTTTTTGGGAATTTTGGGGGGAATTTTGGGGGATTCTCAGCCCTCCCCCCCCGGGAACATGTGGGAGCCCACCAGGCTGGAAATCGGGGGGGGGTCCCCACTGGGGGGCTCGGCCAGCAGCTCCGGGCCCGGGAAAATCGGGAATTCCGGGAATTCCGGCGGCGGGAAAAAGGAGGAAAAGGCCGGGGGGGCGAAGGGGGGCGAAGATTTGGGGAAGGGGCTCCAGGGGCTCCGGCTCCGGGGGCAGGGCGGCGTCTGCGGGGGGAAAATCGGGAATTTTGGGGGGAAATCGGGAATTTGGGGGGAAAATTTGGGAATTTGGGGGGGGGAAATCGGGAATTTGGGGGGGGAAATTGGGGATTTTGGGGAAAAATCGGGAATTTGGGGGGGAAATTCGGGGATTTTGGGGGAAAATCGGGAATTTTGGGGGGAAAATCGGGGATTTTGGGGGGGAAATCGGGAATTTTGGGGGAAAATCGGGAATTTTGGGGGGAAATTTGGGAATTTGGGGGGGGGAAATCGGGAATTTTTGGGGGAAAATTGGGAATTTGGGGAGGAAAATTTGGGATTTTGGGGGGGAAATTTGGGGATTTTGGGGGTGAAATTGGGGATTTTGGGGGGAAATTTGGGAATTTGGGGGGGAAATCGGGAATTTGGGGAAAATCGGGAATTTGGGGGGGAAAATCGGGAATTTTTGGGGGGGAAATCGGGAATTTTGGGGGGAAATCGGGAATTTGGGGGGGAAATTGGGGAATTTGGGGGGGAAAATCGGGAATTTTTGGGGGAAATTTGGGAATTTGGGGGGGAAATTTGGGGATTTTGGGGAAAAATTGGGAATTTTGAGGGGGAAATTGGGGATTTTTGGGGGAAATTCGGGAATTTTGGGGGGAAATTTGGGAATGTGGGGGGGGAAATTGGGGATTTTGGGGGAAAATCGGGAATTTTGGGGGGAAAATCGGGAATTTTGGGGGAAAATTTGGGATTTTGGGGGGGAAATTTGGGGATTTTGGGGAAATATTGGGAATTTTGGGGAAAATTTGGGATTTTAGGGGGAAATTTGGGGATTTTGGGGGAAAATTTGGGATTTTGGGGGGGAAATTTGGGATTTTGGGGGGAAATTCGGGGATTTTTGGGAGAAATTCGGGGATTTTGGGGGGGAAATTGGAGATTTTGTGGGGAATTGGGGAAAATTGGGAGGAAATCGGAAATTTTTGGCGGAAAATCGGGAATTTTGGGGAAAAATTGGGAATTTTGGGGGGAAATCGGGGATTTTGGGGAAAAATTGGGAATTTTGGGGGGGAAATTGGGGATTTTGGGGAAAAATTGGGAATTTTGGGGGGAATCGGGGATTTTGGGGAAAAATTGGGAATTTGGGGGGGGAAATTGGGGATTTTTGGGGGAAATTCGGGGATTTTGGGGGGGAAATTGGAGATTTTGTGGGGAAATTGGGGAAAATTAGGGAGGAAATCGGAAATTTTTGGCGGAAAATCGGGAATTTTGGGGAGAAATCGGGAACTTTGGGAGAAAATTGGGGATTTTGGGAGGGAAATTGGGATTTTTGGGGGGGAAATCAGGAATTTTGGGGGAAAATTTGGGATTTTGGGGGGGGAAATTGGGGAAAATTGGGGGAAAATTGGGGAAAATTGGGAATTTTGGAGGGAAAATCGTGAATTTGGGGGGGAATCAGGAATTTGGGGGGGGGAAATTGAAAATTTCGGGGGAAAACTCGGGAATTTTGGGGGGAAATCGGGAATTTTTTGGAGAAATCAGGAATTTTGGGGGAAAAAATTGGGGATTCTGGGAGGGAAATTGGGATTTGGGGGCAAGGAAGGGAATTTGGGGGGAAATGGGGATTTTAGGGGGGGAAATTGGGAATTTTTGGGGGAATTTGTGGGGAAATTGGGATTTTTTGGGGAATTTGTGGGGAATTGGGGTTGGGAGGGGCGAGCTGGGGATTTTGGGGGTCGCACCTGGGGGGCCCAGCGGGAGGAAGTGCTCCAGGTACCCCGGGGGCTTCTTCCTCCGCTTGGCCTCGATCCCGAACGGGTCTGGGGGGTCCGGGGGGGTCACGGCTCCGGGAAATTCCAAAAATTCCCAAAATCCCCCCCAAATCCCCTCAAATCCCCCCCAAATCCCCCCCGAATCCATCAAATTCTCCCCCGATCTTCCCAAATCCCCCAAAATGGCTCAGAATCCCAAACCCCTCCCCAAATTCCCGGAAATTTCCCTCAAATTCGTCCCAAATTTCCCCCCAAATCCCCTCCCAGTCCCTCCCAGTCCCCTCCCAATCCCTCCCAGTTCCCTCCCAATCCCCCCCAGTCCCCTCCCAATCCCTCCCAGTCCCCTCCCAATCCCTCCCAGTTCCCCCCCAGTCCCCCCCAGTCCCTCCCAGTCGCTCCCAGTCCCACCTGACCCCGACAGCTCCTCCAGCACGTCGGGCATTCCCCGCTTGCGCTTCAGCTGCACCCCGTACGCGTCTGGGAGGGGAAACACCGGGAATTACAACGGGAATCACCGGGAAACGCCGGGAAACACCGGGAATCGCCGGGAAACCCCGGGAATCACCGGGAATCACCGGGAATTACCGGTCATTCCCGGTTTTTCCCGCTGTTCCCGGGGCACCGGGGCCGGGGGCTCTGTCCCCGCCCCGCTGATCCCGCCCCAGTCCCGGTGATTCCCGCTGCCGTTCCCGGGAATTCCCGGTGATTCCCGGTGATTCCTGTTGTAATTCCCGGGAATTCCTGCCGTAATTCCCGGTGCCATTCCCGGGAATTCCCGGTAGCTCCCGGTAGTTCCTGCTGTGGTTCCCGGTAATTCCCGGTGCTATTCCCGGTGCCAATCCCGGTAAATCCCAGGGAATCCCGGTGTATCCCGGTGATTCCCGGTGTATCCCGGTGTGTCCCAGGTGTATCCCGGTGTGTCCCAGGTGTATCCCGGTGTATCCCGGTGTATCCCGGTGTATCCCGGTGTATCCCCGGTGTATCCCAGGTGTATCCCGGTGTGTCCCGGTGTATCCCGGTGTATCCCGGTGTATCCCGGTGTGTCCCAGGTGTATCCCAGGTGTATCCCAGGTGTATCCAGGTGTATCCCGGTGTATCCCGGGTGTATCCCAGGTGTATCCCAGGTGTATCCCAGGTGTGTCCCAGGTGTATCCCCGGTGTATCCCAGGTGTATCCCAGGTGTATCCCGGTGTATCCCGGTGTATCCCGGTGTATCCCAGGTGTATCCCAGGTGTGTCCCAGGTGTGTCCCGGTGTATCCCAGGTGTATCCCGGTGTATCCCAGGTGTATCCCAGGTGTGTCCCGGTGTGTCCCAGGTGTATCCCGGTGTGTCCGAGGTGTATCCCAGGTGTATCCCGGTGTATCCCAGGTGTATCCCGGTGTGTCCCAGGTGTATCCCAGGTGTATCCCAGGTGTATCCCAGGTGTATCCCGGTGTATCCCAGGTGTATCCCAGGTGTATCCCGGTGTATCCCGGTGTGTCCAGGTGTATCCCAGGTGTATCCCAGGTGTATCCCGGTGTATCCCAGGTGTATCCCAGGTGTATCCCAGTGTATCCCAGGTGTATCCAGGTGTATCCCAGGTGTATCCAGGTGTGTCCCAGGTGTATCCCGGTGTGTCCCGGTGTATCCAGGTGTGTCCCAGGTGTATCCCGGTGTATCCCAGGTGTATCCCAGGTGTATCCCAGGTGTATCCCAGGTGTATCCCGGTGTACCCCAGGTGTATCCCAGGTGTATCCCAGGTGTATCCCAGTGTATCCCAGGTGTATCCCGGTGTATCCCGGTGTATCCCAGGTGTATCCCAGTGTATCCCAGGTGTATCCCAGGTGTATCCCGGTGTATCCCGGTGTATCCCAGGTGTATCCCAGTGTATCCCAGGTGTATCCCGGTGTATCCAGGTGTGTCCCGGTGTATCCCGGTGTGTCCCAGGTGTATCCCAGGTGTATCCCGGTGTATCCCGGTGTATCCCGGGTGTATCCCAGGTGTATCCCGGGTGTATCCCAGGTGTATCCCGGTGTATCCCAGGTGTATCCCAGGTGTATCCCGGTGTATCCCGGTGTATCCCAGGTGTATCCAGGTGTGTCCCAGGTGTATCCCAGGTGTATCCCAGGTGTGTCCCGGTGTATCCCAGGTGTATCCCGGTGTGTCCCGGTGTATCCCAGGTGTATCCAGGTGTGTCCCAGGTGTATCCCAGGTGTATCCCGGTGTATCCCAGGTGTATCCCAGGTGTATCCCGGTGTATCCCAGGTGTATCCCGGTGTATCCCGGTGTATCCCAGGTGTATCCCGGTGTATCCCGGTGTATCCCAGGTGTATCCCAGGTGTGTCCCAGGTGTATCCCAGGTGTATCCCGGTGTATCCCAGGTGTACCCAGGTGTGCCCAGGTGTATCCCGGTGTATCCCGGTGTATCCCGGGTGTATCCCAGGTGTATCCCAGGTGTATCCCAGGTGTATCCCAGGTGTATCCCGGTGTATCCCAGGTGTATCCCGGTGTATCCCGGTGTATCCCAGGTGTATCCAGGTGTGTCCCAGGTGTATCCCAGGTGTATCCCAGGTGTGTCCCGGTGTATCCCAGGTGTATCCCGGTGTGTCCCGGTGTATCCCAGGTGTATCCCAGGTGTATCCCAGGTGTATCCCGGTGTATCCCAGGTGTATCCCGGTGTATCCCGGTGTATCCCAGGTGTATCCAGGTGTGTCCCAGGTGTATCCCAGGTGTATCCCAGGTGTGTCCCGGTGTATCCCAGGTGTATCCCAGGTGTATCCCGGTGTATCCCAGGTGTATCCCAGGTGTATCCCAGGTGTATCCCTGTGTATCCCAGGTGTATCCCAGGTGTATCCCGGTGTATCCCAGGTGTATCCCAGGTGTATCCCGGTGTATCCCAGGTGTATCCCGGTGTATCCCGGTGTATCCCGGTGTATCCCGGTGTATCCCAGGTGTATCCCTGTGTATCCCAGGTGTATCCCAGGTGTATCCCGGTGTATCTCGGTGTATCCCAGGTGTATCCCGGTGTATCCCAGGTGTATCCCGGTGTATCTCGGTGTATCCCAGGTGTATCCCGGTGTATCCCGGTGTATCCCAGGTGTATCCCAGGTGTATCCCGGTGTATCCCAGGTGTGTCCCGGTGTGTCCCAGGTGTGTCCCGGTGCCCGTACCGGTGTCCCGGGGCAGGTAGGTGAAGCGGAAGGCGTCGCTGCGCTCGCTGTCCGTCAGGCGCTGCAGGAACACCTGTGCTGCACCTGTACCTGTACCTGTACTGCCCCTGTACCTGTACTGTACCCCATCCCAGGTGTATCCCAGGTGTATCCCGGTGTATCCAGGTGTATCCCAGGTGTATCCCAGGTGTATCCCAGGTATATCCCGGTGTGTCCCAGGTGTATCCCAGGTGTACCCAGGTGTATCCCAGGTGTATCCCAGTGTATCCCAGGTGTATCCCAGGTGTATCCCAGGTGTATCCCAGGTGTATCCCGGTGTGTCCCAGGTGTGTCCCGGTGCCCGTACCGGTGTCCCGGGGCAGGTATGTGAAGCGGAAGGCGTCGCTGCGCTCGCTGTCCGTCAGGCGCTGCAGGAACACCTCCACCTGCACGGGCTCGCGCAGCTCCAGGTGCGCGTAGGGCGGCGTGCGCAGCACGATCGCCACCTGGCGGTGAACGTCGGCCTGCGAGAAATCGGCCCGCGCCTCCCAGGACTCCTTGCGGAAAATCACCGCGATGTCCTCTGGAAAAACGGGAATTCCAGGGGAATTTGGGAATTTGGGAGCCTGGGGATGTGGGGATGGGGTGTGGGAGTGCGGGATTGGGGTCGGGATCGGGGTGTGGGAGGGATCCTCCCAGG
>JADMLD010000784.1:0-60089 GCA_017589585.1 Phylloscopus whistleri
GGGGGTCAGCGCAGCCCACGACCTCTGGGACCAGTACGGACCAGTATAAACCAGTAGGGACCGGTATGGACCAGTATAAACCAGTACGGACCAGTATAAACCAGTATGGACCAGTACGGACCAGTATAAACCAGTACGGACCAGTACGGACCAGTATAAACCAGTACGGACCAGTACGGACCAGTATAAACCAGTACGCACCAGTATGAACCAGTACGGACCAGTATGGACCAGTATAAACCAGTATGGACCAGTACGGACCAGTATAAACCAGTACGGACTGGTATGGACCAGTACGGACCAGTACAAACCAGTCTGGATCAATGGGGCCGCCACAATGGGGCGCCATCTTGGGCGGCCATCTTAGATTCATGCTGTGGCGGCCATTTTGGAAACTCCACTGGGGGCCGCCATGTTGGGTGGCCATCTTAAGAAGTCCGCTGGGGGCCGCCATTTTGGGCGGCCATCTTGGAGACTCCACTGGGGGCAGCCATTTTGGCGGCCATTTTAGAAACTCCGCTAAGGGCAGCCATTTTGGGCGGCCATTTTGAACAAATCCCTTCAACCCACTATAAACCAGTCCCAACCAGTCCCAACCAGTCCAAACCAGTCCAAACCAGTCCAAACCGGTTGGACGGGGCGGGGGGAGGGGTCTGACCTGGGAAGAGGACGCGGGCGGCCATGCCGGGCAGCACCATCAGGAACATGGGCAGCACCTTCAGGTACCCGCAGACGACGCAGCCGGCGCGGACGTGGGTGAGGGAGCGGCCGGCCAGGCAGCGCTGCACGATCACCTGGGCGGGCCAGTATGGACCAGTATGGACCAGTATGGACCAGTATGGACCAGTATGGACCAGTATGGACCAGTATGGACCAGTATGGACCAGTATGGACCAGTTGCAGACCAGTGCCACCTCTGCCACCCCCAGTCCCTCCCAGTTCATTCCCAGTTCCCTCCCAGTCCCTTCCAGTATAACCCATTCCCCTCCCAGTATAACCCAGTATAACCCAGTATGACTCAGTCTGACCATTCCCAGTCCAAACCAGTCCAAACCAGTCCAACCCAGTACCTGGTCCGTGCACCAGTACCAGGCGGAGATGATGCCCAGCCCCAGCACCAGCCCCGGCCAGGGCAGGTCCCCCTGGCTCCCAGTATAACCCAGTATAACCCAGTATAACCCAGTACAACCATTCCCAGTACAAACCAGTCCAAACCAGTCCATCCCAGTACCTGGTCCGTGCACCAGTACCAGGCGGAGATGATGCCCAGCCCCAGCTCCCAGTATAACCCAGTATAACCCAGTATAACCCAGTACAACCATTCCCAGTACAAACCAGTCCATCCCAGTACCTGGTCCGTGCACCAGTACCAGGCGGAGATGATGCCCAGCCCCAGCACCAGCCCCGGCCAGGGCAGGTCCCCCTGGCTCCCAGTATAACCCAGTATAACCCAGTATAACCCAGTATAACCATTCCCAGTCCAAACCAGTCCAAACCAGTCCATCCCAGTACCTGGTCCGTGCACCAGTACCAGGCGGAGATGATCCCCAGCCCCAGCACCAGCCCCGGCCAGGGCAGGTCCCCCTGGCTCGGGTGCCGCAGGAGGTGGAACGCGTCCGGCCGGGGCCGCCCGCAGGGTCCGGTGGCGTTGGGGGGCAGGGCCAGGGGGTAACGCTCCAGCAGGCCCGGGTAGCCCCCGACGGCGCCCAGAGCTGCCAAAAACCAGTATAAACCAGTATAAACCAGTATAAACCAGTACAAACCAGTATAGACCAGTATGGACCAGTATAAACCTCTATGGTCCCATGAATCCCAGTATAAACCAGTTCGGGGGTTGGGGGTGGTTAGGGTGAGTGGGTGGTGCCTCCCCCCCATTGACCAGTATGGACCAGTATAAACCAGTATGGACCAGTATGGAGCAGTATGGACCACTACGGACCACTACGGACCAATATAAACCAGTATGGACCAGTACGGACCAGTACGGACCAGTATAAACCAGTGAAGCACCACGGTGTTGCTTCCCAGTTCCCTCCCAGTTCCCTCCCAGTATAACCCAGCATAACCCAGTCTAACCCAGTATATCCCAGTACAAACCAGTCCCTCCCAGTCTAACCCAGTCTAACCCAGTATAATCCAGTACAAAGCAGTATAACCCAGTATAAACCGGTCTAACCCAGTCTAAACCAGTCTAACCCAGTTCCTCCCAGTATAACCCAGTATAACGCAGTACAAACCAGTTTAACCCAGTCTAACCCAGTATAACCCAGTCCAAACAAGTCTAACCCAGTCCAAACCAGTATAAACCAGTATAACCCCGTCCCTCCCAGTCTAACCCAGTGTAACCCAGTCTAAACCAGTATAACCCAGTATAAACCAGTAAAACCAGTATATCCCAGTCTAACCCAGTCTAAACCAGTATAACCCAGTACAAGCCAGTCCCTCCCAGTCTAAACCAGTATAAACCAGTCTAAACCAGTCCCTCCCAGTCTAACCCAGCGTAACCCAGTCCAAACCAGTCTATCCCAGTATAAACCAGTATAAACCAGTATAAACCAGTATCCCCCAGTACCGTATCCGGCCAGCACCGAGGCCCCCACGATGATGATCAGCGTCTGCACCAGGTCGGCGAACATCAGCGCCGTCAGCCCGCCTGGCCACGCCCACCGGAGGTAAGGCCACGCCCACCAGCGGTTAGGCCACGCCCACCCCGTTAGACCACGCCCAAACCAGTCCAAACCAGTACAAACCAGTACAAAAATTCGCCTCCAACACCAATTTCCCGCCGTTTTTAACCCTTTAACCGCCTCCCAGTCCCTCCCAGTCTCCTCCCAGTCCAAACCAGTAACATCCCAGCGCCCTCCCAGTACAAACCAGCCCAAACCAGTACAAACCAGTACAAACCAGTAAAAAAAAAATCACCCCCGACACCGATTTCCCGCCGTTTTTAACCCTTTAAACCCCTCCCAGTCCCCTCCCAGTACAAACCAGTAACACCCCAGCGCCCTCCCAGTGTCCTCCCAGTACAAACCAGCCCAAACCAGTACAAACCAGTATAAACCAGTACAAACCAGTAAAAAAAAATCACCCCCGACACCGATTTCCCGCCATTTTTAACCCTTTAAACCCCTCCCAGTCCCTCCCAGTCCCTCCCATTCACTCCCAGTCTCCTCCCAGTCCAAACCAGTAACATCCCAGTGCCCTCCCAGTATAAACCAGTACAAACCAGTACGCACCAGTGACGGTGTAGAGGGCGGTGACCCCCAGCAGCGCCCCCACCGAGGCGTACAGGTCCCAGCCCAGCGCCTCCCGGATGAAGAGCGCCCCCGAGTACATGTCCACCTGGGTGATACTGGTTTGGACTGGTTTGGACTGGGAGGGAACTGGGAGGGAACTGGGAACGGGCTGTGGGATACTGGGATGGGTGTGGGTTATGCTGGGATGGGACTGGGTTATACTGGTTTACACTGGGAGGGGCTGGGAGGGAACTGGGAGGGATTGGGGGATACTGGGATATACTGGGATAGACTGGGATAGACTGGGATAGACTGGGAATGGGCTGGGTTATACTGGGAGGGAACTGGTTTGTACTGGGAAGGGGTTGGGAGGGACTGGGAGGGAATGGGAATGGGCTGGGGTGTACTGGGATAGACTGGGATATACTGGGAATGGGCGGGGAGTGACTGGGTGGGAACTGGGATGAACTGGTTTATACTGGGATGAACTGGGACAAACAGGGATGAACTGGGAGTGGGCGGGGAGGGACTGGGAGGGGATTTGGGGGCACTGGGAGGGACTGGGAGGGAACTGGGAAGGGTCTGAGTTGTACTGGTTTATACTGGGAGGGGAATGGAAGGGACTGGGTTGTACTGGGATGAGCTGGGATAAACTGGGTTGAACTGGGAGGGAACTGGGAGGGACTGGGAGGGAACTGGGAGCTCCCTGGGGAATTCGGGGTTCCCTCCCCGCTCCCTCCCAGTCCCCTCCCAGTATAAACCAGTACAAACCAGTCCCTCCCAGTCCCCCTCAATGAACTCCCAGCGTCTCACGCGCTCCCTCTGGTGGCGGCTTTGGGAACTGCAGCGCCCTCCCAGTCCCTCCCAGTCCCTCCCAGTGTCCCCCAATCCCCTCCCAGTCCATCCCAGTTTCATCCCAGTCCCTCCCAGTCCATCCCAGTCCATCCCAGTTCCCTCCCAGTCCCACTTTCCCTCCCCAAAATCCCCATTTGCCGCCCCAAAATCTCCGTTTTCCGCCCCAAAACCGCCGGGATTTTTGCTCCCAGCCCCCTCCCAGTTTGTCCCAGTCCCCTCCCAGTATAAACCAGTGCAAACCAGTGCGGACCGAGATCTTGGTGCTGATGTAGAGCCCCAGGCTCAGCAGGGCCAGGTAGAGGCGGATCCGCCCCCCCCCGAAGCGCCGCCCCAGGTACTCGGGCATGGTGGAGACCTGGACACGCCCACCGGGGGGGGGACACGCCCACTCGGGACACGCCCACTCGGGACACGCCCACTCGGGACACGCCCACTCGGGACACGCCCACCGGGGACACGCCCACAAACCCGCCCCGACCGGCTTAAGCCACGCCCACTTGGTCCCAGCCCGCTTAAACCACGCCCAGATCCATTTAAGCCACGCCCACGCCCATTTAAGCCACTCCCACTTGGGTCACACCCACTCAGACCACGCCCACAAACTGTTTAGGCCACGCCCACTCTGCCCCAGCCCACTCAGCACACGCCCAGGCCGGTTTAGGCCACGCCCACTCAAACCAGTACAAACCAGTATAACCCAGTGCCCTCCCAGTCCCATCCCAGTATGTCGCAGTCCCTCCCAGTATAAACCAGTCTAGCCCAGTCCATTCCGGTCTAAACCAGTATAAACCAGTACAAACCAGTATAACCCACACCCGTCCCGGCCCCTCCCAGTCTATCCCAGTACAACTCAGTCCCTTTCATTTTGCTCCCAGTATAAACCAGTATAACCCGGCCGCCTCCCAGTCCATCCCAGTGCCCTCCCAGTTTATCCCAGTATAGCCCAGTCCCTCCCATTCCCGTCCCAGTATAAACCAGTACAAACCAGTATAACCCAGTCCCTCCCAGTCCCTCCCAGTCCATCCCAGTCTATCCCAGTCCCCTCCCAGTATATCCCAGTCTGTCCCAGTATAACCCAGACCCTTCCCGGTCCTTCCCAGTTCCCTCCCCAGTCCCTCCCAGTATAAACCAGTATAAACCAGTCAGTCTCACCCCGGCTCTCAGGTAGATGGGCACAAACACCCAGCCCAGCAGCAGCACGATGAACATGCCCTGGGGGGGAGGGCAGGGGATGGCTCATGTCGCGATAGGGGGGCGGGGCTACATCGACCGGTGGGGGGGGGTGAGGGGAGAGAGAGGGGATATCGCGACAGAACCGCCAGGGGGCTCCGTTTCATCACTCAAAAAAACCCCAACTGGTTGGGGGGGGGGCCGTCATATCGCCATAGAATCGTGGCGGGGGGGTGGAGATATCGTGACAAAACCATCAGGGGGCGCTGTAACAAGGCAATAAAACCCCGGGGGGCGGCGCTATCGCGCGATATCTCAATATATCGCGCGATATCGGGCGATATCTCGATGTATCGTGCGATACTGCTCAATATCACGATGCAGCGAGCGATATCCGGCGATACCTCAACATATCGCGCGATATCGCACGATATCGCGGCGTTATCGCGCCGTATCGCGGCGTATCGCGACTCACGCTCCACTCGAAGCCGCCCACGGCGATGCCGCCGGCCGCGCCCGTCCCCGCCAGCCCCACGAAATGCCCGGAGCCGATGTTGCTGGCAAAGAGCGACGCCCCCACCTGTCCGGGGGGCGGGGCCAGAGGGCGGGTGAAGCTCCGCCCCCCTCTCCCCGCCCAGGTGACCCCAAAGTGACCCCAAAGTGATCCCAAAAGTGATCACGTGACCCCCCAGGTGACCCCCCAGGTGACCCCAAAGTGACCCTGAAGTGACCCCCAGGTGATCACGTGACCCGGAAGTGACCCCTCAGCTGACCCCGCAGCCCAAACCAGCCCAAACCAGTACAGACCAGTACAGACCAGTCCAAACCAGTCCAGCCCAGTGGTCACTCACCGGGGCCCAGCTCATGCTGCGTCCGGCCAGGAAATACCCGGAGAGGCTCCGCCCACTGCGCCTGCGCAGGGTCTGCCACCAGTACGGACCAGTATAAACCAGTATGGACCGGTAGGGACCGGTACGGACCAGTACAAACCAGTCCAAACCAGTTTAAACCAGTCCCAACCCCCCCGCAGGGCATTGTGGGTAATCATTCACCCGGGGTCACGCGGGGTCAAAAAAACAACCCCGGGGTGGGGGAGGGGAAATTGGGGAATTTGGGGGATTTTGGGGGAATTTTGGGATTTTGGGATTTTTGGGGGGTCCCGGGAGGGAATTTTGGGGGGAAATTCGGGGATTTTGGGGGAGAAATTTTGGGGAATTTTTGGGGAATTTTTGAGGGAAATTTCTGGACGAATTTTGGGGTTTTTTGGGGTGAATTTGGGGTTTTTTTAGGGTAAATTTTCATGAGTTTGGGTTTTCTGGGGTGAATTTTCAGGATTTTGGGGTAAATTTCTGAGATTTTGGGGTTTTTAGGGTAAATTTCCGGGATTTTGGGGGTGAATCAGGGTTTTTTGGGGTAAACTTTCAGGATTTTGGGGTTTTTGGGGTGAATTTTCAGGATCTGGGGTAATTTTGGGGTGAATTTTCAGGATCCGGGGTAATTTTGGGGTGAATTTCCAGGATTTTGGGGTTTCAGGATGAATTTTTAGGATTTGGGGTATTTTGGGGTGAATCCGGGTTTTTTGGGGGTAAATTTCCAGGATTTGGGGTTTTCTGGGGTGAATTTTCATGATTTTGGGGGTTTTGGGGTGAATTTTCAGGATTTTGGGGTTTTTTGGGGTGAATTTTCAGGATTTTGGGGTTTTTGGGGTGAATCCGGGGGTTTTTGGGGTCGTTCGTTCCTTACCCAGAGCCCCACGGCCATCACCAGCAGGAAGTAGCCCCCGATCACCCCCAGGTCCCAGGGGTCCGCGCCCGGCGCCGCCATCCCCTCCCCCACCCTGACCGGAATCCCCCCCTTCCCCTCCCCCACGGCCCCCAGACCCCCCAGGCCCGGCCTTAAATCCACCCCCGGCGCCCCTCCCCCCACCCCCCTCCCCCTCCCCCAAAATCTCAAAGTCCATCCCCAAGCCCCTCCCCCACCCCTTAATTCCTTTCCCGCGCCCCTCCCCCCACCCCCTCAAATCCCCTCCCCCACCCCTCAAAGTCCATCCCCAAGCCCCTCCCCCACCCCCTCAATTCCCCTCCCCCCACCCCTCAAAGTCCAGCCCCGGCCCCTCCCCCACTCCCCGGGGTCATTTTGGGGTCAATTCCGGCGATTTCGGGGCCGATTTTGGGTCATTTTGGGGCCGTTTCGGGGTCGATTTTTTGCCATTTTTGGGGTCTTTTTTTTTTTTAGTGATTTTTTGGTGATTTTTGGGTCGGTTTTGGGGCCGTTTCGGGGTCATTTTTTGGGTCGTTTCAGGTCGTTTTTGAAGTGTTTTTTGGGGCCGTTTTGGGGTCATTTTACGTCGTTTTTAGGGCCAATTTTTGGGTCATTTTGTGGCCGTTTCAGGACAATTTTTTGAGCCATTTTTTGGGGCATTTTGGGACCTTTTTTTGGTCTTTTTTGAGCCATTTTAGGTCCATTTTTGGGACCATTTTTGGAGCCATTTTGGGGTCATTTCCAGCCATTTTAGGACTTTTTTTATTATTTTGGGGGGTTTTTTTGGGACACGTTTCGGGTGATTTTTTTGTCATTTTGGGATAATTTTTTGGGCCATTTTTTGGCCGTTTTGGCACTTTTATTTTTAGTCGTTTTCAGAGTAATTTTGGGTTCATTTTGGGATTTTTTTGGGGCAAATTTTGGCCAATTTGGGGCCATTTTTGGGGGCTGATTTTCGGTCATTTTTGGGGCCGTTTTTTGGGTATTTTTGCGGCGGTTTTGGCTCATTTTTGGGTCATTTTCACCAGATTTTTTTTTAATAAATTTTTTTTTTTTAAACAAATTCAGCCTCGGTTTTTGGGGGTCATTTCGGAACTTTTTTTAAAGTTTATTTTGATTTTTTAAAATTATTCTTTTTGGCCTTTTGGGGGTTTTTCCCCGTCCGGGGTGGGGGAGGGGCCCCGGGACCTTCCAGAAACTTCCGGAGGCGGGCGGGGTAGTCGGTGATGACGGCGGTGGCGCCGAGGCCGAAGGCTTCGGCGAAATCTGCGTCCTGATTGGGCACCCACAGCCACACCTGGGGTGGTGGGGGAGGGGTCAGGGGGTCAGGCCTGACCCCTCCCCCCACCCCCGATCGGCCCCGCCCCCAAATTAAAAAAAAAAAAACCCAAAATTTTTTAAAAAATTTAAGATTTTTGCTCAAAAATTGCTGATTTTGACCCAAAATTTCCCCATTTTTTAGAGGGTGGGGGGAGGGGTTGGATTGCCCCGACCCCTCCCCCCACCTTCCCGCCCCTCCCCCACCCTTTTGAGTTTTTTGGGGGGGTTTTTTTTTCGGGACTCCCGACCCCCCCAAAATTTCCATTTCTCACCCCAAAAATTTGAACGCTTGGCCCCTCCCCCACCCCCCAAATTCGCATTTTTGACCCCAAAATTTGCATTTTCGGCCCCTCCCCCCCCCCCCTCACCTGGATCCCGCGGCGCCGCAGCTCCCGCAGGAGGGGGGGACGGAGCACCAGCCTGGGGAGGGGGGAGGGGCAGAGTGACCCCAGAGTGACCCCTGAGTGACCCCTGAGTGACCCCTGACCCCTGAGTGACCCCTGACCCCTGAGTGACCCCCCAAACCACCCTGAGTGACCCCAAAATGACCCCAAAGTGACCCCGGACCCCCCAAATGACCCCGAGTGACCCCCGAGTGACCCCCGAGTGACCCCCGAGTGACCCCCGAGTGACCCCCCGGCTGACCCCTCCCTCCCCCCCCCCCCGTGCCCCTCCCCCACTCACGCCTGGGCCAGTTTCCCGAGGGCGGCTCCGGCCGGGCCGCGGGGGAGGGGAAAGAACGTCCTGGGGGGGAGGGGGGAGGGGCGGGGTCAGCGCCCCTCCCCCACCCCCCCACGGAGCCCCGCCCCCCACCCCACCCCAAAATTTTAAAAAAATTTTAAAATTGGAAAAAATTCGGATTTTTTTCACCCAAAATTTCCTGGGATTGCTGAGGGGGTGGGGGGAGGGGCTTGGAAATTCAAGCCACGCCCCCCGCCCCTCTAGCCCCGCCCCCCCAAATTCCTTTAAATTTCCCCTTAAAAATAAGGAAAAAAAAAATCACAAAAAATAGGAAAAAATTGCAAAAAAATGGCAAAAATTCCCCCCCAAAAAAATCCCCCCTCCCAAAAAAATCCCAATTTTTTCCCCCAAATTCCCGAATTTCCCGAATTTCCCCCCAAATTTCTGTTTCGCCAGTTGATGAGCCCAAAAATTCGCTTAGAAAAAACCCCCAAAAAATCAAAAAAAAAAATCCAAAAAAATCAAAAATTCAGCTAAAAATTAAAAAAAAAATTTAAAAAAAAAATTAAAAAGTCACCAAAAAATCGTGAAAAAAAATCACGAAAAAATCACGAAAAAATCCCGAAAAACCAAAAAAAAAATTCCCCCCAAAAATCCCCTTAAAAATTAAACAAAAATTCCAAAAAAAATCGCCAAAAAATTCCTAAAAAATCCTAAAAAAATCATAAAAAATTGCAAAAAAACCGCAAAAAAATCCCCCAAAAATCCCAATTTTTTCCCAAAACCTCCCGAATTGCCCCCAAATTTCCGTCTCTCACCGGTTGATGAGGGAGGGCAGGGGGAAGAGCAGCGCCGCCTCGCGCAGCCGCAGCAGCCGCAGCAGCCCCAGCAGGTGCAGCAGCAGCGTCAGCAGCCCCCGCTCCAGGGAGAAGCAGAACGGCATCTCGGGGTGCTGGGGGGTGGGGGAGGGGCGGGGTCATAAAGAGGGGGGCGGGGCTTGAGGGATCAAGCCACGCCCCCCACTCCGAAAAAATCCGGGCGTTTAGGGGTTAAAATTCGAATTTTTAGCGATTTTTTTTGGGGTTAAAACCCCCAAAAATTTTAATTAATTTTAATTTAATTTAATTTTAAAAAAAAATTTAAAAGAAATCGCCCAAAATTCCTTTTTTTGCCTGATTTTTATTTGTTTTAAAGGGTTGGGGGCGGGGCTTAGGGGGTGGGCGTGGCCTAACTCCCCTAGCCCCTCCCCCACCCCAAAAAAGGAAATTTTGAGGCTAAACCCCCCTGAAATAATTTTAAAAAAACCTTTAAAAAATCGCCAAAAATTCGTTTTTTAACCTGAATTTTTTTGTTTTAAAGGGGTGGGGGGCGGGGCTCAGGGGGTGGGGGAGGGGCTCGGGGGGGCGGGGTGGGGGAGGGGCTCACGGCTCGCCGGCATTTCCGGAGGATTCGCTCCCGGAAGGAGGCCCAGAGGGTGATGGGGGCGCGGTCGAAGCTCCGGACCAGGGAGGCCACCTGGGGGGAGGGGGTGGGGGGGTGGGGGAGGGGCGGGGTCAGGCCGAGGTGGGGGAGGGGCGGGGGTTCCCCTCCCCCACCTCGGCCGCACCCCGAAAAAAAATTTAAAAAAAAAATCGAAAATAAAAATGAAATGGAGCCCAAAAAAGGCACGAAAATGACTCAAAAATGGCCCAAAAAAAGTCCCAAAATGGCACCAAAAATGGCCCAAAAATGACCCAAAATGGACCCAAAATGGACCCAAAAAATACCCAAAAAAAGTCCCAAAATAACTGAAAAAATGGCCCCAAAATGAGCTGAAATTGGCCCAAAAAACGGCCAAGAAATGGCACCAAAAATGGCCCAAAAATGACCCAAAATGGACCCAGAAAATACCCAAAAAAAAGTCCCAAAATGACCGAAAAAATGGCACCAAAAATGACTCAAAAAAGGCACAAAACAGGGTTCTGAAATAGCCAAAAAATGGCCAAAAAATGACCCAAAATGGACGCAAAAAATACCCAAAAATGGTTCCAAAATGGACCCGAAAATGAACCAAAAATGGCCCCAAAAAAAGACTCAAAAACGACCCAAAAAAAGCCCCAAAAATGACCCAAAAAAGGCCCAAAATGGCCCAAAAAAACGTTTCTAAAATGACCCCGGAATGGCACAAAATGGCCTAAAAAAAGATGCAAAAAATGACTCAAAAATGGCCAAAAATGGTTCTAAAATCACCCAAAAAAGGCCCAAAAAAAGACTCCAAAAAATGATCCAAAATGGCCCCCAAATGACCCAAAACTCGACTCAAAATGGCCCCAAAAACGGCCAAAAAAGGCACAAAATTGACCCCAAAAGACCCTAAAACGGCCCAAATATGACCCAAAAAATGTTCCTAAAATGGCCCAAAAATGACCCAAAAACGGCCCAAAAAATGACCCAAAAAGGTCAAAAAATGACCAAAAAAATGGCCCCCAAAAAGCCCCAAAAACGTCCAAATTCCCCCCCCGGAATGGCCCCGCCCCTTTCGGTGACCTCATTGATGAGCTCATCGTCGTCGTCCTTGACCTCGACGCTGATTGGCTGCCGCGGGAAGCGCCGGAAGACGTCGACCAATCGGGGGATGCGGCGATCGCAGCCGGAGGAGAAACAGCCTGGGGGGTGGGGGTGGGGGAGGGGAGGGGGCGGGGCCAAAGGGGTGGGGGCGGGGCCTGACCTTCCCTGGCCACGCCCACATCCCCAAACCCCGCCCCCTCCGGGAATTTTTGGGGTTGAAATTTGGGATTTTTGGGGGTAAAATTTGGGATTTTTTCACCCCAAATTCCCATTTTTCTCCTAAATGTCCCCAAAATTTCCCATTTTTTAACCCAAAATTCCCATTTTTCCACCTCAAATTTCCCATTTTTAACCCAGAATTTCCCAAAATTCCCATTTTTTAACCCCAAATTCCCCAAATTCCCGTTTTTTACCCCAAAATTTCCCGTTTTTCCTTTACCTGGCGAAAACGTCACCTCCAGGGGGCTCCGGTACAGGGGGAGGTCCTAAAACGGGAAGGGGCGGGGCTTGGAGAGGCCACGCCCACTCTGAAAGCCCCGCCCCCAATTCCCCCAAATTTCTTTGGTTTTCCCCCAAAATTCCCCAAATTTTCCTTAAAATTTGAAGGATTTTTCCCCGGGAATTTAATTAGCGTTAATCAGCGTTAATTGTTAATTAATCCGCCTGCTAATTAGGCAGGTAGGAGGTGTGGTTTGTTATTATTTATTATTTACTATTTATTATCTATTAGTCGTTATTAATATCTCTCATTGTTGTTTCTTATAGTTATTAATTAACAATTGCCGCTAATTACCGCTAATTAGCCACTTAATTAACCCGGTATCACTTATTGTTGCTATTACATACAATTAACAATGATCATTAGCATTAATTATTAGTATTAATTATTATTAGAATAAATTATTATCGGTATTAATTATCAATAATATTAATTATCATAATTAGTGAGTTACTGTCGACCATTAACACAAACACCCGCACCATTGCCGCTAATTACTGCTAATCAATCACTTAATTAATTAACCTTTGCACATTACCCCAATGACCGCTAATTAACCCAATTAACTAATTACCCTCTGCGCCATCACCTTAATGACCGCTAATTAACCCCATAATTAATTATCCTTCGCGCCATTAACATTAATTACCATTAATTAACCCCTCAATCAAACGACCTTTGCGTCATAACCCCCTAATGACTGCCGATTACCCCAATTAATTAATTAACCCAATCAATTAATTAATAATTAATTAACTAACTAATTAACCTTGTAGTCCAGCTGGGTGACGTCGACATGGCGGCCGCTCTGTCGCGACAGCTCCCGGTCGTGACAGACGACGACGACGCCGTCGCGGGTGCGGCGCACGTCCAGCTCCAGCCAATCACAGCCCTCGGCCACCGCGCTGGGGGCGGGGCCACAGAAAAAGGGGGAGGGGCCAAAGAAAAGGGGCGGGGCTTAGCGAGGTGAAAGGGGGCGGGGCTCTTTAATTGGGGGCGTGAGGGGTTAATTAGGGTTTGGGATGGGCTGGGGGTTCAATTAAGGGTTAATTAGGGGTTAATCAGTGTTTAATTAAAGGTTAATTAGGGGTTAATTAGGTTTAATGCGATAATTAATCCTGGGGTTAATTAATTAACGAATCGATTCGGGCTGAAATGGGGTTGTGTTGGGTTAATTAGGGCTGAGGATTGATTGAGGGGTTAATTAGGGGTTAATTAGTGGGGTTTAAAGGGATAGGGAGGGGCCAAAAGGGGCGTGGCCAAAGAGAGTAGATGTGGCCAGAGGGGGCGTGGCCAAGGGAGGGGCGTGGCCAAAGGGAGGGGGCGTGGCCATAAGGAGGGGGCGTGGCCTCACTGCTCAAAGGCCTCCATGGTGTTCTCGATCCGCTCCCCCGCGCCTGAAAGGGTTAATTAGGGCTAATTAGGGCTGATTAGGGACCATTTACAGCTTAATTAAGGCTAATTAGGGCTAATAAGGGTTTACTGAAAGCTTAATTAGGGATAATTATGGTTAATGATGGCTAATTAGGCCTCATTTGGGGTCACTAAAAGCTTAATTAGGGCTAATTACAGGTAATTAGGGTTAATTAAGCTTAATTGAGGCTATTATGGCTAATTACGGTTAATTAAAAGCTTAATTAGGGTTAATTGTGGCTCATTTGAGTTCATTAAAGCCTTCATTAGGTATGTTTAGGTCAATTAAAAGCGGTAATTAGGTCTAATTAGGGCTAATAAGGGTTAATTATCACTAATTATGGTTAATCACGGAATAATTAAGGTCCACCGGGGCTAATTAAGCTCAGTCCGGGGCTTAATTGGGGTTAATTAACGAAGGGATGCTTTGGTCTTACCCCTCCCCCCCCACGGCCCCGCCCCCTTTGCCCCGCCCCTTCCCAGGCCCCGCCCCCTTCCCGAGGCCCCGCCCCCTTCCCGAGGCCCCGCCCCCAAATTCTCCGATTTTAACCCCAAAACTCCCAGGGTTTTTTTAGGGTGGGGGAGGGGCCGGACCCCTGACCGCCCCTCCCCCTCCCCCCCACCTCCGGCCCCTCCCCCACCCCCAATCCCGCCCCTCCCCCACCCGCATTTAAAAAAATCCCTTAAAAATCCCAAAAAAATTAAAAATTCCCAAATTTAACCCCAAATCTCCCGGATTTTTTTAGGGTGGGGGAGGGGGGAACATTGGGGGGGTCAAGCCCCGCCCCCTCCCTCAGGCCCCGCCCCCTCTCACCGCCCCTGTGCGCCACCGCTCGCGCCTCCTTGGCCAAGCGCGGCCCCTCGGGGCCCCCCCGGGCCCGGGCCCGGCCCAGCGCGGCCACCAAAACCGCCCCGAGGGCCACCAGGAGCCCCCCGAGGGCCGCCCCGAGCGCCAGCGCCGCCATGGAGCCCGCCCGGAACCGGCACAACCGGCTGGGGCGCGGCCGGAGCCGCACCTGGGGCAGGTGGGGGCGGGGCCGGAGTTACCTGAGGGGAATGGGGGGGTGGGGGAAGGGGGTGCCTCGGTACCCACAGTGCACTGCGGGATAAAGAGAGGGTTACTTCCGCCTCGGTACCCACAATGCATTGCGGGGCGAAGGAAACTTCCGCCTCGGTACCCACAATGCACTGCGGGATAAAGAGAGGGTCACTTCCGCCTCGGTACCCACAATGCACTGCGGGATGAAGGAAACTTCCGCCTCGGTACCCACAATGCATTGCGGGGATGCATGGGGGTTACTTCCGCCTCGGTACCCACAATGCACTGCGGGATGAAGAGAGGGTTACTTCCGCCTCGGTACCCACAATGCACTGCGGGCTGTAGAAAGGGGTTACTTCCGCCTCGGTACCCACAATGCACTGCGGGACAAAGGAAACTTCCGCCTCGGTACCCACAGTGCATTGCGGGGTTAAAGAGACGGCTACTTCCGCCTCGGTACCCACAATGCACTGCGGGATGAAGAGAGGGTTACTTCCGCCTCGGTACCTACAATGCACTGCGGGGTGTAGAAAGTGTTTACTTCCGCCTCGGTACCCACAGTGCACTGCGGGATGCATGAAGGTACTTCCGCCTCGGTACCCACAAAGCATTGCGGGATGCATGAAGGTACTTCCGCCTCGCTACCCACAATGCACAGCGACTCGGAGACTTCCGGGAATGGTCGGAAGTGCCTCGGTACCCACAATGCACCGCGATCGGGGGGGGCACTTCCGCCTCGCTACCCACAATGCACCGCGAGGGCGGGGCCCGTTCTCACCGGGAGCCCAAACTCATTAAAAATCCGCAATTAATTTATTCAAATCCATGCAAATGAGGGTGCGGAGGGGGCGGGGCGTGGTCGCCGTATGCAAATTTATGCTAATGAGGGCGCTGTTGCTCCTCCCACTGCTCGGGCGTCAGCGTCCGCTGCTCCAGCGCGTGGATCCGGCCCAGCTCCTCCTTCAGCGCCTCGTTAACCAGCCTGGGAATTAATTAGCCGCTAATTAACCCCCCTCGTTAACCAGCCTGGGAATTAATTAACCCCCCTCGTTAACCAGCCTGGGAATTAATTAACCGCTAATTAACCCCCCTCGTTAACCAGCCTGGGAATTAATTAACTGCTAATTAAATCCCCTCATTAGCCAGCCTGGTAATTAACTGCTAATTAACCCCCCTCGTTAGCCAGCCTGGTAATTAACGGCTAATTAACCCCCCTCGTTAGCCGGTCCCGTGTTTAAATCCCCGAAGATGTAATTAATTAGTCGGTGTGGTTAATTAATGGCACAGTGGAAGGGAGTTTGGTAATTCATTTGTCCTGTAGATTCACCAATCCCCTTGCTTATTAATTTCTGTCAATTAAATTAATTAATTTACCCTGTTAATTAATAAATTTATCCCTTTAACGCATCAACTAAAGAATCCCGTTAACTACATCAATTACTTTGCCTCATTAATAATTCACGTCTAAAGTGATTAATAAATCAAATTAATTAAACAAATTAATTCACTGTGTTCGTTAATTAATCCCACTAATTAATCCCATAAATCAATCCCATTAATTAATCCCATTAATTACACCCACGAATTCACCTGATTAATAAATCCCCTTCGTTAGATCGATTAATCCGCCCATTACTAAACCCCATTCACTAGATCAATTAATTAACCACGCTAATTAACAAATCCCTTTCCCCATACCAGCCAGACTTAAGCCCCGCCCACTCCAACCCGACCCCAATCAAGCCCCGCCCACTCCCCCATTCCCAACCTCAAGCCACGCCCCCTTTCCCATATAAGGAACATTGAAGCCCCGCCCATTTTCCCATTTTGTGCTCATTAAGCCCCGCCCCTTCCTCCATATAAGGAACATTTAAGCTCCGCCCACTTTCCCATTCCAACCCCACTTAAGCCCCGCCCCTTTGCCCATATAAGGAAGTTAAGCCCCGCCCCTTTGCCCATATAAGGAACACTTAAGCCCCGCCCCTTTCCCCTCCGGCCCCGCCCCCACCGCTGCCTCTGCAGGGGCCGGAGGCCTCGGAACGTTCCGGAAACGACGAGGACGCGGAAGCTGCCCCGGCACAGCTGGGGGGAGTCCTGCACCTCCTGCAATTAACGCTCATTAGCGGCTAATTAGCAGCAATTAATCGCTAATTATCGGTAATTAATCGCTAAACATCGGCAATTACTAATAAACGTCAATTCGTCACTAATTATCGGCGCTTAATTGCTAATAAACAGTAATTAGTCACTAATCATTGGCAATTAGTTACTAATAAATGGTAATTAATCACTAATTGATAATTAATCGCTAATAAACGCTAATTAATCACTAATAAATGGCAATTAATCGCTAATTACCAGAAATTAATAACTAATTATCAGCAATTAATCACTAATCACGGCAGTTGATCGCTAATTATGGGCAATTAATCACTAATCATCGGTAATTAATCACCAAGCGACAATTAATCACTAATATTCGGTAATTAATCAGTAATCATTGGGAATTAATCACTAATAAATGTCAATCAGTAATAATCGGCACTTCATCACTAATTATCAGCCATTCATCACTAATCATCGGCAATTAATCAGTAAAAATCGGCAATTAATCCCTATTAAAGTCAATCAATCACTAATCGGTAATTAATCACTAATTATCAGCAATTCACCACTAATCATCAGCCATTAATCATCAATTGTTAATAATTAAGAGGTTGGGGGTAATTAGCGGCTGTTGGCGGGTAATTAGGGGGGGTTACGCGCTAATTAACCCCCCGCAGAATGTTAATTAGCGGTTGTTTGTCACTAATTAACGCTAATTAACACCTCGGGATTTGTACTAATGGCCATTAGGCTTTAATTAGCGTGCCCAGGCGCTAATTAGCAGCAATTAACCGCTGACTAACGACTCTCAGCCGCTAATTAACTCCCAATTAATACCAATTGACACTAATTAGTTAGGCACTAATTAACGCTCATTAGCCTCCTATTAACATCGCTAACCACTAAATACCCACTTATTAAAACCCATCCAGCCACTAATTAATACCAATTTGTGCTCGTTGATCGCTAATTAGCACCCTGTAATTAGTGATTTCCGCTAATTAGCCGCTAATTAGCACCGGGCTGCGCTAATTAGCCACCATTGAGCACTAATTAACTAATCTCCCGCCTTAATAAAGCCTTAATTAACACTGACTCATTAAGGCTGATTAAGCTTTAATTAAGCCCGCTAATTAACCCCTCCCTCTCCTAATTAAACCCTCCCAGCGCTAATTAAAACCTCCCGAACCTCATTAACCCCTCCCGGCCCTAATTAAAGCCCCCATCCCGGCTCATTAACGCCCTCCCCAGCCCCACCAGCCCCCCGCCAGGCGCTAATTAGCGCTAATTAGCCGCTAATTAAGTAATTACCACGTGCTCGGCCTCCAGCCGCTCCTGCAGCCGCTGCCGCAGCTCCTCCGCCGTCGGCGGCTCCATTTCCGCTTCCGCCCGCGTCACTTCCGCCGCGCGCGGGGCGTGCTGGGTAGCGAGGCGGAACTCGCAGTGGGGGATTGTGGGTAACGAGGCAACGCGGAGCGGCGCGCAAAGGCTTCTGGGTAACGAGGCAGATTTCCCCCTGCGTACCGAGGCGGAAGTGGCGGCGGAAGTCGCGCCGGAAGTCCCCTCAGGAAGCCGCGCGGTGCGCTCTGGGATTGCGATGGCCGGCGATGCGCGCGGTGTATTTGCTGCGCTCCGCCGCCCCCCGGGGCCCGGCCCGGGGCCGAACCTACGTGGGGTTCACGGTGGATCCGCGGCGGCGGCTGCGGCAGCACAACGGCGGCCGGAGGCGGGGGGGAGCCCGGCGGACCAGCGGGAGGGGGCCCTGGTGAGGGAGCCCGGGGGGGGCTGAGGGGGTTTGGGCGGGAAAATTGGGGAATCTGAGGGGAGAACTTGGGAATCTGAGGGGAAAATCGGGGAATCTGAGGGGAGAACTTGGGAATCTGAGGGAAAATCGGGGAATCTGAGGGGAAAATCGGGGAATCTGAGGGGAAATTCGGGGAATCTGAGGGGAAAATTTGGAATCTGAGGGGATTTGAGGGGAAAATCGGGAATTGGGCGGGAAAATTGGGGAATCTGAGGAGATAATTTGGGAATCTGAGGGGAAAATTGGGGAATCTGAGGGGAAAATTTGGGAATCTGAGGGGAAAATCGGGAATTGGGCGGGAAAATTGGGGAATCTGAGGGGAGAACTTGGGAATCTGAGGGGAAAATCGGGGAATCTGAGGGGAAATTCGGGGGTTTGAGGGGAAAATCGGGACTTGGGCGGGAAAATTGAGAATCAGAGGAGATAATTTGGGAATCTGAGGGGATTTGAGGGGAAAATCGGGAATTGGGCAGGAAAATTGGGGAATCTGAGGGGAGAATTTGGGAATCTGAGGGGAAAATCGGGGAATCTGAGGGGAAATTCGGGGGTTTGAGGGGAAAATCGCGAATTGGGCGGGAAAATTGGGGAATCTGAGGGAGTTTGAGGGGAAATTCGGGAATCTGAGGGGAGAATTTGGGAATCTGAGGGGGTTTGAGGGGAAATTCAGGGATTTGAGGGGAAATTTGGAGATTTGGGGTGGATTCGGGGAGGTTTGAGGGGGATTTGGGGGTAAATTTGGGGTTTGAGGGGGTGAAAGGGGAATTTGGGGGTGATTTTGGGGGAATTTTGGGGATTTTGGGGCAATTTAATGAATTTTTTATTAAAAAAAAAAAAAGGGAAATGGAGCTTTTCGTCCACGGCTTCCCCTCTGACGTCGCCGCCCTCAGGGTGAGCCCCGCCCACTTTTAGGCCACGCCCACCTCATTAAACCGCACTTAAGCCCCTCCTCCTTTAATCTAAGCCCCACCCATCTCTAATTCCGTCACTCAAGCCCCGCCCACCTCATTAAATCTGCACTTTGTTTCAATTTCCTTAAGCCACGCCCACCTCATTAACCCTTTTTACTAATGACCATTAAGCCCCGCCCATTTTAATCCTGTAAAGCCCCACCCACTTAAGCCCCACCCACGCATTTAAGCTCCGTCTCCATTACCCCATTGAACACATTTAAACCCCTCCCACTTAAGCCCCACCCACTTTAAGCCCCTCCCCTTCCCTTAAACCTCAAGCCCCACCCCATTTAGGCCCCTCCCCCTTTAAAGCCACGCCCACTCAAGCCCCGCCTCTTCCCCCGCAGTTCGAGTGGGCGTGGCAACACCCCAACTCCTCCCACCGCCTCCTGACCCCGCCCCTCCGCCGCCCCCGGGAGCAGCCAATCAGCTTCGCCCTCCGGCTCCTGCCCCGCCTCCTCCGGGCCCCGCCCTGGTCCCGCCTCCCGCTGCGGATCCGCTGGCTCCGCCCCCCTCGCCCCGCCCTGGAGTTGGCCCCGCCCCCTCACGTGGTGGAGGAGGAGGGGGCGGGGCCGCCGCGGCTGAAGAGGAAAAAGGGGCGGGGCCAGGAGGTGGGCGTGGCCGCGGAGGGGTGTGGCCTCTGCGGGGAGGTAAGGGGAGGGGCTAAAGGGTTTCTGACGTGGGCGTGGCTTAAGTGGGTGGGGCTTAAAGTAGGCGGCACAAAGTGGGTGTGGTTTAAAGTGGGAGGGGCTTAAAATGGTAAAAGATTCCGTGGGTGTGGCCAAAGTGGGAGGAGCTTTAAGCAATTCAGGGGTTAAAATGGGGTGCGGCTTAATTTAAACATTCCTAAGTACAAATTAATTAACTAATTAATTAAAAATCTACGGATTGAAGGCGTTTGACGATGCCACGCCCCCTTTTCAGGCTGAGGCCACGCCCCTGCTGCGCTGTCCCCGCCCCCTGTGCTCCATGGCCGCCCATCCCCCCTGCCTGGCCCGGCTCTTCCTGGCCCCGGAGCCCCGGCAGCTGCTGCCAGTAGGGGGCGCCTGTCCCCGGGTGAGAAAAAGGGGCGGGGCTTGTTGTCAAGGGGCGGGGCTTGTTGCCAGGGCAGCTTTATAAGGGAAGGATTCAAAATGGCGGCTGGGGGCGGGGCTTGTTACAATTAGGTTTCAAAATGGCAGATGGGGCGGGGCCACGTCCTGACTTTGGCCCCGCCCCCAGTTGCCACGCCCAGCTGCTGTGGGGGGATCTGATTCGTCGCTGCCTGGGGGAGGCGGAGCCCGAAGAGGAGTGGGCGGAGCCAGACGATGACGTCATCTCGAGCTCCGCCCCCACATGAAGCCACGCCCACAATGAATTTTAACTGGTTTTTAATTAATTTATTTGTAATAAACACAATATATTTATAAATAAAATTGTTTTGTGGTTAAATTCAGGGGGCGGGGCTTTAATCGGTCACACCCTGATGACGTCATTTTTATTTTAGCCCCTCCCCTTTCCGCCGCCATCTTGGGAGGTTCCAACTCCCATGGGGGGGGGGGATTTTTTTCGTTCATTTTAACCCCAAAAATCCCAATTTTTTTCCTCCTAAACCCCAATTTGCCCCCCAAATCCCATTTCCCCCCAAATTTTGGGTTCTTTTCCTTCATTTTAACCCAAAAAACTCCAAAATTTCCCCCAAAAAATTTCAATTTTTCCCCCCCAAAATCCCACTTTTTTCTGATTTTCCCCCCCAAAAAATCCCAATTTTCCCCCCCAAAAATCCCAATTTTCCCCCAATTTTTTCCCTCCCCCCCCAATTCCGAGCCGCCCTTTCCGATTTTGGGGTCGGATTTGCCGGATTTTGGGGTTTTTTGCCCCGAATTTTCACTTTTTCTTGGTCTCCTTGCAGGCCACCACGTAGCGCTGGGCCACGTTGAGGGGAGGGGAGTACCCGTCGGCGTAGGAGGTGTCCTCGAACAGCACCGAGTAATCGTCCTGGGGCTGGGGGATTTGGGGGAAATTTTAGGGTTTTTGGGAAAATTTGAGGATTTGGGGGAAAAAATTGGGGATTTGGGAAAAAAATTGGGGGGTTTTAGGGAAAAAATTGGGAATTTTGGGGAGGTTTGAGGGGATTTTAGGGGATTTGAGAGGGAAATTCGGGGATTTTGGGGAAAAAATTTCGGGATTGTGGGGAGAATTTGGGGGTTCCCAGGTAATTCGGAGTCTCCCCCCCATAGCAACAAGCCCCGCCCCTTAGCAACCAGTTCTATAGCAATGCCTGCCCTAGCAACAAGCCCCGCCCCTTAGCAACACCTCATTAGCACTTCCTCTTCCTAGCAAGAAGCCACGCCCCCAGTAACACTCTAATGGCAACAGCTGCCTAGCAACAAGCCCCGCCCCTTAGCAACCCCTATAAGGTAACACCACTCTAGCAACAAGCCCCGCCCCTTAGCAACCTCCTTGTATAGAAATTCCTCTCCCTAGCAACAAGCCCCGCCCCTTAGCAACCCCTTCCATAGTAATCCCTGTTTATAACAAGCCCCGCCCCCTAGCAACCCCTTCTATAGTAATCCCTGTCCCTAGCAACAAGCCCCGCCCCTTAGCAACCCTTTCTATAGCAATCCCTGACCCTAGCAACAAGCCCCGCCCCTTAGCACCACATTAGCGATGCCTCCCTAGCAACAAGCCCCACCCCTTAGCAACCCCTTCTATAGCAATCCCCTTTCCTAGCAACAAGCCCCGCCCCTTAGCAACCCCTCTAGCAATGCCTCCCCCTAGCAACAAGCCCCTCCCCTTAGCACCACATTAGCAACGCCTCCCTAGCAACAAGCCCCGCCCCTTAGCAACCCCTCTATAGCAATGCCTCTCCTTAGCAACAAGCCCCGCCCCTTAGCAACCCCTCTATAGCAATGCCTGTCCCTAGCAACAAGCCCCTCCCCTTAGCAACCCCTCTATAGCAATGCATCTCCCTAGCAACAAGCCCCGCCCCTTAGCAACCCCTTTATAGCAATGCCTCTCCTTAGCAACAAGCCCCACCCCTTAGCAACCCCTCTATAGCAATGCCTCTCCTTAGCAACAAGCCCCACCCCTTAGCAACCCCTCTATAGCAATGCCTCCCTAGCAACAAGCCCCGCCCCTTAGCAACCCCTTATTTAGCAATGCCTCCCTAGCAACAAGCCCCGCCCCTTAGCAACCCCTTATTTAGCAATGCCTCCCTAGCAACAAGCCCCGCCCCTTAGCAACCCCTTATTTACCAATGCCTCCCTAGCAACAAGCCCCGCCCCTTAGCAACCCCTCTATAGCAATGCCTCCCTAGCAACAAGCCCCGCCCCTTAGCAACCCCTTATTTAGCAATGCCTCCCTAGCAACAAGCCCCGCCCCTTAGCAACCCCTCTATAGCAATGCATCTCCCTAGCAACAAGCCCCGCCCCTTAGCAACCCCTTCTATAGCAATCCCCTTTCCTAGCAACAAGCCCCGCCCCTTAGCAACCCCTATATCAATGCCTCTCCCTAGCAACAAGCCCCGCCCCTTAGCAACCCCTCTATAGCAACGCCTCTCCTTAGCAACAAGCCCCGCCCCTTAGCAACCCCTCTATAGCAATGCCTCTCCTTAGCAACAAGCCCCGCCCCTTAGCAACCCCTCTATAGCAATGCCTCTCATTAGCAACAAGCCCCGCCCCTTAGCAACCCCTTATTTAGCAATGCCTCCCTAGCAACAAGCCCCGCCCCTTAGCAACCCCCTCAGCCGGCGCGCACAGCGCCCCCTAGCCCCCCCCAGGCCGTGTTTTTTGCCCAAAATCTCCGTTTTTCACGGGAATTTCGCGGCGATTTTTCGGGCACTCACCCGCTGGGGCGGGGCGTGGATGAGGGCGCGGTAGAAGCAGGTGGTCTGCGGGTACAGGGCCAGCACCAGCTGCTCCTTGTGGAACAGGGCCTCGGGGTCCGTCTCGGGGTTGGTCTTCCACTGGGGCAGGGGGATGATGCGGCGGCGGCTCAGCGTGTGGCGCCTGAGGGGGGGTTGGGGGGAAAAAGGAGAATTTTGGGTGAAAATGAAGGGTTTTTGAGGGAAAAATGAGGGTTTTGAGGGAAAAAGAACGGTTTTTGGGTGAAAACTTTGAGGCATTTTCGGGTTTTTTGATCACTCACTCTTTGCCTTCCTCATCGATGTCATCGACCTCGTACCTGGGGGGAAGAATTTAACAAATTTTAAAATTCTAAAATTCAAAAACTCTGGGGCGAAAAACAACCGAATAAAATAAATTACTTGTACAACTATTAGTCAAACAAAATGCCATTATTATCATAATTAATATAAAAACGAATTAATTAGGTTAATTCATATATTTAATAAATATTTCTCAGTCTGAAAAAAGAGAGCTTCAACCAAAAAAAAACCCCAAATTTTGAGCCCAAAAATATCATTTTTGGAACCTCCAAAAAGGGAATTTGGACCCCAAATGTCTGAACTTTGGCCTGAAAAACCCAATTTTGAGGCAAATCAAGAGGATTTTGAGCCCCAAAATTTGCATTTTTAGCTCAACAAAGCAAATTTTGACCTGAAAAATGGAATTTTGAACCCAACCAAGGCAATTTTGACCCGAAAAATTCAATTCCGAGCCCCAAAAAATCGAATTTTGAGCCCAAATCCCAGGAATTTGGGGTTTTTTTCCTCACTTGTTGGCGGCGTGGCTGTAGCTGACCACCTCGGCCAGGATCCACTGCTCGTCCCCTTCCAGCGCCTTCACCCTGGCGGCCACTTTGTCCCCGGGCTTGGCCACGTAGTCCCCGGCCGCCGGCACGGCCCCGCACAGGGGAGGGGGTCTGCGGGGGGCAAGAGGTCACCCCCAAAATCCCTGAGCCCAAAAACCCCTAAAAACTGAAAATTTTCCCCACAGAAATGGCGAGTTTTGGTCAAAAATCGGTGCTAAAATCGGGGATTTTCACCCCAAAGCCGCCTCGGATTGACCCCCAGATCGCAACTTCTAACACTAAATTACCTAATTTACCTCAAAATTGGAAGTTTTAGCTCGAAGTCGCCCCTTTCTGTCCCAAATTAATCCAATTTTGCTCCAAAATCGCCGACTTCACCCCAAAATTTGCCCCTTTCTATCCCCAAAATACCCATTAAACCCCAATACCCAAATTCACGTTTTATCCATTCAAATTCCCTGGTTTTTCCACCAAAATTCCCACTTTTTCCCCCAAAAATCCATCTTTACCCTCCCAAACCCTCATTATTCCCTCAAATTCTCATTTTTTCCTCTTTTTTTCCCTCATTTTTCCTCACTTTTCCCCCCATTTTCCCCAGGTTTCCCAATCCACAGCAGCAGCACCACGCTCACCCTCACAACCTCCGTTTTTCACCCCAAATTCCCCCCTTTTCCCGCAAAATTCCCACTTTTTCCCCCAAAAAATCCATCTTTACCCTCCCAAACCCTCACAATTCCCCAAAATTCCCATTTTTTCCCCCTTTTTACCCCATTTTTCCTCACTTTTCTCCGGGCTTCCCGATCCACAGCGGCAGCGTCATGGCCGACTGCTGCAGCAGCGTCATCAGCACCCCCCTCCTCATGGTCTTCCTGGGCGGCTCCGCCTCGCTGTAAATCCCGGCAATTTTGGCCGCTGGAATTAAAAAATATTTATTAAAAAAAAATCCCAAATTGCCTCAAAAAAATCGCGATTTTGGTGAAATTTTGAAGGATTTTTAAGGGCTGGGAGGGTTTTCCCGCCTTTTTTGGCGCCGTGAGGGGAGCGGCGCTGCGGCGCCCCCTGGCGGCCGTACCGATGCGGCGCTCCTCCAGCAGGGATTTGATCTCGGCGATTTTATCCAGAGCTCGGCGGAGGACGCTGAGGGAGGGGAAAAAATGAAGGAAAAAAGGTAAAAATCGGGGAAAAAAGTGAAGTTTGGAAGGTGGAAAAGGGTGGGGAAGGGAAAAGGGGGGGTTTAGGGGGGTTTTGGGGTGGAAAAATGGGGTTTTGGGGGGAAAAACGGGGAGGAGGAGGGGGGTGAGAAATGGGATTTTTAGGGAGAATTAGGAAGGAGTTGTGAGGGAAAATGAGAAAATTGTGAGGGGAAAAGGAGAAAATTGTGAGGGAAAAGGAGAAAATTGTGAGGGAAAAGGAGGAAATTGTGAGGGGAAAAGGAGGAAATTGTGAGGGAAAAGGAGGAAATTGTGAGGGAAAAGGAGTTCGGGGAGAAAAAAGGGGATTTGGGAGGTAAAGAGAGGAAGAATGGGTGAAAAATGGGATTTTGAAGGAATTTGAAGGGAAAAGTGGGGAATCCAAGGGGGAAAAGCCAAAATCTGCCGGGGGAAAAATTGGAATCTGAGGAAAAAAGGGGGAATCTGGAGAGATGAAGCGGGAATTTGAAGGGATGAAGTGGGAATTTGAGAGAAAAAGCAGAGAACCTGAGAGATCTGAGAAAAAAAATGGGAATCTGAGGGGAAAAAAGTGGGAATCTGAGGGCAAAAAGGGGAAATTAGCAGGGAGAAAACAGAAATGGAATAAAAAGGAAATCTGAGGGGGGAAAGCAGGAATTTGAAGGGACAAAGTGGGAATTTGAAGGGACAAAGTGGGAATATGAAGGGACAAAGTGGGAATTTGAGGGGTTTTTTGGGATTAAAGACGGGAATTCCACACTCACTTGCACTCGGCCTCGGCGTCGGCCTTGGCTGTGGTGTAGAGCCCGCGGAGCTTGGTGCGGTAATAAGGGGAGACTGGGGGGGTCCCGGGGGGGTCAGGAGGTACCAAAAACCCCCGAAATCCCCCCCAAATTCCCCCTCAGGACCCCCCAGAAATCGTGGAAATCGTTACTTTTGTTCTCCGTCTGCATCCGCTCGTGCGTCTTCTGGATGTTGACCAGGTTGTGCTCGCTGCGGGAGCGCTCCTCCTGAGGGGGGGAAAAGGGCCCCCCTCAGGGGGGGAAAAGGGGAGTGGGGGGTTGAGAAAAGGGGAGTTTGGAGGGGAAATAGGGGAATGGGAGTTAAAAAATAAAAATTTCTGAGGGAAAAATGGGGGATTTTAGGGGGTTGGAGGTAATAAATAAAATTTTTTGAGGGAAAAACAGGGGATTCGGGGGGTTGGAGTTAAAAAATTAAAATTTCTGAGGGAAAAATGGGGGAATTTTGGGGGTTGGAGTTAATAAATAAAATTTTTTGAGGGGGAAAACGGGGGATTCGGGGGGTTGGAGTTAAAAAATTAAAATTTATGAGGGAAAAATTGGGGATTTTAGGGGGTTGGAGTTAATAAACGGAGATTTTTGAGGGAAAAATGGGGGATTCGGGGAGTTGGAGTTAAAAAATAAAAATTTCTGAAAGAAAAATAGAGGATTTTAGGTGGTTGGAGTTAATAAATAAAATTTTTGAGGGAAAAATAGGGGATTTTGGGGGGTTGGAGTTAATAAATGGAGATTTTTGAGGGGAAAAATGGGGGGTTTAGGGGGTTGGAGTTAATAAATGGAGATTTTTGAGGGGAAAAAATGAAGGAAGAGGCGGTTGGAGTTCATAAAAGGGGATTTATGAGGGGAAAATGGGGGATTTGGGGAGTTGGAGTTAAAAAATAAAAATTTCTGAGGGGAAAATGGGGGATTTTGTGGGGTTGGAGTTAATAAATGGATATTTTTGAGGGGAAAATGAGGGATTATGAAGGTTGAAGGGGAATTTTAGGGGGATAATTGAAAGATTTGAGGGAAAATGGGATTTGTAGTTAATAAAGAGATGTTTTTGGGGGGAGAAAAATAAGAATTTGAGGGGAAAAGGGAATTTTGAGGGGGGAAAAGGGAGAAAAAAGGGGATTTGGGAGGTGAAATGTGGGATTTGAGTCAATTAAGAAGGGTTTGGGGTAGAAACAGGTGATTTGGGGGCTAAAATGGGCAGTTTTAGGGTAAAATCGGTCAATTTTAGAGTAAAATTTGTGACTTTCGGATAAAACAAGACATTGTGGAATAGGAATGCGCAGTTTTATGGTAAAATAGATGATTTTAGGGCCAAACTTGCTCAATTTTTTGATAGAATAGGCGGGTTTGGCGTAAAAATCGGTGATTTTGTGAGGTTTGTGAGGGATAACGGGGGATTTGTGAGGGAAAATGCGAAATTTGTGAGGAGAAATGAGGGGGAAACAGGAGGTCCGTGAGGGGAAAGAGGTGATTTGGGGTGATTTGGGGTGATTTGGGGTGATTTTAGGCGTCCGTGAGGCGGAACGGGGAGGAAACAGCGGGATCGGTGAGGAGTGAACGGGGGAAAGCGGAGGTGGGGGGATCCCGAGGGGGAACGGGGAATCCTAAAGGAAAATGAAGGATCCCAGCAGCCCCAAACTCTCCGAAACTCGGGTACCTGCGTCTGTTTAATGAGCTGGTGCAGCTCCCCCAGCAGCTCCGCGATGCGCGAATCGGCCGAGACCAGCGCCATGGCGGGAGAGCGGCCCCGGGCTGAGGGAACGGGGGGGGGCAAAATGGCGGCGGCTCCTGAGGGGAGCGAGGGGAGGGAAGAGGGCGGGACAAAATGACGGCACCGCCTCAGTGGGAGGCACCCAAACCACACCCCCAATTTCCATATACGGGCAAAGACACGCCCACTTTCTTTATATGGCAGTAAACCACGCCCACCACTATTTATACAGCTGTGTAAACCACGCCCACTTTCTTCCGTATGTGAATTTGCCGTGGTGGAAGCCACGCCCATTTGTCGCCTAAAATTGGTTCATATCGCTTTAAGCCACGCCCCCAATATGCAAATATGGTTAGGCAGCGCACGCACGTGGTGCGAGTCACGTGATCGCGGCGTCACGTGAGCGGCGCCCAACATGGCCGACGAGGAGCCGCTGCTGCCGCCGGGTGAGGGGCGGAAAAAGTCGGGAATAAAAAGCGGGAATAAAAACCGGGAATTGGGAATTGGAACCGGGAACCGGAACCGGGATCAGGCGCCGGGAATGGAGCCGGGAATGGGAAGCGGGGAGTGGGGACCGGGAGCCTAAAGCGGGGCCGGGAGGAGAAAGCGACCGCGAATTTCCCCGAATTTCCCCAAATTTTCCCCCGAACCGCCTTGAAAACCTCTCCCCTCCCCCACAGCCGAGGACTCCGCCCCTCCCCCGCCGCCCCCGCCCCCCTCCTGGCGAATCGGAGCCGCTTTTTGGTGAGTGCCCCTCCCCCACGCCCTTCAGGCCACGCCCATTTCAAGCCCCGCCCCCCCACCTCCCTTCAAATTTCCCGCCAAAACGGAGCCGCTTTGGGCAGACGGCTCCACCCATTTAAACCCCGCCCCATTCGGCCACAATAGGGCGTGACCACGCCCACAAGGCGTGGCCACGCCCCCTCTAAGCCCCGCCCCCCGCACAGGATCCTGGGGCTCTGCAATAACCTCCCCTACGTGGTGATGCTGAGCGCCGCCCGTGACCTGCTGGAGCCACGCCCCGTGAGTGGCCACGCCCCCTTTTCCCCTATGGGCCACGCCCCCTTTTGGTGGGCCACGCCCCCGAGCAGAATTTGGGGATTTTTTGGGATTTTTTGGGTTTTTTTTTTTTTAAAAAGGGGGAGGAGCCACGGAACCGGAGCCGGCACGACTGCGACCCCGTGGGCACCGGGGTGGGTGGGGCCTAAAAAGGGGGCGGGGCTTAGCGGGCGGGGCTAATGCAGCGGTAGCATCGAAGGGGCGGGGCTTAAATGGGTGTGGTTTGAGTGGGAGGGGCTTCGAGATGGAGTGAAATGGGAGGGGTTGAGGAGAAAAAGGGGGCGGGGCTTGAGTGGGAGGGGCTTGAAGGGGCGGGGCTTAAATGGATGGAAGTCGGAGGGGCGGAGCTTAAGGGGGTGGAGCTTAAAGGGGTGAGTGGGTGGGGCTTAAAGGGGCGGGAAATAATGGGTGGGGCTTAAGTGGGTGAAGTGGGCGGGGCTTAATGGGTGGAGCTTAAGTGGGAGGGCTTGTAGGGTTGGTGTTAAAGGGGCGGGGCTTAAAGGGGAGGGGTTTAAAGGGGAGGGGCTTAAAGGGGTGTGGCCTAAGTGGTTGAATAGGCGGGGCTTTGGTGGGCGGAGCTAAAAGGGGCGGGGCTTCAGCAGGGTGGGTTAGGTGGGAGGGGCTTAAAGGGTTCAAAGGGTGGGGGTGGGAGGGGGTGGGGCTTCAGTGGGAGGGGCCGTGAAGGGGCGGTTCTTCCCGGGTGGGTGGGCATGGCCCTGGGTGGGCGTGGCCTGACCCCGCCCCTCAGGCCGTGCTATTGGCCGACGTCGTCCCCGCCCTGGGGGTGAAGCTGCTGCTGCCCCTGGTGGGGCCGTACCTGCCCGACAGGTGAGGGGGCGGGGCCTGAAGGGGGCGGGGCTTAAATGGGGCGGGGCCAAAAGGGGGAGGGGAATTGGGGGGAAAAATTGGGATTTTGGGGGCGGAAAAAAGGGAATTTTGGGGGGAAAAAAGGGAATTTTTTGGGGGGGAAAAAGGGAATTTTGGGGTGGAAAAATTGGGATTTTGGGGGCGGAGAAAAGGGAATTTTGGGGGGAAAAACTGGATTTTTTTTTTCTCAAAAAAGGGAAATTTTGTAAGGGGGGGGGGAAAGGGGGGGATTTTGGGGGCGGGGCCTGTCCCAGGTGGGCGTGTCCCAGGTGGGCGTGTCCCAGGTGGGCGTGTCCCCGCCCTCCCCCCAGGTGCCGCGTGGTGGGCGTGGCCCTGTGCCTGTGGGGCAGCGTCAGCGCCGTGGCCGCCGCCAGAGGGACCCTGAGCGGCCTGGGGGGTGAGTGCGGGGTCGGGGGTCACTCGGGGGTCACTCGGGGGTCACTCGGGGGTCAGGGGTCACTCAGGGGTCACTCTCCGGTCACTCAGGTGTGGCTCTGGGCAGTGCGGGGGCGGGGCTGGGCGAGGTGACCTTCCTGACCCTGGCGGCCGCCTACCCCAGGTAAGGGGGCGTGGCCTCAAACTGGGGGGCGTGGCCTCACACGGGGGCCACGCCCACATCGGCCACGCCCCGAAACGGGGGGAGGGGGAGGGAAAACAAAATAATCGGGGCAGAATCGGCCAAATTTGGGAAAAAATTAATTAAAATTGGTAAAAAATCATCCAAAATGGGTCAAAGTCACTCAAAAATGGGGCAAAGTCGTCCAAAATTGGTGAAAATCATCCAAAGTCGGTAGAAATAAATTAAAATTGGTAAAAATCATCCAAAATGGGTCAAAGTGTCCCAAAAATGGGGCAAAATGGTCGAAAATTGGTCAAAGTCACCCAAAATGGGTCAAAATCAACCAAAATGGGTCGAAATCATCCGAAATTGGTCAAAGTCACTCAAAAATGCTGCAAAACCGTCCAAAATTGACCAAAATAATCCAAAATCGGTAAAATTGCCTCAAAAATGGGGCAAAATCGGGCAAAATCGGTCAAAGATCATCCGGAATTGGTAAAAATAAATTAAAATTAATTAAAATTGGGTCCAAATCCAAACTTGGGCCCAAAACGACCCCGGAAAGGGAAACTCGGGGGTGGGCGTGGCTTAAATGGAGCCGACCACGCCCCTCCTGACTGGGCTCCTCCCCCCCCCGCAGCTCCGGGCTCTCCCATTGGTCGTCGGGGACGGGCGCGGCCGGGCTGGGCGGGGCTCTGGGCTTCTGGGGGCTGCGGGCGGCGCTGCCCCTCCCCCAGGCGCTGCTGCCGGCGCTGGCCCTGCCCCCGGCCATGCTGCTCAGGTGAGCCCCAAAATCCACATTTTTCGCCCCAAAATTCCCATTTTCAAACCCCCAAATTCCCCCTTTTTCACCCCAAAATTCTGCTTTTTAAAACCCCAAAATTTCGCTGATTTTACCCCAAAATTCCCGTTTTCTAAACCCCCAAACTCCCCTTTTTTCACCCCCAAACTCCCCTTTTTTCACCCCCAAATTCCCCTTTTTCCACTCCCAAATTCCCCTTTTTTTACCCCAAAATTCCCCAATTGGGGGCGGGGCCTCCCCAAGCCCCTCCCCCACGCAAAACTAATTATTTTTTTTCCTTAAATAAATTTTTAATTCATTAAAAACGGGGAATTTCCCCCGTTTTTAATCAAAACTTCGATTTTTAATTAATTTTTTCCCATTTTTTTCCATTTTTCCCCTCAGTTTTTTCTTCCTGCTGGGCCCCGCCCCTCCCCCCAGCCCGGCCCCGCCCCTTTCCCCGCCCGGGGAAGGGGGCGGGGCCACGACGGGAAAATGGGGCGTGGTTAAGGTAAAGGGGCGGGGCTTAGACTGAAAGCGCTTCAGGGGGCGGGGCTTAGGGGGAATGGCAAAGTGGGCGGGGCTTAAAGGGCGGGAATTGAAGGGGAGGGGCTAAAAGGGGGCGGGGCTTAAAGGGGGAGGGGCTTAAAGGGTTGGGCGGGAAAATTTGGGGATTTTGGGGTAAAAAATTGGAGATTTGGGGGTTGAAACTTGGGAATTTTGGGGTTAAAAATTGGGAATTTGGCATAAAAAAATTGGGAATTTTGGGTTTAAAAATTTGGGAAATCTGAGGGAAAAATAAGAAAAAAGGCGGGAAAATGGGGGTGGGGGAGGGGCGGGGAGGGGATTGGGTGGGGTGGGGGCGGGGCCGGCTCTGACCCCGCCCCCTTCCCCCCCCCGCAGCTCGCCCTCCGCCAGGGGGCGCCGCTGGGCGTGGTTTACTTCGCCGAGTACTTCGCCAATCAGGGGCTGGTGGGTGGGGGAGGGGCGGGGAGAGGTGGGGGAGGGGCCGGGAGAGGTGGGGGAGGGGCTGGGAGAGGTGGGGGAGGGACAAAATGGCGGATTTGATGGGGGGACAAAATGGCGGATTTGGGGGAGGGGCCAAGATGGTGGATTGGGGGAGGGGTTCAAAATGGCGGATTGGATGTGGGGGGAGGGGCTCAAAATGGCGGATTTGGGGGTGGGGGAGGGGAAGAGGAAGGTGGGGGTGGGGCTCAAAATGGCGGATTTGATGGGGGGACAAAATGGCGGATTTGGAGTGGGGGAGGGGCTCAAAATGGCGGAGTGGGGGAGGGGACAAAATGGCGGATTCGGAGGGGGAGGGGCCAAAAAGGGCGGGATCAAAGCAGGGGAGGGGCTTGTGGTGGTGTGGGCGTGGCCAAGGCCGACCGGCCCCGCCCCCTCAGCCTTGGCCCCGCCCCTCCCCCCCCCCCCCCCCCCCCCGCAGATGGAGCTGCTGTTCTTCCCCGCCTCGCCCCTCCCCCACAGCGCCCAGTACCGCACGTGAGTGGGGGAGGGGCGGGACCCACAGAGCCCCGCCCCCACCCCGAACTGTCCCATAGATTGACACACACCGGCCCCATGGATTGACTCTGTCCTGCCCCACAGATCCTGCCCCATAGATCTGCTGAGCCCCAGAGGTCCACCCCATAAGTCCTGCCCCATAGATCCTGACCCAGAGATCCCCGTGCCCCATAGATCTCTGCCCCATAGATCCCTGTCTGTGCCCCACAGATCCTGATCCATGGATCCTGACCCACAGCTCCTTCCTCACAGCCCCTGCCCCATAGATTTCTCTGCCCCACACATCCCTGCCCCATAGATCCTTGTGCCCCATAGATCCTGTGCCCCATAGATCCTCCTGACCCATAGATCCTGCCCCATAGATCCCTGTGCCCCATAAATTCCTGCCCCACAGCTCCCTGTGCTCCACAGATCCTGTGCCCCACAGATCCCTGTGCCCCATAGATTCCCCTGCCCCACATCTCCTAGCCCCACACATCTCTGCCCCACACATCTCTGCCCCACATCTCTGCCCCCAGGCTGCAGCTGCTGTACCAGGCCGGCGTTTTCGTCTCCCGCTCGTCCCTGCGCTGCCTCCGCCTGCGGCGCCTCTGGGGGCTGGCGGTGATACAGGTCTGACCCATAGATCTGACCCATAGATCATCCCTGACCCATAGATCCCTGTGCCCCATAGATCCTGACCCATAGATCATCCCTGCCCCATAGATCCTGTGCCCCACAGAACCCTGCGCTGCCTCTGCCTGCGGCGCCTCTGGGGGCTGGCGGTGATACAGGTCTGACCCACAGATCCTGACCCACAGATCTGTGACCCATAGATCCCTGTGCTCCATAGATCCTGACCCATAGATCCCAATGCTGCCTCCGCCTGCAGCGCCTCTGGGGGCTGGCGGTGGTGCAGGCCTGACCCACAGATCCTGACCCATAGATCCTGACCCACAGATCCCTCTGACCCACAGATCCTGACCCACAGATCTGTGACCCATAGACCCCTCCTGCCCCATACATCTCTGTGCCCCATAGATCCCCTGTGCCCCATAGATCCTGACCCACAGATCCCTGTGCCCCACAGATTTCTCTGCCCCATAGATCCCTGTCACCCACAGCCCCCTGTCCCACAGATCCTGCCCCATAGATTTGCCCCATAGATTTCTCTGCCCCCCAAGCCCCGCCCCCGGTGACGCCCCCCTTTCCCCCGCCCCCCCCAGGTGCTGCTGGCCGCGTTCCTATTGGCCGCCGTGGCTGTCAATCACCTGCTGCCCGGGCTGGGCGTGGCGGCGGCGCTGGCGGCGGGGGAGGGGCTGGTGGGGGGCGGGGCCTACGGGAACGCCTACCTGGGCCTGAGCGAGCAGGTGAGTGACCCCTGACCCCTAAGTGACCCCCGAGTGACCCCCAAGTGACCCCCGGCTGACCTCTGACCCCCCGCCCGCAGGTCCCGCCCCCCCAGCAGCCGCTGGCCGTGGCCGTGGTCACTCTGCTGTCCGAGGTCGCCATCGCCGCCGCCGGGGGGGCAGCGCTGGGGGCCCACGCCGCCTTCTGCGGCCACCGGTGACCCCCAAGTGACCTCTGAGTGACCCCCAAGTGACCCCCGAGTGACCCCCGAGTGACCCCGGGGTGACCCCTGAGTGACCCCGGGGTGACCCCTGAGTGACCCCGGGGTGACCCCCAAGTGACCCCGGAGTGACCCCCAAGTGACCCCTGAGTGACCCCCGAGTGACCCTCAAGTGACCCCCGGGTGACCCCGGAGTGACCCCCGAGTGACCCCTGAGTGACCCCGGGGTGACCCCGGAGTGACCCCCGAGTGACCCCCGGACGTTTTCTTTTTGTTTTCCATTAAAAAAGGGAAATTTTTGGCTTTTTTATCGATTTTTTCTCCGTTTTTTATCAATTTTTCATTCGTTTTCATCGTTAATTAAAACCTGGATTAATTAACTCGGGATTAATGGGGGGTTTGGGGGAGAAATCGGCGATTTTGGGGTAAAAAATGGGAATTTGGGGGTAAAAAAAAAGTGAATTTTTTGAGGTAAAAATGGCAAATTTGGGGTTAAAATTGGGGGGGTTGGGTCAAAATTGGAATTTTGGGTTGAAATTTGTTGCTTTTGGGGTGGGAAATGGGAATTTTGGGGTAAAAATTGGAAATTTTGAGGTAAAAATGGGAATTTGGGAGTTAAAATTGGGAATTTTGGGATAAAATCTGGGAATTTTGGGGTCAAATGGGGTTTTGGGGGATAAAATGGGGGATTTGGGGTTAAAATTGGGGATTTGGGGGTTAAAATGTGAATTTTGGGGCTGAAAATGAATTTTTGGGGGTAAAACCGGGAATTTTGGGGTTAATATTGGAATTTGGGGTGAAAATTGGGAATTTTGGTTTAAAATTTGTGAATTTGGGGGTAAAAACGGGGTAGAAGCCGGGAATTTTGGGTCGAGATCGGCCGATTTGCAGAGGTAAAAAAGCCGATAATTCTGAGGTAAAAAATCGCAAATTCTGAGGTAAAAATCTTCAATTTTGAGGTAAAAATCACAATTTTGAGGTAAAGTTAAAGATTTTTCATTGAAAAGCTTCGATTTTCACACAAAATCGCGACTTTGGGTGGTAAAATTTGGGATTTTTGGGTCGAAATCGGCCGATTTGGAGAGGTAAAAAAGCCGGTAATTCTGAGGTAAAAGTAACACATTCTGAGGTAAAAAGTTGCAAATTCTGAGGTAAAAACCTTCACTTTTGAGGCAAACCCCTTCATTTTTATTTAAAACCTTCAATTTTCACCCAAAATCGCGACTTTGGGGGATAAAATTCGGATTTTTTTGGGTCGAAATCGGCCGATTTGGAGAAATAAACCCCCCGTAATTCTGAGGTAAAAAATCGCAAATCCTGAGGTAATGATCACAGCTTTGAGGTAAAATTAAAGATTTTTCATTGAAAACCTTCGATTCTCACCCAAAATCGCGACTCCTCAGTTGTTTTTTGGGGTGAAATCCGGCGATTTCGGCGCCTTCCCACTTCCGGACTCGCTTTCCCAGCGTCCCCCGCGCTCCCCAAGCGGAAACGAGGGGGAACATCGCCCTGACGTCGGCGCGTCACTTCCGCTTCCGCCTTTCGGCGCTTCCTGCCCGGCGGCTCCACACGCGCGGCGCGTTCGGTGCGGAGGGGCCCGGGGCGGATTTTGGGGCCAAATTCGGCGATTTTGGGGTCCAAAACCTCGGGATTTCTGTGTTTCTCACTCCTGCAGGCTGCCCCGTCGCGATCATGTCGCGATTCTTCACCACGGGCTCGGACTCCGAGTCGGAGTCGTCGGCGTCGGGGGAGGAGAGCGCCCCCAAGGCGGCGGGGGGGCCCTACAGCAAGTGGGGGCGGGGCCTGAGGGGGAAAGGGGGCGGGGCTTGAGGGAGGGGGCGGGGCTTGAAAGGGAGAGATTGACGTTTAGAAAGGGGAGGGGTGAAAGGGAAAGGGGGCGGGGTTTAAAAGAAAGGGGAGGGGTTAAAAGGAAAGGAGGTGGGGTTAAGGGGAAGGGGAGGGGCTTAAGGAAAGGGGGAGGGGCTAAGAGAAAAGGGGAGGGGTTTAAAATGAAGGGGCGGGGTTAAAGAGGGGTGGGAATGGAGGGGGAGGGGCTTGAGAGTGGGGGGGGGGTTAAAAATTGGGGAGGGGCCAAAATTGGAAAAGGGGGAGGGGCTAAATGGAAAAAGGGGCGGGTTCATTGGCTGTGGGAGGGGCCAGGGTGGGGGGGGCGTGGTCAGCATCGGCCCCGCCCCTTTCCCCAGGCCCCTCCTGCTGAGCGAGGATGAGGAGGACACGAAGCGCGTGGTGAGGAGCGCCCGCGACAAGAGGTGAGTGATTGATTGGTTATTGATCGGTTATTGATTGTTGATTGGTTATCGATTGGTTATTGATTGATTGGGGATTGATTGCTTATTGATTGATTGATTGATCGGTGATCGATAACGGGTGGTGAGGAGTGCCCGCGACAAGAGGTGAGTGATCGATTGATTATTGATTATCGGTTACTGGTTATCGATTGGTTATTGATCAGTGATCGATATCCACCCAAGTTGATCCCAATGGACCCGAATTGATCCGGATTGACGTTTATTGATCGCTATTGGTCCCAGGTACGAGGAGCTGACCAACCTGATCCGCTCCATCCGCAACGCCATGAAAATCCGCGACGTCAGCCGCTGCCTCGAGGTGCTGAAACCCCCAAAGTCACCCAAAATCAACCTCAAAAATCCCCAAAAATCACCCAAAAAACAACCCAAAAATCACCCAAAATCACCCCAAAATCAACCTCAAAAATCCCCAAAAAACAACCCAAAATTCACCCAAAAATCACCCAAAATCACCCCAAAATCAACCTCAAAAATCAACCTCAAAAATCCCCAAAAATCAACCCAAAAATCACCCAAAAATCACCCAAAATCACCCCAAAATCAACCTCAAAAATCCCCAAAAAACAACCCAAAATTCACCCAAAAATCACCCAAAATCAACCTCAAAAATCCCCAAAAAACAACCCAAAAATCACCCCAAATCAACCCAAAATCAACCTCAAAATTCACCCAAAATCAGCCAAAATTCACCCAAAATCAACCCAAAATCAACCTCAAAAATCCCCAAAAAACAACCCAAAAATCACCCCAAATCAACCCAAACTCAACCTCAAAATTCACCCAAAATCAACCCAAAATTCACCCAAAATCAACCCAAAATTCACCCAAAATCAACCCAAAATTCACCCAAAATCAACCTCAAAATTCACCCAAAATCAACCTCAAAATTCACCCAAAATCAACCCAAAATTCACCCAAAATCAACCCAAAATTCCCCCAAAATCCACCCAAAATCAACCTCAAAAATCCCCAAAATCAACCCAAAAATCCCCCAAAATCACCCAAAATTCACCCAAAATCACCCAAAATTCACCCAAAATCACCCAAAAATCCCCCAAAAATCCCCCAAAAATCCCCCCAAAATCCACCCCAAAATCCCAAATAATCCACCCTGCAATCCCCGTTTTTCCCCCTAAAATCCTCATTTTTCACCCTAAAACTCCCAAATTTTTGGGTTTTTTTCTCCATTACTGGAATTTTTTCACTTTTTCCCATTTTTCCCCATTTTCCCCCCAAATTTCAGGAGTTTGAGCTGCTGGGCCGGGCCTGGGCCAAGGCCAAGGGGGTGGTGGACAGGGACGGGGTGCCGCGGTTCTACCTGCGGATCCTGGCTGACCTCGAGGATTATCTCAACGAGGTGAGGGGGTTTGGGGCGAAAACATGGAATTTTGGGACTTCTGGAAATTTTGGGATTTTTTTTCTGATTTTTTCGGAATTTTTCGGATTTTTTTTGGATTTTTTTCTGATTTTTTTTGGCTTTTTTTGTGATTTTTTTGTGATTTTTTTCACATTTTTCACGATTTTTTTCTGAAATTTTTTGGATTTTTTTTCTATTTTTGGGGGGGATTTTCGGATTTGTTTTCGAATTTTTTTCCCATTTTTTTGGAATTATTTTGATTTTTTTTTGGATTTATTTTTTGTTACATTTTTCAGATTTTTTTGGGGATTTTTTCGGATTTTTTTCGGATTTTTTTCGGATTTTTTTTCTTCGATTTTTTGGGGATTTTTTTGGAATTTTTGGGGGGTTTTGGGATTTTTTCAGATTTTTTTTTGGTCACTTTTGGCCATTTTTTATCCTTTTTGTGTCTTTTTCCTTTTCAGCTCATTTTTTCTCATTTTTGTGCCATTTTATCTCAAATTTTTGCCATTTTTCCTCAATTTTGGGTCTTTTTCCTCATTTTTGGGCCGTTTTTTCTCATTTTTGGGCCGTTTTTTCTCGTTTTTTCTCATTTTTGGGCCGTTTTTCCCCATTTTTTTTTGTTTTTTCCCGTTTCTGGCTGATTTCTCCCCGTTTTTTTTTTGGCAGCTGTGGGAGGACAAGGAGGGGAAGAAGAAAATGAACAAGAACAACGCCAAGGCCCTGAGCTCCCTGCGGCAGAAACTGCGGAAATACAACCGGGACTACGAGGGGCAGATTGCCGCCTACAGACAGGTCAGGAAGGGGTTAAAAACGGGGGAAATTTGGGGGAAAAAAGAGCGAAAAACGGGGGAAAAAAAGGAAAAAAAATTGGGGAAAAATTGGGCAAAAAACGGAGACAAAATGGAGGAAAAACGGGAGAAAAACGCAAATAAAATGGGGAGGAAATGGAGAAAAAATGAGGAAAAAAGTGGGAAAAGTTGGGCAAAAAATGAGGAAAAATCAACAGAAAAATGGGCAAAAATCAGGAAAAAATTGGGGGAAAGAGGAAAAAATTACTGGAAAAAAATGAGGGAAAAAATCAGTGAAAAAATGGGAAAAATGAGGGGGAGAAGTGGGGGAAAATCGGTAAAAAAATGGTCTGAAAATCGGATTTTGGGGTGTTTGCCCCCAGAACCCCGAGCAGTCGGATGAGGATGAGGAGAAAAGCCGCCGGGACTCGGAAGGTCGGGAAAAATTTGGGAATTTTGGGGAAATTTGGGGAGTTTTGGGGATTTTTTGGGGGCAATTTTGGGGGATTTTTTTGGAGAAATTTTTGGGGATTTTTGGGGGAATTTTTAGGATTTTTGGGGATTTTTTGGGGGATTTTTTCGGGGGATTTTGGGGATTTTTTGGGAATTTTGGGGATTTTTGGGGGGGGGAATTTTTTGGGAATTTTTTGGGATTTTTGGAGCTTTTTTGGGGGGTTTTTTTGGGGCATTTTGGGGGGGATTTTTTGGAGCTTTTTTGGGGGAGTTTTGAGGATTTTTTTGGGCAATTTTGGGGATTTTTTTGGGGTCTTTCGGGGATTTTTTGGGGGGATTTTTTGAGGATTTTTTGGGGTTTTTTGGGGCAGTTTTTTGGGGAATTTTTGGGGTTTTTTGGGGTAAGTTTGGGGATTTTTTGAGGGCAATTTTGGGGATTTTTTGGGGGGTCTTTTGGGGATTTTTGGGGGATTTTTTTGTGGAATTCTTGGGGATTTTTGAGGATTTTGGGGGAATTTTTGGGGTAATTTTGTGGGGAATTTTGAAGGATTTTTTGGGGGATTTTGGGGAATTTTTTGGGGCGATTTTGGGGATTTTTTGGTGGAACTTTGGAGGATTTTTTGAGGATTTTTTGGGGCAAATCCCCCAAATTCCAGGAATTTTTACTCTCCCCCCCAATTTTGGGTTGAAAACCCCCAAATTTTTTTAATTTCCCAGGCTCTGCCTCCTCGTCGGGCGCCGAGGACGACGCCGGGAATTTCCTGAAGCGCCGGGAGGAGCCGCGGGGCCGCTACAAAGTAACAAAAAAACCCCGAATTTTGGGGTGAAAAACGGGGATTTTGGGCAAAAATTCACAAAATTAATTAAATTTTCTAATTAAAAAAGGACTCAGAGGAGGAGTCGGAGTCGGAGTCGGACGAGGACTGGGGGGACTCGGCCTCGGAGTCGGACTCGGAGTCGGACGAGGACGAGGGGAAGTTCACGAGCCTGGCCTCCAAATTCCTGAAAAAGTGAGGGAGTTTGGGAAAATTTGGGGGGAAATTCGGGATTTTGGAGAATTTTCTGGGGAAATTTGGGGGGAAAAAGGGATTTTGGGGAAAAAAGGGGAATTTGGGGGAAAATTTGGGGAAAATCGGGGGGAAAAAAAAGAGGAAAATTGGGGGGAAATGGGCAATTTTGGGGGGATTTGGGGAATTTTGGGGAAATTTTTGGGGAATTCCGGGGAATTTTTGGGAATTCCCCTGGGATCTGTCGTTGCAGGGACGAGGAGCAGCGCGGGGTCAAAAATGAGATTAAAATGGCTCAAAAATGAGTAAAAAACGCACCAAAAATGGGATTTTTTCGGGGTTTTTTTTGGGAATTTTCCCAAATTTTTGGGAATTCTTTGGGAATTCTTTGGGAATGGTTCGGAATGTTTTGGGAATTGTTTTTGCAGGGACGAGGAGCGGCGCGGGGCGGAGCGGCGGCGCGAGGAGAAGGCCAAGAAGAAGCTGGAGAGGAAGAGCCGGAGGGAGGAGGAGGAGGAGGAGGAGGAAGGGGGGGAGTGGGAGAAGGTCAAGGGAGGAGTCCCCCTCATCAAGGTGGGCAATTTGGGGGAAATTCGGGGGATTTTGGGAAATTTGGGGATTTTTTGGGATTTTTTTGGGGTTTTTTGGGGATTTTTTGGGGATTTTTTTGGATTTTTGGGGGATTTTGTTGAGATTTTTTTAGGAAGTTTTGGGGGATTTTGGGGAGATTTTTGTGGGGTTTTTTTGGGATTTTTAAGGGATTTTTTTGAGGGAAAATTTTTTGGGGGGGGTTGGGAGTTTTGGGGGATTTTTTGGGATTTTTTTGGAATTTTTGGGGGGATTTTTTTATGCATTTTTGGGGATTTTTTTTGAGATTTTAGGAGGATTTTTTTTAATTTTTGGGGCGATTTTTTTCCTTTTCGGGGCAGATTTTGGGTTTATTTGGGGCAGATTTTGGGCTGATTTTGGGTTTATTTGGGGCAGATTTTGGGCTGATTTTGGGGTTATTTGGGGCAGATTTTGGGCTGATTTGGGGTTTATTTGGGGCAGATTTTGGGCTGATTTTGGGGTTATTTGGGGCAGATTTTGGGCTGATTTTGGGGTTTATTTGGGGCAGATTTTGGGCTGATTTTTTTCACGTTTTCGCGGGATTTTCCTGATTTTGGGGGGGCAGATTTTGGGCCAATTTTTCGGGGCAGATTTTCCTGATTTTCAGGTGAATTTTCGCGCAGATTTTCCTGCTGTTCTGGGCTCATTTTTGGGTGAATTTCTCCCGTTTTTGGGGCAGGAGAAGCCCAAGATGTTCGCCAAGGGCACCGAGATCACGGTGGCGCTGGTGGTGAAGAAACTCAACGAGATCCTGCAGGCCCGGGGCAAGAAGGGCACGGACAGGTGAGAAAAAACACCCAAAATTCACCTTTTTTAACCCATTTTTATCCCTTTTTTCCCAGATTTTAAACTGCTTTTTTAACCCGGTTTTCACCATTTTTTTCCCATTTTTAACCGATTTTTTTCCTATTTTTCACCCCATTTTTGACCCATTTTTCACCCAATTTTTATCTATTTTTCACTTTTTTTTGTCCAATTTTATATTCCATTTTTCCTCAGATTTTAACCTTTTCTTTCTGCATTTTTCACCCATTTTTGACCCAATTTTCACTTTTTTTCTGTTATTTTTAACCTATTTTTACCGAATTTTAAATTCCATTTTTTACCCTTTTCTGACTCAATTCTCACCATTTATTTTCTTATTTTTAACCCTGTTTTTTTACCCATTTTAATGGCATTTAAAATTCCGTTTTCTCCTGTTTTTAACCGTTTTTCTCCAATTTTTAATTCCGTTTTTACCCATTTTTTTTACCCGTTTTTCACTCGTTTTTTTTGCCCAATTTCCACCCAATTTTTAACCCATTTTAATCCAAATTTGAACTCCATTTTTCACGCATTTTTGACCCAATTTTCACCATTTTTTCTCCCGTTTTTCTCCCATTTTTACCCAATTTTAAATTCCATTTTTTCCTTTTTTTTAACCCTTTCCTCCCCAATTTTCACCCCTTTTTAACCCTTTCCTGCCCCATTTTCCCCCCATTTTTTCCGCGTTTTTCGCCCAATTTTCGCCCAATTTTTTCCCAATTTCCCCCAAATTTTCTCCATTATTTTTCCCACTCATTCCTGACCCAATTTCCCGGTTTTTCCCCCCAAAAGAGCTGCCCAGATCGAGCTGCTGCAGCACCTGGTGGCCGTGGCCCACGAGCACAACCTGGGGGTGCCCCTGGAGCTGAAGATCAAATTCAACATCGTGGCCTCGCTCTACGACTACAACCCCAACCTGGCCGCCTACATGAAGGTCAGGAAAGGGTTAAAAAAGTTGGGGAAAAAATGGGGAAAAATTTGGGGAAAATTGGGGGAGAATTGGGAAAAAATTGGGTGAAAATTGGGTGAAAAATGGGGAAAATACGGGGAAAAAATGGTGAAAAAATCGAATTTTTTCTGGGTTTTTTGGATTTGTGTGAAGGGGAAAAATGGGTTAAAAATGGGGAAAATTGGGAAAAAAATTGGGAAAAAATTGGGGGAGAATTGGGGAAAATTGGGAAAAAGATTGGATGAAAAATGGGGTGAAAAATGGGGAAAAATGGCAGAAGAGGATCTGTGGGGCAGAGAGAATTTCTGGGGCAGCCCCTGATCTGTGGGGCACAGGGATCTGTGGGTCAAGATCTATGGGGCACAGATCTATGGGGCACAGATCTATGGGTCAGGATCTATGGGTCACTGCCCCACAGCCGGAGCTGTGGCAGAAGTGCCTGGGCTGCATCAAGGGGCACAGAATGCCATGTGTGGGTCAGGATCTATGGGTCAGAGGGATCTATGGGTCAGGATCTATGGGTCACAGATCTATGGGTCTCTGCCCCACAGCCGGAGCTGTGGCAGAAGTCCCTGGGCTGCATTGAGGGGCACAGAATGCAATGTGTGGGGCAGGATCTATGGGGCACAGGGGATCTATGGGTCAGGATCTATGGGGCACAGATCTACGGGTCTCTGCCCCACAGCCGGAGCTGTGGCAGAAGTGCCTGGGCTGCATCGAGGGGCACAGAATGCAATGTGTGGGTCAGGATCTATGGGTCGCAGGGGATCTATGGGGCACAGGGTGCATGGGGCAGGATCTGTGGGTCAGGATCTATGGGTCTCTGCCCCACAGCCGGAGCTGTGGCAGAAGTGCCTGGGCTGCATCGAGGGGCACAGAATGCAATGTGGGGGTCAGGATCTATGGGGCACAGGGGATTTATGGGTCAGGATCTATGGGTCACAGATCTATGGGGCACAGATCTCTGGGTCACAGATCTACGGGTCTCTGCCCCACAGCCAGAGCTGTGGCAGAAGTGCCTGGGCTGCATCGAGGGGCACAGAATGCAATGTGTGGGTCAGGGTCTATGGGTCACAGGGGATCTATGGGTCAGGATCTATGGGGCACAGATCTATGGGTCTCTGCCCCACAGCCGGAGCTGTGGCAGAAGTGCCTGGGCTGCATCGAGGGGCACAGAATGCAATGTGTGGGGCAGGGTCTATGGGTCACAGGGGATCTATGGGGCACAGATCTATGGGTCTCTGCCCCACAGCCGGAGCTGTGGCAGAAGTGCCTGGGCTGCATCGAGGAGCTCCTGGAGCTGCTCTTTGCCCACCCCGAGATCTTCGTGGGCGAGAACGTCCTGGAGGAGTCCGAGAACCTCAGCAACCCCGAACAGGTGGGGCGGCCGTGGGGCAGCCGTGGGGCAGCTTTGGGGTCACTTGTGGGGCAGCTCGGGGTCACTTGTGGGGCAGCTCGGGGTCACTTGTGGGGCAGCGGTTGCACTTGTGGGTCCTGCCCCACACATTCCCATCCCTGCCCCACACATTTCTGCCCCACACATTTCTGCCCCACAGCCGTTCCGTGTCCGGGGCTGTGTCCTGACCCTGGTGGAGCGGATGGACGAGGAGTTCACCAAGATCATGCAGAACACCGACCCCCACTCGCAGGGTGGGTGACTTGGGGGGCTGGGGGGGAAGTGTGGGGCAGGGGGGGAGATGTGGGGCGGGGCTCTGCCCCATAGATTTGGGAAAACCCAAAAAAAAAAAACCCCAAAAATGAGGAAATTTGGACATTTTTTGGTCGTTTTTTGGTGAATTTTGGTGGTTTCTGCCCCGAATTTGGGGGTTCTGTGGGGCGGGGCCTCACCTGCCCGCCAGGTGTGCCCAGGTGTGCCCATGGAACACCTGGATCACGTTAATGATGGAAACCTCGGACTGGGGCTCACCTGGGCGGATTTTAACCGGGATTTTTCGGGGATTTTTGGGTTTTTGAGCTCTCCAGGTGTGCCCAGGTAACTCAGGTAACTCAGGTGTGATTCCTCAGAATACCTGGAGCACCTGAAGGTCCCTGACCTGACACTCACCTGGGGCTCACCTGGGCCGATTTTATTGGGATCTTTTTGGAGTTTTTTGGGTTTTAAGCCCTCACCTGTCCGCCAGGTGTGCCCAGGTGTGCCCAGGTGACTCAGGTGAGTCCTTAGAACACCTGAATCAGAACCCTGATGGAAACCTCAAACTGAGACTCACCTGGGGCTCACCTGGGCCGATTTTAACCGGGATTTTTTTGGGATTTTTGCATTTTTGAGCCCTCCAGGTGCGCCCAGGTAACCCAGGTGTGTTCTTCCCCAGAGTACGTGGAGCACCTGAAGGTCCCTGACCTGAGACTCACCTGGGGCTCACCTGGGTGGATTTTAACCGGGATTTTTTTGGGATTTTTGCATTTTTGAGCCCTCCAGGTGCGCCCAGGTAACCCAGGTGTGTTCTTCCCCAGAGTACGTGGAGCACCTGAAGGTCCCTGACCTGAGACTCACCTGGGGCTCACCTGGGTGGATTTTAACCGGGATTTTTCGGGGATTTTTGGGTTTTTGAGCCCTCCAGGTGTGCCCAGGTAACCCAGGTGTGTTCTTCCCCAGAGTACCTGGAGCACCTGAAGGTCCCTGACCTGAGACTCACCTGGGGCTCACCTGGGTGGATTTTAACCGGGATTTTTTTGGGATTTTTGCATTTTTGAGCCCTCCAGGTGCGCCCAGGTAACCCAGGTGTGTTTTTTGCCCCCAGAGTACGTGGAGCACCTGAAGGACGAGGCGCGCGTCTGCCGCATCATCGCGCGGCTGCAGCGCTACCTGCAGGGCAAGGGCTCACCTGAGGAGCTCTGCCGTGTTTACCTGCGCCGCGTGCTCCACACCTACTACAAGTTCGACTACGGCGCCGCCCGCAGGAGGGGCGGGGCCGGCAGGGAAAAGGGGGAGGAGCCTCGCGAGGGGGCGGGGCCCAAGGAGAAGGAGGAGGAGCTTAAAGAGAAGGAGGAGGCGGAGCTAAAGGAGAAAGGGGAGGAGCCAAAGAAGGAGGAGGAGGAGGAGGAGGAGGAGGAGGATTCGGAGGCGCTGATGGAGAGGCTGTGCAGGTGAGGGGGGCGGGGGCGCACCTGGACACACCTGAGGGGGCGGGCACACACCTGGGTGGGGGAAACTTAGGCAGGGACACACCTGGGCACACCTGGCCCTGAAATCCGGGGATTTTGGGGCAGAAATCTCCGAATTTTGGGGGTTTTTTCCCCCCCTCACCTGTTCCAGGTGTGCCTCACCTGTGCTCTTACCTGTCCCAGAAATGTCAGATCTTTGGGCAGGAATTTTCAATTTTTGGGCTGAAAATTCCCGATTTTGGGCAGAAATCTCCGATTTTTTTGGGGTTTTTTTCCCCCCCTCACCTGTCCCAGGTGTGCCTCACCTGTGCTCTTACCTGTCCCAGAAATGTCAGATCTTTGGGCAGGAATTTTCAATTTTTGGGCTGAAAATTCCCAATTTTGGGCAGAAATCTCCGATTTTTTCGGGGGTTTTTCCCCCCTCACCTGTCCCAGGTGTGTCTCACCTGTGCCCTCACCTGTGCCCTTACCTGTCGCAGAAATCTCAGAATTTTGGGCTGAAATCTCCATCTTTTTTGGCAGAAATCTCCAGATTTTTGGCAAAAATTTCAGATTTTTTCGGGGTTTTCCCCCCCCCTCACCTGTCTCAGGTGTGTCTCACCTGTGCCTCTGTCACCTGTCCCTAAAATCTTGGAGTTTTGGGGCTGAAATCTCCCAATTTTGGGGCAGAAATCTGCGATTTTTTCAAGGTTTTTTTCCCCCTCACCTGTCCCAGGTGCGTCTCACCTGTGCGCTCACCTGTCCCTGAGATCTCAGATTTGGGGCTGAAATTTCCCAATTTTGGGCAGAAATCTCCGAATTTTTAGGCAGAAATCTCCAAATTTTTGGCAAAAATCTCTGAATTTTGGGGGATTTTTCCCCCTCACCTGTCCCAGGTGTGCCTCACCTGTGCCCTCACCTGCCCCAGGTTCGTGTACGCCAAGGACCGCACGGACCGGATCCGCACCTGCGCCATCCTGTGCCACATCTACCACCACGCCCTGCACAGCCGCTGGTACCGCGCCCGCGACCTGATGCTGATGTCGCACCTGCAGGACAACATCCAGCACGCAGACCCACCTGTGCAGGTGAGGGCACACCTGGGCAGGTAATGACACACCTGGGCAGGTAAATAACACACCTGGGCACACCTGTGCAGGTAATGACACACCTGGGTACACCTGGACACACCTGGGCAGGTAAATAACACACCTGGGTACACCTGGGTAACCTGCAGGACAACATCCAGCACGCCGACCCACCTGTGCAGGTAAATACACACCTGGGCAGGTAAATAACACACCTGGGCAGGTAAACAACACACCTGGGTACACCTGGACACACCTGGGCAGGTAATGACACACCTGGGTAACCTGCAGGACAACACCCAGCATGCAGACCCACTTGTGCAGGTGAGGGCGCACCTGGGCATGTAAATAACACACCTGGGCTCACCTGGGCAGGTAATGACACACCTGTGTGCATAGTGATACACCTGGGCACACCTGGGCACACCTGGGTACACCTGGGCACACCTGCAGGACAACATCCAGCACGCCGACCCAACTGTGCAGGTGAGGGCACACCTGGGCAGATGATGACACACCTGGGCAGGTAAATGTACACCTGGGCACGCCTGGGTAGGTAATGACACACCTGGGCAGGTAAATGTACACCTGGGCACGCCTGGGTAGGTAATGACACACCTGGGCACACCTGGGCACACCTGGGTACACCTGCAGGACAACATCCAGCACGCAGACCCACCTGTGCAGGTAAATATACACCTGGGCAGGTAATGACACACCTGGGCAGGTAAATGTACACCTGGGCAGGTAATGACACACCTGGGCAGGTAAATGTACACCTGGGCAGGTAATGACTCACTTGTGCAGGTAAATATACACCTGGACAGGTAATGACACACCTGGGCAGGTAAATGTACACCTGGGCAGGTAATAACACACCTGGGCACACCTGGGTGTGTAATGATACACCTGGGCACACCTGGGCAGGTAAATAACACACCTGGGTGGGTAATGACACACCTGGGCACACTTGGGTACACCTGTTCATGTCACATCATTTCAGATCCTGTACAACCCCACCATGGTCCAGCTGGGCACCTGTCCCAATTGTCTCACCTGTCCCACCTGTCTATGTCACCTGAGCTCACCTGTGCTCACCTGTCCCCCCCAGATCCTGTACAACAGCACCATGGTCCAGCTGGGCACCTGTGTTACCTGTCCCACCTGAGCTCACCTGTGCTCACCTGTTTCAGATCCTGTACAACCGCACCATGGTCCAGCTGGGCACCTGTCCCACCTGAGCTCACCTGTCCCACCTGAGCTCACCTGTGCTCACCTGTTTCAGATCCTCTACAACCGCACCATGGTCCAGCTGGGCACCTGTCCCACCTGAGCTCACCTGTCCCACCTGAGCTCACCTGTCCACCTCACCTGTTTCAGATCCTGTACAACCGCACCATGGTCCAGCTGGGCACCTGTGTTACCTGTCCCACCTGAGCTCACCTGTGCTCACCTGTCTCACCTGTGCTCACCTGTCCCCCCAGATCCTGTACAACCGCACCATGGTCCAGCTGGGCATCTGCGCCTTCCGCCAGGGCCTGATCAAGGACGCGCACAACGCGCTGCTGGACATCCAGTCCTCGGGCCGGGCCAAGGAGCTGCTGGGCCAGGGGCTGCTGCTGCGCAGCCTGCAGGAGCGCAACGCCGAGCAGGAGAAGGTGGAGAAGCGGCGCCAGGTGCCCTTCCACATGCACGTCAACCTGGAGCTGCTCGAGTGCGTCTACCTGGTGGCGGCCATGCTGCTGGAGATCCCCTACATGGCGGCGCACGAGTTCGACGCCCGCCGCAGGATGATCAGCAAGCAGTTCCACCACCAGCTCCGCGTCGGCGAGAGGCAGCCGCTCCTGGGTAGGAGAACGTGAAATTATGGGAGTTTGAGCCAAAAATTTGGAGGTTTTGGGTCGAAATTTGGAGGTTTTGACCCAAAAATTTGAGTTTTGAGGTCCATAGTTATGTCAAGTTGCTCTTGGTCTGGTCATTTTAGCTCTTAAAATGGCGGTTCTAGATCTTCTTGAGGTTCCTCAGGTCAAAACCACAAAAAGTGGGATTTTTTTACGAAAATTCTGGGATTTTGACCCAAAATTTGGGTTCTGAGGTCCATAATTACCTGGGTTCGGTCGTGGTTTGGTCGTTTTATCTCTCAAAATGGCGGGTTTAGATCTTCATGAGGTTCTTCTACCAGGAATCGCTTTTTTTGCCGAAAATCGAGGATTTTTTGATGAAAATTCTGGGATTTTGACCCAAAAATTTGGGTTCTGAGGTCCATAATTACCTGGGTTCGGTCTTGGTTTGGTCGTTCTAGCTCCTAAAATGGCGGTTCTAGATCCTCCTGAGGTTCCTCAGGTCAAAACCACAAAAAGTGGGATTTTTTGACGAAAATTCTGGGATTTTGACCCAAAATTCGGGTTCTGAGGTCCATAATTACCTGGGTTCGGTCTTGGTTTGGTCGTTCTATCTCTCAAAATGGCGGCTTTAGAACTTCACGAGGTTCTTCAGATCGAAAATTGGGGATTTTTGCCCAAAATCCTCATTTTTCCCCCCAAAACCCCGCAGGGCCCCCCGAGTCGATGCGGGAGCACGTGGTGGCCGCCTCCAAGGCCATGAAGACGGGCGACTGGCGCCGCTGCCATCGCTTCGTGGTCAACGAGAAGATGAACGGCAAGGTCTGGGACCTGTTCCCCGAGGCCGACCAGGTGCGCGCCATGCTGGTCAGGTGAGTTCACCTGGGGACAGGTGACAAAATTTGGGGGATTTTGGGCAATTTTGGAAAGTTTCTCGTGGTTTTTGTGAGGTATTTTTATTATTTTTGGTGGGGTTTAGGGGATTTTTCGGGTTTTTTGGGATGTGGGCGTGGCCAGGTGCGCCCAGGTGTGCCCAGGTGTGACCCCGCCCTCCCCTCCCCCCCAGGAAGATCCAGGAGGAGTCTCTGCGCACGTACCTGTTCACCTACAGCAGCGTCTACGACTCCATCAGGTGAGGGTTTGGGGGGAAAAACGGAGATTTTGGGGCCGGGCAAAAAATCGCAAATTTTGGGGGCGAAAATGGGAAATTTTGGGGAAAAAAATGAAGGAATTTGAGGGAAAAAATTGAATTTTGAGGGAAAAAATTGGCAATTTGGAGCGGTGGGGACTGAGGGGGAAAAATGGAGAATTTTGGGGGGAAAACGGGGAATTTTGAGGTAAAAAATGGGGAATTTTGAGGTAAAAAATGGGGAATTTTGAGGGAAAAGTTTATGCATTTAGAAGGGAAAAATGTGAATTTTTGAGTTTAGAAACGGGGAATTTTGAGGTGAAAAATGAGAAATTGGGGGTTAAAAAAAATGAGAAATTTTGGGTAAAGAAATGGAGCATTTGGGGTTAAAAAATCAGAATTTTGGGGTTGAAAAATTCTGAATTTTGGGTTAAAAGATGAGAAATGTGGGGTTAAAAAGCGAGAAATTTTGGGTTAAGAAATTGGAATTTTTGGGTTAAGAAATTGAAATTTTTGGTTAAAAAGTTGCAGGTTTTGGGTTAAAAAATGATGGAACTTTGGGTTAAAAAATGCAGCATTTTGGGGTAAAAAATTGGGATTTTCGGGTTAAAAAAGTGGAATTTTTGGGTTAAAAAAGTGGGATTTTTGGGTTAAAAAAGTGGAATTTTTGGGTTAAAAAATTGGAATTTTTGGGTTAAAAAAGTGGGATTTTGGGGTTTTTTCCCAGCATGGAGACGCTGGCGGCCATGTTTGAGCTGGACCTGCCCACGGTGCACGGGATCATCAGCAAAATGATCATCAACGAGGAGCTGATGGTGAGGGGGCGGGGCCTCACCTGGGGGGGCGGGGCATCGCCTGTGTGGGTGTGGCCTCACCTGTGCACACCTGCAGGCGTCCCTGGACCAGCCCACGGCCACGGTGATGATGCACCGCACGGAGCCCACGGCCACGCAGAACCTGGCGCTGCAGTTGGCCGAGAAGCTGGGGAACCTGGTGGAGAACAACGAGCGGGTGCTGGACCAGCGGCAGGGCGCCTACGGGGGCTACTTCAGGGGTGAGGGCGCACCTGGGCGCACCTGGGCACACCTGGGCGCACCTGGGCACACCTGGGCACACCTGGGGTACTCAGGGTACACCTGGGGGAAGGTAAAGGTGTTTAGGATACACCTGGAAGCACCTGGGCACAGCTGAGGGGCACCTGGGACACACCTGGCGTAGGTGGAACACACCTGGGCACACCTGAGCCCCGCCCCGCTCTCACCTGTCCGTTTGTCCTTCCAGACCAGAAAGACGGCGGCTACCGCAAGGGCGACGGGTACCTGCGGCGGGGCGGCTTCCGGCAGGAGCGCAGCAACTACTGACCCACACCTGCCCCATAGCGGGACCCTCACCTGCCCCACGGAGCCCTCACCTGTTCCATCAATCCCTCACCTGGGCAAAGAGTCACCACCTGCCCCACAGAGGCCTCACGTGCCCCACTGAGGCCTCACCTGCCCCATGGATCCCTTACCTGCTCCGTCGAGGGTCCCGCCGCCGGAAGTCAATAAATGAATTGTTACAGAGCGCGTTAACGAGGCGTTTAATTGATGTGTTAATGAGGGGCGGGGCTGGGGCTGCCGCACAGATCCTTCCTCTGCCCCACAGATCCTTCCTCTGCCCCATAAGTGACCCCCAGAGTTTCTTCCTCTCAGGTTTTCCCGCCTTTTTCTCTCCCCTCACGTTTTCCCGCCTTTTTCTCTCCCCTCACGTTTTACCGCCATTTTCTCCCCTCACGTCTTCCCTCCATTTTGTCTCCTCTGTATGCACACATTGTGCCCCACGGATCCTGCCCACAATTCTCCGTTTTAATTAGGTAACGACTTAAAACCCCTCATTAATTAATTATCTCTAATTAATGAGCGACAAGGGGAGTGAGGAGGGTGTTTCCTGCCCCATAACTTTCCCCGTAGGTTCTGCCCTGTTGTTCTGCCCCATAACTCCCCATAAAAACAACTCATTCTCTTTTTATGAAACTAATTAATTGAACCATGAAAACATCTATTAATTACTTTAAATGATTACTTAATTAATCAACTCTCCTTAATGAGCAACAACGAGATGCCCCCCTGCCCCATAATGGTTCCCCCAAAAACCACTCAGCCATTAATTACTCATTAAAAAACTCCCTCGTTAATGAGTGACCAGGCTGGGGGGGAGGGGCGGCTTTACCCCTCATTAATCCCTCACTAATTAACCCCATTAATGATAAATTCACCTCCCCCCCCCATCTCCCTCAGTGGCCTCCTGGTGCCGCCATGGGGCTGGGGGGGTCCCTATGGGGTTCTGTGGGGCTGGGGGGGTCTCTGAGGGGATCTATGGGGCAGGGGGGGTTCCTGAGGAGATCTATGGGGCAGGGCAGGGTCCTGAGGAGATCTGTGGGGGAATCTATGGGGCAGGGAGGGTCCCTGAGGGGATTTATGGGGGGATCTATGGGGCAGGGCAGATCTATGGGGCAGGGGGGCTGCTCTGGGGGTCGATCTATGGGGCAGGGAGGGACCAAAGCTTGGAGGGGGTCCCTGTGGGGATCTGTGGGTCAGGGGAGATCTGTGGGGGGATCTGTGGGGCAGGAGAAGGCCGGGGGTAAATCTGTGGGGCAGGAGGGCTCTGTGGGGGGATCTGTGGGGCAGGGGGGCCGGGCAGGTGGGGAGGGGTCGGCGTTGCAGGTGCAGGTGCAGGTGAGGGAGGGCCGGGCCCTGGCGGCCCTGGGGGGCTGGGAGCTGCTGCGGGGGCTGCTGGTGTTCGCCCTCTGCTCCCACCCCCGGCTGGAGCGGGACCCCGAGGCGGTGAGACCCCCACCCGGACCGGGACCGGGACCCTGACCCATAGAGAGACCCCTGACCCATAGAGAGACCCACAGAGAGACCCCTGACCCACAGAGAGACCCCCACCCGAACCGGGACCCTGACCCATAGAGAGATCCATAGAGAGACCCCTGACCCACAGAGAGACCCCCACCCAAACCGGGACCCTGACCCATTAAGACCCCTGACCCATAGAGAGACCCCTGACCCACAGAGAGACCCCTGATCCACAAAGAGACCCCTGACCCATATGCCAACAATTTCCCCCAAACCCCCTCCCAGCCCCGTGACCCCTAAATCTCCAAACCCACCCCAAGTCTTTGCCCCATAAGCTACCCCCAAACCCCACAAGTGAACCCCAAAACTCCCTCACGGTTGCTCTGAGGGTCATGGCGGGTCCTGGGCTGTGTCCCTCTGGAGCAGCTGTGGGGGCAAAATGGGGCATCCCCTTCTTCCTCATGGCTCCACTCATTTTCTTCCCTCAGGGCTCATTTTATCCCTTCAGGGCTTCCTTTCTCCCCCTGCCCTCACAGTTTCATTCTTTTTTCTCCCCTCAGGGCTTTTCTTCTCCTCATCCCCTCGCCCTCCATTTTCTTCCCCTCATGGTTTCCCGCCATTTTCTTCCCCTCACAGATTCCCGCCCTTTTCCTCCCCTCATGCCCCGCCGCCATTTTCTCCCCTCACGCTCCGACGCCATTTTCTCCCCTCACAGTTTCCCGCCCTTTCCTCCCCTCACGCTCTGCCGCCATTTTCTTCCCCTCACAGTTTCCCGCCATTTTCTCCCCTCACAGATTCCCGCCCTTCCCTCCCCTCACGCCCTGCCGCCATTTTCTCCCCTCACAGTTTCCCGCCCTTTCCTCCCCTCACGCTCCACCGCCATTTTCCTCCCCTCACAGATTCCTGCCCTTCCCTCCCCTCACGCCCCGCCGCCATTTTCTCCCCTCACACCCTGCCGCCATTTTCCCCCCACCCCTCCCCACACCTTTCCTCCATTCCCCGCAGTTCCTGTGGGCGTCCCGGCGGGTGCTGGGTCCCCGCCTATGGCGGGCGCTCCTCTCCGTCACCCTCTGGGGACAATTCGCTGTCGGCCGGAGCCCCGAGGCCGTGCAGGAACTGTCCCAGCGCCTCCGGGCCCGCGGCCTGCGCCCCATGCTGGCCCTGCCCATCGAGGGGGAGGGACCCGACGGCGAGGGGTGAGTGGGGGTCACTTGTGGGGCAGTTCTGGGGTCACTTATGGGGTGTGGGGTTCACTTATGGGGTGTGAGGTCACTTATGGGGCAGTTTTGGGGTCACTTATGGGGTGTGGGGGTCGCTTATGGGGCAGTTCTGGGGTCACTCCTGGGGTGCATTGGGGGTCACTTGTGGGTCACTTATGGGTCACTAATGGGGTTTGGGGGTCATTTGTGGGTCACTGACGGGGCGGGGGGTCACTTGTGGGGCAGCGAGGCCTGGTTCGAGCAGAACCGTGGGGCGGCACTGGAATGTGTGGGGCTGGCGGCCGCCTCGGGCCCCGAACCGGCCATGCAGCTCAAGGTGACGGCGCTGGTCAGCCAGAGGCTCTGCGTGAGTGGGGCGGGGGGATCTGTGGGGCGGGGGTGTGGGGCAGGATCTATGGGGCAGGTAAAGGATTTATGGGACAGGGGGGATCTATGGGGCAGGACCTGTGGGGCAGGGGGGTCTGTGGGGTGGGGGTGTGGGGCAGGGGGATCTGTGGGGCAGGTAAAGGATCTATGGGGCACTGAGGGATCTATGGGGCAGGTAAAGGATCTGTGGGGCAGGTAAAGATCTGTGGGGCAGGATCTGTGGGGCAGGTAAAGGCCCCCTCTGGCCACGCCCCCCCAGGAGAAAATCTCCCTCCGATTGGCCGAGCCGGAAGGGGCGGGGCTTAACCCAGAAGAGGTGGCGGCCATGTTGGGCGGCCAGGTAAGCCCCTCCCCATTTGACCACGCCCCCTTTTTACCTGAACCACGCCTTTTTTACCTGAACCACGCCCCTTTAAACATGACCACGCCCCCTCCCCGCAGGTGCCCCGGCTCACCTGGCTCAGCCCGGCCGAGAACGAACACCTGGGGCGGGGCCTGGGGCGGCTGGAGGAGGTGGCGCAGGTGAGGGGGGGGAGGCACCTGGGGCACACCTGGGCACACCTGGGGCACACCTGGGGTTCCCTGCCCTCACCTGTGCCCTGCCCCCCCGCGCAGGCGGCCGTGGCCCGGGGCGTGCAGGTGCTGGTGGACGCGGAGCTGTCGCACCTGAACCCCGCCCTCACCTGCCTCACCTGCGGGATGATGTGGAGGCACAACCGGGCGGGGCCCCGGGCCTGGGTGTGGAGCACCTGGCAGGCGTACCTGAGGGTGAGCACACCTGGGCACAGCTGGGCACAGCTGGGCACACCTGTGACACACCTGGGACACACCTGAGCTCACCTGTCCCCTCCCCCCCAGCACACCGAGGCTCACCTGCGCGCTCACCTGGCCCAGGTGGGCGTGGCTGGGCTCAGCTGTGGGGTGAAGTTGGTGCGCGGGGCTTACCTGGACCAGGAGCAGGGGCGGGCCCGGGCCCGCGGAGGCCCCGCCCCCACCTGGGACTCACCTGAGGAGACCTCGGCCAGGTGGGGGAGGGGCGGGGGGATTTTCTGGGGGGGAGTTAATTGGGGGTTAATTGGGGGTGACTTTTAATTAATTTGGGGGGAATTTTTTGGTAATTTTTGAGGTAATTTTGGGTTAATTTTAGGTTAATTTGGGTTAATTTGGGGGTAATTTTTAATTAATTTGGGGTAAGTTTGGGGTTAATCTTGTGTTAATTTGGGGTTAATTTGAGGGTAATTTGGAATTAATTTGGGTGAAATTTGGGTTAATTTTGGGAAATTTTGCGTTAATTTTGGGGTTAATTTTGGGATAATTTGGGGCTAATTTGGGGTAATTTTGAATTAATTTGGGGTAATTTTGTGATAATTTTGGGGTAATTTTGGGGTTATTTTGGGGTTAATTTGGGGTAATTTTGGGTGGATTTTGGGAGAATTTAGGGTCAATTTTTTGTCATTTCCAGGTGAATTTTTGGGTCAATTCCGGGTGAATTTTTTGTCATTTCCGGGTGAATTTTTGGGTCAGTTCTGGGTGGATTTGGGGGCAGTTCTGGGTGGATTTGGGGTGAATTTTGGGCTGATTTTGGGCGATTTTGGGTGTCCCCAGTTACCAGCGCTGCCTGGAGCTGCTCCTGGCCAACGCCGCCCGCCCGGGCTCCCGCGTCTCCGTCATGGTGGCCACGCACAACGAGGCCTCCACCCTGGCTGCCCTGGACAGGTGAATTTGGGGAAAATTTGGGAGATTTTGGGCAAAAATATTCGTGAATTTTGAGGAATTTTGGGGGATTTTTTGGGGATTTTTTTGGGATTTTTTTGGATTTTTTTTTGGATTTGTTTTGGATTTTTTTTAATTTGGGGGGGGATTTTCTTGTGATTTTTTTTTTATTTTTGGGTGGATTTTTTTGGACTTTTTGGGGGATTTTTGGAGTTTTTTTGGGACTTTTGGGGATTTTTAAAATTTTTTGGGAATTTTTGGTTAATTTTGGGGTGATTTTCAGGGTTAATTTTGGGATTTTTTTGTCAATTTTGTGGTAATTTGGGGGTTAATTTTGGGGTGGGTTTGGAGGTTAATTTTGGGATTTTTTGATTAATTTGGGGGTGATTTGGGGCTTAATTTTGGTCATTTTTGGTTAATTTTGGGGTGGGTTTTGGGGTTATTTTTGGTCATTTTGGGTTAATTTTGGGGGTTAATTTTGGGAATTTTTGGTTAATTTCGGGGTGAAATTTGGTCGTTTTTGGTTAATTTTGGGCTGATTTTGGGGTGATTTGGGGGTTAAATTTGGGGATTTTTTGGGGTGGGAAGGGGCCTGACCCCAAAATTTCCCCAAAATGTCCCAAAATGGCCGGAATTTACCCCAAATCCCCCGCCAGGGTGTCGGGGCTGCCCCCGGGCTCGGTCGGATTCGCGCAGCTCCAGGGGATGGGGGAGCACCTGAGCCTGGCCCTGGGTGAGTGACCCCTGAGTGACCCCTGAGTGACCAATGAGTGACCCCCCAAATGACCCCCAGGTGACCCCAAATCCCCCCAAAAATCCCCCCAAAAGTGCCCAAAAAATCTCAAAAAAATCCCCCAAAAATCTCCCCCAAAATCCCCCCCAAAATCCCCCCAAAATCTCCCCAAAAATCCCCCAAAAAATCCCCCAAAAATCCCCAAAAAATCCCCCAAAATCCCCAAAAAATCCCCAAAAAATCTCCCCAAAATCCCCCCAAAAATTTCTAAAAAATCCTCAAAAAATCCCAGAAAATCCCCCCAAAAATCCCCCAAATTCCCCCAAAAAATCCCCAAAAATCAGAAAAAAACCCTAAAAAATCCCCCAAAAATCTCCCAAAAATCCCCCAAAATCCCCAAATCCCCCAGGTGACCCCTGAGTGACCCCAGGTGACCCCAGGTGTGTCCCCCAGGTGCGGGCGGGTTCCCGGTGTACAAGTCGGTGCCGCTGGGCCCCCCCGAGGTGACGATCCCGTACCTGGCCCGGAGGGCGGCCGAGAACCGCGGGGCGCTGGGCGGGGCCAGGCGGGAGCGGCAGCTGCTGTGGGCGGAGCTTCGGCGCAGGCTCCGCCCCTGGGCGTGACCTCCAAAAAAATCGCGAAGTTTCTGGAAAAAATCCCGAATTTTCTACTCAAAAATCCCCAAATTTCACCCCAAAACCTCCTTGGGTGGGGCTGTGGGCGGGGCTTTGGTGGAGGCTCCGCCCCTGGGCGTGACCGGAATCACCCAAATTCCTCAAAAATTCCCAAAATCTCCCCAAATTTCCTCAAAATTCCCCCAAATTCCCTCAAAATTCCCAAAATTCCCTCAAAATTCCCAAAATTTCCCCCAAATAACCAAAACTACCCCCAAATTTCTCCAGAAAAATCCCCAAGTTCCCTCAAAATCCCCAAAATTCCCAAAATTTCCCCCCAAATTTCCTCAATAAATCCCCCCTTGCTGTGTCCCTGTGGTTGATTTTGAGGGAAAAATTGGAATTTTGGGGAAAAAAGGAGAATTTTGGGATCAAAAAGCCAATTTTGGGGAAAATGTGATTTTTTTTTTTTGCAGAAAAGCGAATTTTGGGGGAACAAATCGAGTTTTGAGGGGAAAAGGTGGATTTGGAATGGAAAAATACGGATTTTGGGGCTAAAAATGTGGATTTTGGGGAGAAAAAAAAGCGAATTTGGAGAGAAAAGCTTGAATTTTAGGTGAAAAAAGGCGGATTTTAGAGGGATTTGGGATTTGGGGAGGAAAAGGTGAATTTTGGGGAGAGAAAAAAAAATCCCCTCCGGCGAAAAGGTGGATTTGGGGTCAAAAGAATTCAGGAGAGGAAAGAAGGGGAATTTTGGGGTAAAAAAGGGGATTTTGAGGGGGAAAGGGTGCATTTTGAGGGGAAAAATGTGGATTTTGGGTCAAAAAAAGTGGATTTTGGGTTTAACATGCAGATTTAGGGGCAGGAAATGTGGATTTGGGGGTAAAAAAGGCGGGTTTGGGGGAGCGGAAAAGCCGATTTTCGCTTCTTTCGGCGAGGCCGGGCGGAGTTTTGGGGAGAAAAGGGGAAATTGGCGAACACAAACCTTTTCTGGGGGATCCCGGTGAGGATTTGGGGGGTTGGGGGGAAATTTTGGGGGAATTTTGAGCGATTTCGGTGCAAATTGGGCGTGGGGGAGGGCGGCTCAAAATGGCGGCGGCTCCTGAGGGGGGGGAGAAAAATGGCGGGAAAACGGCGGGAGTGGGCGGGGCTTGAGGGGTCGGTTGTGGGGCGTGTCCAATCAGCGCGGGGCGTTCCCGGAGAGGGGCGTGGCCGCAACACCGGGCGGGGGGGCGTGCCATTAATAATTAATCAATCAATAATTAATAATGAATTAAGCAGCGGGGCGCGGCGGTGTTGACGAGGGGGCGTGGCCTCGTTGCTCCCCTCCGGTCTCACCCAATCAACGCCCGCCCGCGGTCGCCATGACAACGCTCTCCCAACATGGCGCCGCCGCCGCGCTCGCTCCTGATTGGCTCCCCGCGCTCGGTGGGCGCGGCTCAACCAATCAGCGCCCTCCTTTCCCGAGGTGGGGGGGCTTGTGGGCGTGGCCGCCTCCATTTTGTGGCGCGCGGGCGCGGCGGGGAGGGCGGGAAACCCGCGGTGGGCGTGGCGCCTCCTGAGGGGGAGGGGGCGTGGCTAAGGTCGCCCCGCCCAATCAGCGCCCGCCGCGGGCGCGCCGCGTCCAATCAGCGCCTCGCCGGCGGCCACGCCCGTAATTTAGGCCACGCCCACCTCTCCCCTCACGCCGCTTTCCCTCCCCCTCCCCCCCTCCCCCCCTCACCGGAGCCCCCCGCCCCTCCCCCACCCTCTCCCCCACCCCCTCCCCCCACCCATCCCCCTCCCCCCTCCCCCTCCTCCTCCTCCTCCTCCTCCCCGGCCGCGATTCGGTCGCGATTCGGTCGCGACTGTCGCGAGATGGACCCCGCGAACTGGAGCAGCTTCATCTTCCAGGTGGGGGGAGGGGCGGCGCCGCCGGTGGGGGGGGAGGGGAGGGGTGGGGGAGGGGTGGGGGGAGGGGTGGGGGAGCGGACTGGGAGCGCTGGAGGGGGAGGGGGGAGGGGGGTGGGGCTGTTGTGGGGGGGGGGATGGGGGGAGGGAGGCTCGGACTGGGGGGGACTGGGAGGGAACTGGGAGGGACTGGGAGGGGTGGGGGACAGCGGTTCCATTCTGTACTGGGAGCACTGGGAATGATGGGGACACCGGTGTCCCTCTGTACTGGGAGCACTGGGAGCTGTTACTGGGAGCACTGGGAGAGCTGGGGACAGCAGTGATGCTCCATACTGGGAGCACTGGGAGCACTGGGAGTGATGGGGACACTGGTGTCGCTCTATACTGGGAGCACTGGGAGCACTGGGAGCTGTTACTGGTGGCACTGGGAGTGATGGGGACATCAGTGATGCTCCGTACTGGGAGCACTGGGAGCACTGGGAGCACTGGGAGCTGTTACTGGTGTGACTGGGAGCACTGGGAATGATGGGGACACCCATGTCCCTCCATACTGGGAGCACTGGTGGCACTGGGAGGGGTGGGGACACCGCTGTGGCTCCTGTTACTGGTGTTACTGGTCCATACTGGTTCACACTGGTTCATACTGGTTCATACTGGTCCTTACTGGTCTGTACTGGTCCTTACTAGTCTAAACTGGTCCATAGTGGTTTGTTACCCATCTAAACTAGTCTGTACTGGTCTAAACTGGTCCGAACTGGCCCATACTGGTTTAAACAAATCCATACTGGTCCATACCAGTCTGAACTGGTCCATACTGGTCCGAACTGGTCCATACTGGTTTTAACTGGTCTGTTACTGCTCTCAACTGGTCCATACTGGTCTGAACTGGTCCATACTGGTCCATACTGGTCCATACTGGTCTGAACTGGTCCAAACTGCTCCATACTGGTCCATACTGGTTCTTACTGGTCTGTCACCAGCCTGAACTGGCCTGAACTGGTCCATACTGGTTTAAACTGCTCTGTTACTGCTCTCAACTGGTCCATACTGGTCTGAAGTGGTCCAAACTGGTCCATACATGTCTGAACTGATCTGTTACTGGTCCATACTGGTCTGAACTGGTCTGAACTGGTCCATACTGGTCCATACTGGTCCATACTGGTCCGTACT
>JADMLD010000859.1:1800000-2084325 GCA_017589585.1 Phylloscopus whistleri
CAAAGGCATAATGGAGTTGAATTAAGCTTCCTATTTTAACAGAAAAGTATACTGTTATTCAACTTAAACTCTATTAAAGATCAAGAAACAGAACTGCTGAATATTTTTTCTATGCCAGAGGCAGATCTTTAAAAGTAAATAAAATAGTTCTTTGAACTTTAGATACTTGTGTATCTATTACATATATGTATGGTATATTTGTATGTATATTTATAGATAGAAAGTCATATTTCTATATGACATACAAATCTGAGAATATTTCAATAGAAAATCTGTAAAAAATGGAGATTCACCTCTTGAGAGGTGAATTCCAACACGTTCATTGCCTAGTTGTGTGTAGTTAAAATAGATTTCAAGCTGTACTGCCACTACAGAATTTGCTCTTTAATGACAGCAAAGGGCCGTCAACAGGTCTTTATTGTTTACTTGTTTAAAGTGAATATCGATCTAATTCAGGTCAGCAAGTTACAACAGAATAGTTATAACAGAATATTTCATTTCTATGAATACATTTGTGCAGGTTCCTAGAGTAGGATCTACTGGATACCATGTTTCTATTCATTGTCTCTTGTCTTGGGTTATGGAATCAAAAATGTGTATTCTATTTCATCTGCTGAAACCAGCTGAGGAGATATTTGTTGTTTTGTTGGTTTTTTTTTTTTCTTCTTTATCTCTTGTAACTTTGGAAGGGGGGGGCGGGGAGGGGCGGGTGCCTTCTGATAATGGGCCATTAACACCTCCCCGGACTATACCCTCCCCAGAGCCCCCAGAGTGGTGCATCTGCATTCCATCATCCTATTGTGAGATGCCCCACCCAGTGGGGGGAGCCAACGATTCCTGCCGGGAAAAACGGAGACTGGGGGAACAGGAGTCCTTTTGCTTCACCCTGATTTCTGGGAGGAAGACTGGACCTCATCTCACCATCACCAGACCCCTTCTCACCACCTCTGGACCCTTTTTGGCTACAGGATCATCCCTGCTTCAACAGAGCCACGCCTGCCACTCCAGGAGGACTCACTTTTGGACTGCTTCCAACACCCTGACCAACAGGGCATCAGGTTGTAGCTCTGACTCTGTCAGGGCTTTCCAAAATTGTTGTTAGTTTGATTGCTGGTTTGGTGGGGTGGTTTTGTTTTTCTACCACATTTGTATTATTGATATTCCTAGTAAAGAACTGTTATTCCTATTTCCAAATCTTTGCCTGAGAGCCCTTAATTGCAAAATTATAATTTGGCAGGGGGGTGAGGGGTTTACATTCTCCATTCTAAGGGAAACCCCAGTTTCCCTGGCAGATACCTGTCTTTCCAAACCAAGACATCTCTCTATACTAATTTTTCATCTGAGAAATTGAACAGCACTAATTAATCTGTGTAGGTTTCTCTTTGTCTCTTTGTTCAGTTTAACCCTTGTATGGAAGATGCTCTTTTACTTGTTGTTAAAACTTTAGGGGCAACAGTATGAATTACATCAAAATGTGTACAAAAGCCATGTTGCCTGAAAGTCATTGAAAAATTTTCTTAATAGCAAAGTAAACATACACCACGTTACAATTTCAAGTATGACTCCACTTTAATACATTGCTTTTTGTATCTAATCAATGAATAATCCTATTTTACAGCTCTCACCAAAACCAACTGAAGAAGGAAAGAAGGAAAGGAGATCAAACTGTAGGAAAAAGATCAAACTGTACTCATTTTGAAAGTGAAATTTTGGAATAATGAGTTAAATGACCTTTGAAAAACAGATATTATATTAATAAAAGTTTCTCAACTTTTTATAACTTAACTTTAAGAGGTCTAATCAACAAAGAAAATGGCATAGCATTTAAAATCTACACAGGATAAAGTTGTTCATAAGGAGTCCAAATAAATAACTCATTGGTATCTTACTAATGCCAAAAAATATATTTCCATTTGTCTAAGGAAGCACAACAGATTGAATGGCTTCCAGTGCAAAGTGTGGCAGAAGAAGAATGTTCATATTAGCATAATATTTTGGCCTGTTCCGTGATTATTTTTAATTTGAGGACAAAAAAGGTAAAATCTTAAACATGATGTTTTTAAGGGTTCATGTAATAATTTAATGGATTCTCTTCACAACAAAGAAAAACAGTTTACCTGCCCTTGGAATTATTTCTAACCCATTTTCAAGGACCTGTGATCAGGAATGAATATTGCAATACTTCTTAAAAAAATGCAAAAATTGAATAATTCTTTAAAGTATTAAGGAAATAACTTTCAGGAACATTTCCATCTTTCCTACACTAATAGGCAGTTATTTCTGTGTTCTATACATTTATTAAATATAGGAAATATGTTTTGGTATGAGGGAGAAATAACTCTTTACATGGTCTGAGAGGTAAATTGGACTATGCAACTAAAGGGAGAACACAATTACCATTGCTCACTCATATTTCAATAATATGGGTGGTCAATAATTCATATCTCATATATTTTACTAAAGTAAAAATGTAAAAAGTCTGGAGAAGAGTGATAAGACATAGATTAAATGAAGGGATTGACTGAAAAAGTTTTCTCCAAATTAAAAACAAACAAACAAACAAAAAACCTGGTGATTATTCGTGGGAATCTGAGATACTAATGGAGCTGATCATACCAGAAAATTGGTAGACAGTGATTGTTCAACATATTCCTGTACTGGTAGTGTATCACAAATTAACAGAGGGTAATTTCAAAACAGACAAATGAACATTATGTTCCATGCAATATGTAGCTGATCCGGGGGACCCTTGCTGTGAAGCTGTGTACACTAAACACTGGCATAAATTCAGAAGAGGACACAAAAAATTCGTGGTTATTGAACTAGTTCAGAAAATTCTTGAGGCATAAATTGCCAAATGGTAAGAGAATACAGTGGGGGTACTACTTTTACTTGTTCTTCTCTGTAATTTTTCTCTGAACATTCACTATTAATTACTATTTAAGGCAAGATACACATTAGATCTTTGGCCCATTTTATACTTATTTTCCCTTAGACTGAGTACAATCAATATGGATTTCATTCTTAGTTTGGATAAAGTTCAGATCATTTCCATGATTGGTAAATAATAACTTTGTCTTTTTAATAATGATTAATTTTCTCTACATGTGGACACAAAATTAATATGGAATTCATTCTGTGTAATTTGATCCCCCTGATAAATGTAAATTGACTCCGTCTTCCTGCATTTAATATCATATAGGATGTAACTTGCAGAAAAAGGCCCAGATGCTGTACTGCTTTCATTCTGTTGATGTCTTACTGAAGTATGTCATGTGTCTGCTGTCAGTACTTTGACCAGTTTCTTACAATAGAATATTTAGTTCCTCTTACATTTGTAAATTAAGACCATTAACATTTGCTTTTATGTGTATATTTTCTAAAGGAAGTTATGCTTAAATTCCAGATACACTGAAAAATATTTTTAAATTATATCATGCTAGGGGTGGACCAAGAGTTAAGACTGTGGAAGAAGAGAGAGAAGGAAATGCATGAAAACACAAAACTGAGCACTTGATCTCAAATAAGAGAGAACAAAAATTTGGAGATAAAAGAAAAATTAAACAAAATTTAATTTTATTAAAATTAAAAAATAAATAAATTTAATTAAAAATATTTAACTAAAAATAGTTAAATTTAATAAATTTAATTTAAAAATTAAATAAAATGCAGTCTTTATCAAAGATAGATCACAATAGGGCAATAATAGCAATCATATAATGTCATTAGATAAATACTTTTGTACAAAGAAGAAATATTAAAAGTTTTAGGACTTCTATGAATTATTGTGGGTTGACTCCATCCAGCAACTAAGCACCCACTCACTCAGTCTCTCCTTCTAAAGTCACTCACTTTACCTCTTCCCTCAGTGGGAAGGGGGAGAGAATAGAAAGTGCAAAAGTGAAGAAAAAGCACTCCTGATTTGAGATAAGGTAGTTTAATAAGTGAAGGAAATGGGAAGTGGGGAGGGGTGGTGCAAAGGCAGTCACTTAACACCTCCCACATGAAAATCGATGCCCAGTTGGGCTGAGTAATGACTAAACTGGAAGAAAGACCCAACTCTCTCTCAGCAGTTGTTCCTCAGCAAGTTCAGGTCAGCTCTCTTGGGTCAACCCTTCTGTCTGTGTTGCCTCTCAACTTGTCACCTGCTCACCCTGGGGGGCAGGCAGGGCCAGCCACAGAAAGCCATGACCTTGTGCTTAGCACTGCACAGCACTAGATGACATATGGGTGCATTACCCATACTCAGTCAGAAATCCAAATTACAGCATCCTAAGGGTTTCTGTGAAAAACTGTTAACTTCATACCAGCCAAACCCCAGCCAGGCCAAGTACAGCCATAGTTCATAGGAAAATATAATTAAAACCAGAAATGCATAGGAACTAAAATTGAAGAAACACTTTTCTCTGGGGGTAGGAGAATGAATAACACTGAAGGTCAGTGTCATCTTCAAAGGAGATGAGTGATGGACAGGCTTTCAGGTGACTCACAGCTGAGTAAGCTAGTAATGATCTTGAAACACTGATGAAGGTGTGGGAAACACCTTTGAAACAGAATATTCCCTCAGAAAGGAGAAAGCAAAGCAAAGCAAAGCAAGACAAAGCAGAACAAGGCTGAGGGATCAAAATTACATTGCTGATTCAGGGTAATAAAAATAGATGTAATGTGAACTCTGTCACATTAAGCAACTAAAATACCTCAATCAATTTAATCAAGCAAACTGGATTTCTCTCCATAAATGTAACAGCAAGATAAACACAAGGGAGGATAAAATCCTTTTGTCTGATTTTCTGTCCCTAGCTTATCTATGCTAAGTTGTCACTGGAACATGTATTAAAATTAATAATAGTCATAATAGTCTATCCATAACATATAAACCTATAAAGCTCCAGGACAATCTTTCAGGAGGATGGTTATGAAACAAGGAAGCAACTACTTTTAAGAAAGATTCTATGAATTATAATGAAAACTACATAACAAGCAACTTAAAACAATATTTTCAACAACTGGGAAATACAATTAGAATGTTTCTTTCAGAGCCGTATTCTCAGCTATTACAAATAAATATATTTTTGATAATGCTAACTAATATGTGTAAATTGCTATGTAAATCAAAAGAATTACTTACAGTGCCTACTTCAACATTTCCCCTGAAAATAGCTTTTTTAATGAAAAGAAGACTAAGTAATTCTTTTCCCACACATCTGCACTACTTTTTGCTCATGCAAATTGAAACAGTGATTATTCCATCCTGTCTAGCCTCTCACTGTACTAACATCACTAAATCTTTCACTTCATAATGCGATTTAATTATCTGTTTTTTCTCTGAAAACAGCAACAACAGTGTTCACATTACCTAAAATTCCAACAAATTTATTGGATTTTTTTGTTCTGGCTGGAAGTACATTTTCTTTCAATGGCATATGCAATATTATAGCCAAATAGGAGGACCTTCCTGTTGCAAACCAACAGCTCATTTAAGTCAGTTTGTTTTGCATAATTTTTACCCGAGTTTATGTTCCTTAGTTCAGAGAGACCACTTTGGTTTTTTGCTTATGTAATAATATAAGCACTGTTATATGTGATGAAATAGAGATGATACGTTTTATGCAACATGCAATCAAAAAGTCATTAAGATGTATTTCTGTTTTAAAAAAAAACCCAACAGTGCATATTAACATAGAAGAAAGAGTGTATCTTTCTTTTGATTAAACCTCTTTCTCATTTCCATACAAAATATCCAAATTTATTTAAAATTACTTCTGTCAGAATTGTTGTTACTATTTGTGACTCACAGACGTTAATCTCTGAAGATTAAGTTATGTTTAAAGGTGGAATATTTTCTTAACCTCATTCAGTATCTTATATGGTTCTTCAATGTCTGTCAAAGCTGCAGAGGTTATTAAGACTGAAATTAACCTTCTGTTTTGCTACAGAGCACAGTAACAGCATAATGGAAATTTTGTTTGATAAATTATGAGGTATTTTTTCTGAACTAAATATATTCCAATATATTTGTTTATTATGTTATGAGATGTAACCCTTGCAATCACACATACATTTCAAAATTTTTCAATTTTCCTATGAAAAGAAAGTTTGTGAACCAGTGCCTGAATGTATTTTGTACAATATGATGCAAAATATAAAGAGAAATCTTCTATAACTGTTGTTAGAACAATTCTTCTTTCTAGGCAAATGACTTGAGGCTTTAATGAAAAACGAGATGAAAAATACTAGCAACCTTTCAGTCTTGGTCCCTTCAATTCTGGAGGTAGTTTTTATGTTAAAGGCTGTCCCCAAGAGAAAAAAAACCCAAAAAAACAACAACTATTTTCAGTTGTTCAAGCTGAAATTTCATGTGCTGCCAATTCAAATGACTAGGCAACATCCAGGGAGAAATGCAATTCTCAAATATTACTTAGTAATATATAAAATTAATCTTCTGCATAGATCTCCTATTGCCATACTTTCATTATTTACTCTACAAATGCTTCTGCTTTCAATTCATACAATTGATCTGCATGTGCTCCTGAGAGTCATGAAGAAAAAATATATACATTTTTGGAAACCGGTGATCAATATGGTGTAACAATGAGAAAGGTAAGAGATATTTTCTTTGAATTTTTTAATTTAGTACTTATTATAAATTTTTTAATTTATATCCTTATTATAAATAAAATATTTAAATATTAGATATTACTGAGAAAGACAATGTGCAATTCAGGGTAAGTGACTGAGCTATTTGGTTACTGTGAATTAACTCAGTAGTCTGAATGTAGCCAGATGACAATTTTATTGAATCTGGTATGACAATAGGGAACCTGGAAGCTAAGAGGATTTTATTTTATTGTCTTTTTAAGAGAAATGAGAAAAAGCTTGTTTCCACAAGAAAAAAAATCAGATAAACAGAGTAACATTACAGTAACAAGACTTCTGATTTACATCAATGTGTTCACAAAACCAATATAAATTTTAGATTATCCAGTAATTTCTTGGAATGAATTGGTGAAAAAAAGTTTGATATTGACAGTAGAGAGAAACAGACTCTCCATTAGATTCTGACAAGAGGGAAGATTTCCACTGTGTCAAAGGCTAGATATGTGACTATAAATGTAAAACAAAAGAGTTCTTCCTTCTCAGGAAGGGAAAGAAGACCTATAGGAGCTGTAGATTTGGACAGCATATTTATCAGTAGATTAAAAATAACAAAGAAACTATATAAAACCGTTTAGGAATAAAATAATATAGAAAACAGTATTTTTAAATGACATCTTTTAAAATAATGTTATTATTAAATGTTGATTAGGAAAGCTGAAGAGAAAGCAGAGAAGTGCAGGAAAAGGACAATAGCTAATTCATGTGCTTTCAATCGACCTGAAACTTAACATAGAGATATATAAAATGTGAAAATGATTTCACATTATTGGGGTTTACTGTACAGGAATTTCTGTAGTGTAGAAGGACAAGACTCAAAGAGTTACAATAAATGGAATGTAAGGCAGTAAAAAGAAAATATTCTTGAAGTACAGTTTTATGAGTGGAAGACATAGCATGCTTAGCAGATACGAAAATCTAAAAATGGCCCATATGAAGTTTATAATGTTATTTATCATCAGTATGCACTGTAAAATAAATGCCCACAGAACAGCAAAGCTTGTAGTTATCCAAGTTAAAAAAAAATCATTGAAATGTTTATATGTGGTTAACCTAGAATGAGAAAAGGAATCAATTTTTAAAAATCATTAGGTACATTTCTTCAGTTTAGTAAGCCTAACAAAGATCATTCTTGTGTAGTGAAAGATCTTTCTAAAGCAAATTAGAGCCACTTGACTTTTAAGGATCCATAGAAACCAGGTGGGATTATTGAAGATAAGTAAAGCATGAAAATACTGTCCAACTTCAAATGAAGGTGAAATGAGACCAAAGGAAACACAGAGCAGACATTTGAATTTCCTATACATGGAAAATTAATAAACACATTCATCAGCAGACAATTTTTAAAATCCAAGTTAAATAATTATAGATTTTAGAAATTTCAAGAAATAAGGATATTCAAAAAAGTTTATTTACTTACCTTATTTGCTAAGATAATTTACTCATTTACAGCATATCTGATTGAATATAATATTCTTATATGTAATAAAGGGAATCTCAGACTGTACAAAATTATGGAAGGGATAATGAAGACCTCTTTGAAATATTCCCAAAAAGGAACATTTTACAGAGATCCATAGTCTATATTCTATAAATATTCCATATATAGTGGATACTCTTGGGAGCTCTTTTGGATCTCTTACTGTTTAATGTCCTCATTGATGGCTTGATGTGGTACAGAGTATCCATATTCAAAGCTGGGGACGATCTTCAGGAAAATGAATAGGGGAAGAGGAAGGGAGAATGTGAGAGCTGCAAGTATTCTTATTAATAAAATAATTTGGTCAAGTAAGTAAAATTTCTAAAAAAATATCAAAAATCCAGCTAAGGATTTGTGCAGTCTGAAGTTGCTGGTGATAGCAAAAATACCTCATAGGGAAAAGACTGGATAAGCATCAGCACCACATAAAGTCTTATGCCTATACAGAAGTGTAGGCTGAACATCAGTTACCAATTAACAATGTTTTTAAGAAAAAAAAAAGTCAAGGAAAAAGAGAAAAAAAACGGCTAGAGAATAGTTCTTTCAGAATTTCAAAGTGATGTTCTACTCTGCCCAAAAAGATCTGAAGTGAAGTTCTTACCTATGTGGAACAACACATCAACAAAGATATAGATCAACTAAAAAATATGAAGTAGTTCAGCAAAAGTGATTAGAATGTCACAAATCAGAAAATAATATACATATACTCTTCAGTGTTTTCTCAAGTTTTATTCCAATAGTGTCATGGTAGCAGTTGTTGCACTGTGTATGTTTTCCTTCCTTTTATTATATCATACTTTTCATAAATGAAAAAAGTTATTGCCACTTATCGTTATGGTATTCGGGACGGCGGTAATAAGGATATAACTCCAAATTGTCTTGGAGGGCTTAAAAGCAATGTTTATGAAAAGGCACATCCTTTTACAGTGTTTCGGTACAATTGGACACGATTGGTCATTTCAGACCAACGCCTCTTGGTAAACATCTTTGCAAGTAAACAAGTTGGTAAAAACAGCAAGTGCAAGATTAGAAACCCTTTAGAATGCCTTCTCACAGCTCCCTCTGAGAAATACCTGGGAAAGCCTGACTTAAATTCACACAGACTCTACAGCTGCCTGACGCCTAATATTTTCTCCCTGACCAGGGTGCCAGCACCCACAGCCACCCAAAAATCTAGAGGCTTGGAGATCACATTTATTAAAGGGACAGGAGGTAGAGATTTTCCTGGATCTCACTGCTTTTGTTTTAAAATATCATCTGCTGTTTTTAAGTTACAGTTGCACAATTGAACTACATTGTAGGATCTCTGGTCAAACAAATTGAAAGGAGGAGAGGTTACCATAGAAACAGCATCAGGACAAACCTGTGATATTGCTAAGAGAAAGCTGTGGTGGCAGAATGAGGAGTGCTTGAATCACAAAACCACATGAAATACTGAAGAATCTCTTCACTTGAGAAAGAGCAAGTGTTTAAGGATCAGTCAGTGAGCTGCTCATCAGAGATTCACAATGTGGCAAATAAGTCCCTTCAGACTCTCTTACAAAGCTTCCAAGCACAGGACAAAATTTATTTTTTAAGTACATAGAAGTCTAGACTGAAAAGAAAAAAAAAAATGTTTTTCAAGGTATTGAGTCTGAACGGTTCATCAACAAGGAAAAGACAGCTTACACAATTCCCTGAGTTGTGACTGAAAAATATTTAAAAATTAGGCATAAAAAGAGAGAAAAGGAACAGTGAGACTGATGAAATGTAGCAGGAGATTAAAACTGAATTTATTTATAGAAGATGCTCAGAGAAGAAAATGAAGCAAGACTGCTGGCCAAATATTTAGTAACATTCTTGTTTCAGAAGATTTTGGGTAGAAATGATGGAGTTATCTTCTCCATATGAGTATATCCTAAGAAGAGCAAATGAGTAGTCAGGTAAAATGAAGCCCAGCACAGGCTAGCTCAGATGTACTACCCCGAGGCTATCCTCCAATACAAAAATGTTCTATGATGGTATAAGCTCTACAGATGACAAGGCTAGGTATGTGCCGGGTGCAGTCATGGTTGTAGTTTTGACAATGTCATATGTTACTCCTTTTGGCTTTGATGTATCCAGAGCCCACAGAGGTTACAGATGTTCCTTGGGTGAGAGGTTGTGATAACTCTTGACAGGAAAAGTTTTATATGTGTTATTTTTGGAAGGGGTTACTATTACTTACAAGGGAAGTAACAAATTGCGGTAGTGAGGATAAAGATTTATATCGACTATATGACTCCACTGCTAAAATCTCCTTGCATTTTCACTAACTTTTTCTTTAAAATACATAGCCAAATTATTAAGATCTTTTTTTAATATCATCATCATTGGTATTTAGTTAATAAAATATGTGTGAAACCAAAGATTTATCTCCTGTTTGGAGTATGTAATTTATAATTCCCCCAAACTTGAAAAGGAACTTATTTTGTCAATGAATAGTGAAGCTTCCGGGGTACCCCTAAATATTTCTGACTATTTTAAAGTATTTTCTATGAGCCTTATTTTGGAAATTGAAAGAAGTATTTTCCCACTGCTTCTGATAAACAATAAATGTGACAAGAAAGATAGTCTGGCGCACCTACCAAGACCAAAGGACAGCAATGTCATTTCATTAGACAGCACTCTTAAAATTAGTCAAGCAACTATCTTCTTTAAGCATTAAAACTGTGTAATGATATTTTTAAAAGTTAAAATTTGTTTCTCAGTGATGAGATTTCAAGAATCATTAATGCTGTACATTTAGGTTCTCATTTTACCATGAACAAAACATCTGCCATCAATTTGAGGTGTGGGACAGCAATAGGTTTGATTTTTCTTCTATTTTTCATGTCAGCAATTTTGCTTTTGCAAGAGATTATGTAGTATTTTGTTTGTTTGCTTTCAGAAATGTCTAGCTTTACTGACTTTTTGTCCCATATAAAAATTTTAGGGAAGCTAAGAATCATAAGGTATATGGCATATATTCCATAACACTTGGGTAAGGCAATGCACTGAGAATTATTTAAGAGAAACAGAGACTGCCCCTTTCTGTTACTGAGCTTGGTGATAGCTTCATTGGCTCTAAATCAGTGAGAAATTACCTAAATGACTGAGAGAGCAAAGAAAGCTTGCTGAAGGAAGCTGCTCCAGCCTCCACACCTGTCTGAAAAAGGAGGTTTTTGAGGATTTTCTGACTTGTGAATATGCTCAAACAAACCTTCCATCTTAAAGCTCCCAGTTTCAAGTAAAAGCTTCCATTCTTCTCAGACAGACAAAATAGCTGTATGCAAGAATTCTGCATTGTTTTATTATACTGCTAATTTTTACCTAGTTAACTATTTTCCCCCTTATGTTATTAACAGTTTTCTACTAAATGTAAAGGGAAGGAGATTAGCTGAGTTGGTTACACCATGGTGCTAATGACACCAAGGTTTTTGAGTTCAATCCCCACTGCAGGCCACTCAAGAGCTGAAGTTTCTGATCCTTGCGGGTCCCTTCCGACTCAGAAGATTCTGTAATGTCTGTTAATGAAGTAGGGGAAGAGAAGCAAAGAAGGTATATGGAGAAAGAATCATAAGGATAAATATGTTCTATATTTCAGTGTACTAAAGTCACATGTATGCCCTTTAAGAGTTATGCTTTCATGTTATAAAGAAGCAATCATGCAGCACCAGGTATGTGCATATTGGAGCCTTAACCTCTGGTGTTCCTGGTGATCTCTGAAGAAGTAAAAAACACTTGGATAACAGGGGACCTTCTCATTCCTGGGCATGAATGTAGTGCAAAGGGACAATACTGAAAAAGAACCCAAAAGCAAAACAAACCACAAACCCAAACCACACCCTGACAAAAACAAACAAACAAACAAAACCCCCCAAAAACACAAAACAAACCAAACAAACAAAACACCACAAAACGAACAAACAAACAAACAAAAACCCAAACAAAAAAAACAAAAACAAACAACAACAACAACAACAAAACTCACTTCAAAACCCCTCTTGTGCTGGGGTAGTATCTCACTGACAAAATTTTCACTGATTTAACTTCTATTTGATGTACTAGTGTCAGTAGATAGAAGTGCTGCCTAATTATCTATGACAAGGATAGAAAAAAATTAATAACCATAATGAAAATGCTAAAAGTAGAGAAGAACTTCAGCAAAAAAACACACTTCAGTCTAAATGAGCTGAATACTTTCAAATTATCTGAGTGAAAAAACATCAGAAAGGAAGAACTTGAGCCAAAATACAGATTTAATATAGTTCTAAATATTTCTAAATTCTTCTTCAAAGCAGAGATCACTTTTGCATTTTTGTACCACTCTGGAAAGAACAGAAATCTAAGATGACAGACTAGAGACACCTAAACTCAAAGTATATTCAGCAAAATGACATTAACTTTGTAATCAGCTATGGCAAACATGCCAATGGGGTGATTTAGATAATTCATTATACTTCTGTGGTGACTGTGTGGTAACCTAGGTATTTCAAGACTGTATGTGAGTTTCATTCCACATGATTCTGCTGAAGACTACAGCAAGTTTCCTTTCTACATGTGTATCACTAAATTAATTTTCTTTTCCTTCAGATAGGACATGGAACCAAAGAGTATTTCCCGTTCCCTAAATTTGACTGTGAACACTGATTTACACAGATGTCAAGAGGGGAGAGTTGGGTGGGGTTTTTGTGGGGTTTTGTTTCTTTGTTTTTATTTGTTTTGGTTTTTTGTTTTTGTTTTTGCTTTGTTTTGTTTTTTCTGAGGACTACTCCTTTTTTCAAGACGGAAACACAGGTCCATGATCTGAAATTCCACAGAACTGATTTGCTCCATAGTTTTAGAATAACTTCTGAGATATAAAATCACTAGTTTCACAATTTTGATGTATTAACTACATCCTGCCTTGGTACCAATCCCTGAGAAAAAGATATAGTCTATTCAACACTGAGCTTTATATATATATGTATGTATGTATGTATGTATGCATGTATGGTTTTTTTAAGCCTAAGGAGAACTGCTTCTTTTTAATTCTTTTTAAAGTTTTTAAAACTATGTTCTTTACAATAACTCTGATTGTAAATCTATATCTTGAAATTTAGACTAGAGGAGGAGAGATTATCCCAAAGAGAATCTGACAGAGACATAAACACATTTAATAGAGCTCTTAAGTGTCAACAGTATTTTATTTGCATTGTCAATGATTATTACATTTTTTTATCAACAAAACAATTTGGCGGTACTGCCGTCTTAGGACTCATTCTGGGTTCACAGACGTCTGACAATTTGGACAAGGAAAAGAGAAAAGTATTGAGTCCAGGACCAAGTCATATCATATTCAACGTGTAACTATTGCAACATTTCTTAACCTGCTACGACTTTTTATAAGACTGAATTCATAAAACATATTCAGTTTTGAATATTCAATGATGAAACATTTATTGATGTTAGATGTCCAAATAGTTCAGATAATATTGGTAGGGATTTCATATAAATGTACTATTCATTGACAGTATTCTAGCAAAATAAATCAATGATGGGTAGATCCTTAGGCTTTATACTTTGACACCTACTCCTTTGTAGTCCAATTAATTTCAAGGGGATGACATACAGAACCAAACTCTTTCCAGTGTAAATAAAATTACCGTCATGAAAGTTACACAAGTCTGAGTCAATGTCTACAGAGGCTGATGAGAATGAACATCAAAAAATTTGAATTACTGAAACTTTTGAGGCTTGCTATTATCTCACTATTTTCTGACTGAAAAGCAGAAATTGCCATAGTAAAAATTAAATTGTTTACATTTATTGAAACACCAATAAAGTAAGAATAAATTTTTAGGTATAGAATCATTTTTATATACAAACACTTGTTTACCAGAATAATCACTTTGCATGCAGACATGTTCTTTTATGTCAATTTTCAACTACCAGGCCCAATTGTTTTAAATTCTTTAGGCTGCAAACTTTTAAGGTTTCATAGTAAGAGAATTTTGGTATCCAAAAAATTCATGCCCATTTTGAAGTAACAGGTTCATATGACAACAATAGTGAAATGATAGTAGAAAAAACTTTTGCAAATCTATGCTATTTTCCTCTATATTCAGTCACTTGCACAAGCTGAAGCTATAGTTTTCATCTTTTGAGAGGGGAAACAAAGATGAAAGAAGGAAAGCATGGAAGATCTATAGCGTTAGAAACATCTCTTCACTATAATTTCTAGTTCAAAATAAACATTCCTTTAAGTTATGCCTTTTCTGAGGTCCATAGTTACTTATATTTTAAAAGTTGCTGAAATAAAGAACTTATCATCCAATAGAACATCTTAAATCATTAAAGAAAAATGTAACAATTTATTTTTAATACCTAGTCCTAAATGAAAGCAGCTGTTTCCACTTCAGTTAAAATTAAATGTTTAGAATTAATTTGTTAAAAGTAGATAGAACTTTAAGTGTCTCATCATCAAGAATTTGATTAGTATTTTTTATAGCACTGATAATAAAAGACACACTTGTGATTCCTGCGGAGTCCTCATTTAATATTGAAGTCTCTCATTTAAAAACCTTAATTTAGTATACAATTTGAATGTGTTTCTAAGAGCTTCCATGTTGGATTACCTATTAGTAATTTTAACCATTATTTAATAACTCAAATTCATAATACTTGTAGTATTCTCTGAATATCTTTAGCTTCTGCTCAGGCAGACGCTGAAGTTGTGTTGCCTATGCACCAAGTTCATGTCTGTATAATGGAAGGCTTATTTTAATAATGTAATATTTTTATTTATACTTATTAATATTAACTATATTAACTAGTTATCATATTAGTATAAATATTTAGTATTAACTAAAGATCTAGTTAGGTAACTTCATCAGTCTGGAAATTTCATGTTATTTACTGAGATTGAAACAATGAAAATTAATTTTCATGTGAAAAGATAGAGTTATAGGAAAATGAGTAAAAAAGGGTTATTGAGATGCATGCTTTCACAAAACACCCCAAATGAGGCATTGAGGAGAAAAAGAGGATGTCTGTTGTAGGGCCAGTACATTGTATGGTTGCTCTCATAGGTGTGCCTCCCACGAAAATTACAACCAGCTTTTAAGAGTACAAGATGTGGCAGAAGCAATAGTCATAAACATTCCTTGATAATACAACAGTACTTCTATAGATAGTAGTGCTGCACAAAATTTCTGAGTGACCACCTGTTCCCACCTATGAGATAAGCTGGCAGCTTCATTCTGAACAAATGGGGAAGTTACAGAGATCTGCAAGGTTGGATACAGCCTTACATAACAAAGCCTGCAGCAACTCCATCAATGTCATTAACTTACAGTCAATTTCGAGGCTACTCTACATTGACAAAATGAGAGATGTTTATCCAAGTACGTCTCAATACAGTCCTAATACATTTTTATCTACATTCTTACTTACATTTTTACTTTAGCATTTCTGAATTTCTCACTTTGAAACTGATGTTGCATAGCAATAGTAAAAAAGAAAAAAAATAAATGCGCTTATATATGTGCATATATATATATCTCAACTCTGTATATATATATCTCAAGTCTGTATATCTATCTCTCAAGTCATGTATGTATATATAAAATATCTTTCTGAATACTTATTATTAATATTTTAATAGTTTTTCAGCAATTTTAATAATACTTAACAAACTTTGCTTAAACCTATTCAATTTGCTTCAATCTACAGAAAAACTTTTAAATATCCTTAGTGTTTCAATTTGAAATATGTTAAAAGATAGCATTTTTATACCTACTGCCTTCTTATCAATTCACAAGTTATGAAGCTTTACACAACACTAAGGAATTTATTATTTTATCCAAATTGTATAGAAATGAAATATAATACAATGCTTGTCAGGAGTAAGCAGCTTTCAATCATTTCAATATTTCGATACACTGCTCTAATAGCCAGTTTGGGCTTTGAAATACCTTGATAATTTCAGTAATTCCCTCCACAGTATGGCACTAGGAAGAGTGCTGTTAGTGGAACTAAAAAAGTGATGAAGTTGAAAAGTGTGAAAAACATGGAAGGAAGCTAAATCTTAATACAAGATTTTGAAAATGAAGATGGAGGGCAAGAATCAAGAGTGATCAATCAATTATTAACCAAAGATGTTTCCTCCTGTCCAGTACTATACTTGTATACATGCTCGCAGAACTGGGGTAGCCAGCTCCCTCATCACCTTAGGATGAATTCCACCCAGTCCCACAGTCTTGTGAGCATCTAAGTGGCTCAGCAGGTCAACAAAATAGCTCCTCATGCCTTACAGGGGTTTATTCTGCCCCCCATCCCTGTCTACCAGCTCAGGAGGTTACTGTCCTGAGGATAACCTGTCTTACTGTTGAAGACTGAGACAAAGAAGGTATCAAGTAACTCACCCTTTTCCTCATCTTTGGTGACTGTTGTCCCCACCATGTCCAATAAAGAATGGAAGATTTCCTTGGCCATGGTTTGTTATAAATGCATTTATAAAATTCCCTTTAATTATACTTTGCAGAAGTGGCCAGATAAAGTTTCTACTGAGCATTCACCTTTCTAATTCTCTTTCTACATGATATAACAATGCACTTAACATTTCCTGTATTGTGTGCCCACTTTTCCAAAGGAGTTACACCTTTTTTTTGGTGTTTTTTTTTTTTTTTTTTTTTTCTCCTTAAGAGCCTGATACACTCTGTTGTTTTATTTTTATTTTTTTCTTAGAAGTTAAATCCTTTGCTACTGCATTTAAACCTGCAATTGTTGCTGTGTTTCTTCTTGGCAAGAAGGACATGGTTGTCAGATCTGTGCTGCATTTTGATCTAAGCAAACACTAGGTAGGAGTTTACTCAAAGACTTTATTTTCTGTGTCAACATTTTGTGCATGGATAGCTCTCAATGTTTACTACATACATTCTGTGTTGACATTTATGCTTCAAGCAAACTCCAGCAATAATACTTTGTCTTTCAATTATATCATAGACTCTATGAGTGTTGGATTATCTAAAGTAAAATTGTGGGTTTTGGTTTTGCTTGAATACTTAGGTAGTCACTTCTGCTTTATAGCTGCATAAATGACTTTTCATTGGCCCAGATTTCTTAAATGCTGCAATGGCTTAAATTCAGTTCCATTAACATTTGCCTTTGAGAAAACATCATTTGCAGTCAACTCATTTTATGTAATATCCACAGGAATGTCATTTAAAAGGGTACATAAACACAGTCAAGTAAACTACTAATTTTATTCCAGAAAGTGTTCACTTTAACTTTTTGTGTGTGTGTTTTCAAAGCCTCATTTCATTTCACAAAACCCATATTTATCTTTTCATAAAGTAACAAAAATATCAGTGATGCTCTGTGACTGATTTACATTGACTTCTCCAACTCCACTTTCTCTCACCCATTCCCAAACATTCTCTCACAACATTCCCAAAGCTCCGTCTTTACACAGAGCATTATTCATTTTTTACTTTCTTTGTTCTCTTTCATGGTCCACTAAAACTGTATGGGTGTTAATACATTTTTAGTTTCCCATGTAGAGAAATTTGGTCTTTAATGTTTTAAAGCATTTGATTTACCCAGTAGGCACTAGACAAATCAATGACATTATTTTAAATACACAGATTTACCAGGGAACTGAAAAAAACTTTAATCTTCCTCTTACCACTGTTTTCTGTGTTTCAGATTCTGTTTGATTTTTTGCCTTCACAGACAATACAGGAATAGGATCATTTATCTGGGATTTTGGGGTTCTGCCTACCTCTGTTGGGACAGGAACTCCAGCTGTCTGCCTGCTGCTCAGAAAGCCCAGATGAACCAGCCATACACAATCACAGCTCCTGTTCAGTGGCTCTGAGCTAGCAAGAATACACTCTGCACACACTGACCATCTGCTCTCATTCTGTGAGCAGAGTTGCTGCGGACACCAAGGGTAGGCAGCAGGTGTTACAGCTTTGTCCAGGATAAATACAAGGGCCACAGTGCAGTGCAGAGAAAGCTCTTGGACTTACTGTGGGTGAGTCCATGCAAAGCAGCAGCCTCCTCAGTTAGTTTTTGGCTGTCCAAGAAGCCAAATGGCACCTAATTGCCAAAGGTTGCTAATTTTGTCAAAGTGCCAGTCATACTTTCTCTCTTTAACCTATTCATCTTCAGAGCATTGTAAAAAGCTATTAAACCACTTCCTTTACACAGGGAGAAAACAGAAATCTGAAATTAAAAATGAGTAGGATTTACATATAGTTCAGGAAAAAAAAAAATTCTGCTCCTCCTGTGCGACTAGCTGCTGTCTCTTCTGCAAGACTCCTGAATTTAACTATGTCTCTTAAAGTTGCTTATTCTCTGTCTCTGGGAAAATATAGGTTTGTCTCAGACTTTGCAGGACTGAGAACTTAACAGATGTTCATAAACGGAAGTGGTACAGAAAAAAAAATAATGTTTATGGCTGTATTTCCTACACATATCCAGTCTTGCATTTGTCACCAAAATATGGATGAACCTCCCAATTTTTTGTAAATAGCAGAGAAATAGAGAGGAAAATAGTTGTTGTATTATCAATATATATATACAATAGATTGGTAGTGTAATACAATGCAGAAGTATTTGGCTGCAGTCCTGTTTTTTGCTCCTTTCTCTGAAGGAATGCTTTCATTCTGTCCCTATATTCATCAACACTTTAATATGTAGAGGAACACTGTCCCTCATGTTAAAATCTGTTTCTCTCGGGGAAAAAAAAAACCAAAAAAAACTCCAAAAAACAACCACCAAAACAATGACAACAAAACAAACAAAAACAAACAAAAAAAACCCAAACAAACAAAAAAACCAACAACAAAAAAGTAGTAAAGAAAGCAAGCAAACACAAGCTTTGTCATGGTTCTCTAGATCAGGAATTTCCTCACCTCTTTGGATCCAATGAACTGACCCTATTGTGCCACACTTCTTTTATACATATTATCTAAGTTAGTATATTAAAAAATCCCCAAAAAACAAACAAACAAACAAAAAACCCAACAACAAAAAATGGAGAAAGAAATGTGAAACTGCACCTGATAGCGTCAGCCCTCTGCCTTGTGGTTCGAGCCTTCGCCTGTCCCCGGCTAGCCCTGGCGACGGTTCCAGGTGAAAGGTACGGCTCAGTAGGCTGGCCAACCAAACCGATCCTGTGGGCTCTTGTCAGCCCAGCCGCTTGATGATGGTCACGACTTTGGCGAGGAAAGAAAGAGGACTCTGACGAGGGGTTCCACAGGAGTTTATTGAGGGTTCACAGGGAACAGCCTCACTCCAGGGAGATCTGCCCCAGCAGAGCACAGTCTACCCTGTGTCGGCTGGTTTTATTCAGAGGAGGAGTCAGGGGAGGCAACAGGGAAAGAGCCAATAGGGAAGGAACAGGGAGTGGTTATCAGGATGAAGGATTCCTCTGAGAACCAATCTCAGTCAGGAGGGGCGGACTCCTTCAGACCTTGTTCAATCACTCGACGCCCCTCTTAGAATTTTCCAGATTCAGGGAGAGGCCTCGAGTAGACAGACAGGTCCTCGGGGGTAGGAAACAGAAGATTGACAATTAGGGTTAAACCAAACAGGAATTAAACAAGGGGTACATGGAACGAACTAATATCATAAACTTAGAACTTTAAGACACCACTACAGAAATGGAATACAGGAATCCTACTTTCAACACAAGTGTTCTCAATGCTAGGGCACAGACTAACTCTTCTGGTGTTTATATTTTTAAGTATTGATATTTCAATTATTTACACAAATGTTTAAATATAGATAGGATATGTTGAAAATGTCAAAATCAACCAGTACAAAGATTGCAAGCTACTCAATCCAGGATGAGGACTTTGTCTTGTGTTGTTTTTGTTTTTTTTTTTTTCTTCCTGCTGCCTACCTTGGTGTCCACAGCAACTCTGCTCATGATTTCTTAAAGATGTCGTCATATCTCAAGCCAATGTTTTAATTACTAGATAAAAAAAAAAAAAAAAAAAGTGTCATTGTTCATCCTTCAGTGCAAAGAGAATGAGAGTACAAATAGGCATCTAACTGCAGGAGACAGTTGTGGACTGGGAGCTCTGAGAAGTCTTCCAGCTAATCTTGAAACATATTTAAGTAGTCTTGAACTGCACTAGGTAAATTGTAGCTATATTTTTGTCTCCTTTTTTCTAACTTTTTTTGTTTTATGTGTGCATTTAAGACTAGTATAAGTGTCAACATCAACAAATTCTGGATTGCCTGCATGACTGATGAAGGTAGCCCCAACCAGCTTTGGTTGGAAGCCTGAAACAAGTCCACTGTGAAATCTCCTGGTTTCCCAAATGTGCCATAAAACTGAAGCAAAAGATATTTCTTAGCTGTAAATGCTGTAGTTTCAGTAGAAAAAAAATATTCTTTACAAGGAGAGTAAGGCCATGGATTGCAAAGGAACACATATTGTGTATTTAAGTATGCATGCATGTGTGTATATTTTAACAGTGCCAAAGGAACCAGTATACATGTCTCCCTGACACTTCTTTGAAAAATGCATGCTATTATATATTATGTATGTGATGTTGCTTATAATGCATATAATATAATGTATGCATAGGATATAATGTATTACTCCATTTTTCAACTTTTGTTCAAGAAAGATGACTTCCATATCTCAGAAAACTGGAAAATTGGAAAAATTACTCTGTCCCTTTTAAAATATATTTTCAGCAGTATTTTATTCATATATTTACAGTTTCATCTGCTACACTGGTTTTCTGAGGAGGAACCTTTCCTTAGCTAATATAATCATTGTATTGATGCAATGATGGAATTTTGGCTTGCTCCTCTGGAAAACTGCAATGCTCTATTTATCATATTCCATGAGATCAAACACTTTTTAATGACCCTGCTGTGTTACTTGCAATTTGGATCTAATTGGGAAGATAGCTGTTCCCTTACTGCACCATTTATTTAAGTCTTAATAGTAAACTACCTTATGAACATTGAGATTTTGGACCTAAAATCAAACTAAGGTAACTGCCAGAGGAATGTTATGAATTATATAATTATTAGCATAATTTAAGTGAAAAAAAAATACAGGGCCGAATGAACAGAATAATTTTAGTTGCATAACTTCAGATCTCACTGGTTATGTAATGTAATTTGACTTAATTGATCAGAATTCATTACAACAGGTACATAAGTAAGTCAGATTTTTTTGACCTTTTCATTTCGTACCTCTATAATATCAAAGAACCTTGTCAATTTAACCCAAAGGGAGATGTAATATGTTACAGAATGCAAGTGCTAATAGTTTTCCAAGAAGTAGATAATGCCTTACTTATCTGCCAAAACACTAAGGAGTTAGTTATAATATATTTTATAGAGATGCAAATAGAAAAAGCTGAATAACCAACCTAGTTCCATTCAGTTAGAATACTTAATTATTCAACAAAGAAAATACTAGACAAATTTAATTTTACAAGTGCAGGTATTTGCACTATGATATCCAAAGACTTGAGAAATTATCAGTGGCTTCCCATTCCAAGAACAAAGCACAAAACTACTAATTACTTGAGTCTAGATTCCCTATGAGGATACTACAGGCAATGTTCTATAAAAACAATTTTAATATTGACTATTTTGTTTAAACAAAGGGGCGTACAATTTTAAAATTGAGTTTTTTGAAAGTTTCACATATTTGGGCTTATACTGGTAGGATTATCATAACAAGCAAGAGGAAAATCCACAGAATATCTAAACGTGATAGCTCACTCATAAATGGAAGTCAATATTTTGAGACCTCCCTATGTATGTTTTTTCTCTGTGAAAAAACTTGAATATAAACAAATAGAGACACCTCAAGCCATGGGCTTTGGGCTCACTGAGCCAACAGTGCTGTCCTCTAAGTAGCAACAAAAGTTAGATTCAGAGAAAACAGAATTGGGAAGCCTTCTAGAAATTCTCATCACTTTCCTCACTGTGGTGAGTCTAGATGCCATGGAATAACCAAAATTTTACTGTTTAACAACTGACTTATTAGCATAATGAGTCACCAAAGCTCTACCATCTCTCCTCTTTTTGACCTTAAGTGAGATGCCTAAACATAGACTGTTGACCCAAAATTTCTATCAGACGATGGGCAGAAAGAAGCACCACTCAGCTCATATCTACTTGTCTAATCTTCAGATGGAAAAGAGAGTAAGTAAGCTGATTCTTGTCATCTGTTTCTAAGGCCATTGCAATTTAGAAAAATGTTAGTTTTGTAGCAAAGCATCTCAATCATACCAGTGAAATGGAAAGCCTGAGAGGAAGCCAATGTGAGTAGAGTAAAAGAAGGAAATCTTGACAGAGGGGTCAGATTCCACCTGTAAAACATGAGTTTTGTAATCATTTAAGCTTTATAAATGATAATTATAGAGAAGGTGAAAAACTGAATAGAATGAAAAACTGAAATAATCTTCACAATTAAACTAAATGATATAATAGAAAGAAAGCAGAACAGCTACATTCCTGAGATAAAAAACCAGTAGTTATATCAAATGATGTTGTAGATGTTAACCTAACAAAAAGGTAGGAGTATTTAAACCGCTAGCAGATTATTGAATTTGAAAGGTATGCATGCAAAATGAAAAAGATGGCACTTTGCTTGACAGTATTGTGACAGTGGCAGACTGAATAATAAAACAAACAGTCAACTTTACCCAAAAAAATACTATCACAAATTTTTGAAATCAAATGTTGATAACATTAGTATATAAGAAGCTGTAATCTCATTTCAATGAAAAAGAATACTTGGGAAATAAACACATTAATGGTTGAAGTACTTTTAGCTCTAGTAAGCTACACAGGAAAGAAATGCTATTTCAGTAAAAGAAGATGGCACCTGGTTAATTGTACAAATTATTTTTAAAGGAATTATTAGTTTTCCTTTCAATGTTTTTATTTTTTCAGCAGAAATTGCCTTATAAAAGTCTTGCTGCCACAGAAGCAGAACTTGTAACTGCTCCCCTTGCTGGCCGGACCACATTATAACATGAAGGACTAGAACTTGTCACCTTGCTGCTCTCAAATATTAGATATTATTTTTCCTTAATCTCATTGTCATGTTCCTACACGAGGCACTAAATCCCCTAAGGTGGATACAGGGGGGACGAGAGGAGAGAAGAAACTGTTATGAAACTTTTAGATCTTTGGCTCAGCCTGTGTGGTGTGCATGGCAAAGGATCTGGAGGCTGTCTGGCTTGGGTTGTTTCAGAAACTCCAGAATGAGAACAAGCAAGCAGATTTGGGGCATGAGTAAGACAGCTCATGAGACACTTTTGAAAGTCTGATAGATATGGGGCACTACATATGAAATGTTTTGGGGTTAATGAGGCAAACATGTTTGATGAAGAAGAGGTAAAATAAAGGAAAACTAGAAGTTCTCTTCGAACAATTTCAGTGCTGAAAATTGCCAGATACTGTTAGTAAGTAATGACAAGCATGGGTGAGTGGAATTACTGTAATGGTGTGAAATCTAGACAAGAAAAAGATGTTATTTTCTTTAAAGGCTAGAATTTCAAGGAAATGTGTAGCTGTAGCATAAAAGTAAGTATTGTGTCTACTGTATTTTTATGGTATTCACTGATGTAATGAGAAATGCTAATTTATATGAATTTTTAAATTAAATATAATTGGGGTTTTTTGTTGTTATTTTTTCATAGTAAGAGATTTTAATTAGCATGAAATTGCAATTTACATCTTTAAAGTTTTCTTGTTTTTCTCATATGAATTACAATTTTAGAAATAAAATTATTTTTGCATTTTGGCTTTTTTTTTTTTTTTTTGCTACCTAGGCAAAATAATTTTGCTTTCCTCTATTATAAATAAATATATATTACGTATGATGTTCATATTAATGTTGCTGCCTATGGTGAGGCAGCTGTGCCCCTGCAGCCCATAGACTTTCGCAGTGCCTGCAGCCCTTGGAGGACCCCGTGCCAGGGCAGGTGAGTGTCTGATGAGGGCTGTTATCCCATGGGAGGGGAAGCAGGCTCCTGGCAGGACACGTGGCCCTGTGGAGAGAGGAGTCCACACCAGAGCAGGTGTGCTGGCAGGACTTGTGACTCTGCAGGGGGCCCACACTGGAGCAGTTCTTTGAGAACTGCGTAGGAACCCCATGCTGGAGCAGGGAAGAGTGTAAGGCATCCTCCCCCAAAAAGGAAGGAGATGAACTGACCTTAGCCCCCATTCCCTGTCCTCCCATGCTGCTGATAGGGAGCAGATAAGACTAAAGCTAAGCCTGGGAAAAATGGTGGGTCAAGGAAACTTATTTTAAGATTTTTTTACTTCTCATTATGCTACTCTGATTTGATTGGTAATAAACTTGTTTTCCCCACCTTGAGTTTGTTTTGTCTGTGAAAGTAACTGCTGACTCTTCCTGTTCTTATCTCAAACCAGAAGCTTTTCATTATATTTTCCAGTCCATGTCCAGTGGAGGAGGGAAGTAACAAAGAAGCTTTGGTTGGCACCTGACATCAAGCCAGTCAAGCCACCACAGATCTGTGTATGCATTATAAACTTCAATTCATTTGAACTGAAAACTAAGTTTTCAATGAAACCAAATCAAGTTTCTCTAAATCTCTATTTTTCATGTAGCTGATCACATCTCAGTTTGAACTGGATCTTGCTGTGAGAATTTTCCCTCATTTTTATTCATCCAAAGTTCAAGATGAACTTGTGACATGCAAGGCAGCAGAAATGGCTACATATTTAATAGATATTTCACCCTATTTTATACTAAATTATTTTATTTTGTTTTAACATGAAAAGTCAAACCTTAGCATTGACTGTGTCCAGTAATTAATTTTAAGTAACTTTCAGTTTTTGCAATATCTCTCTTGGAGAGAGAATATCATCTGTTGGTAATAATAATAATAATAATAAATATATATATATATATAGACACACAATCAACTACAGAACCAAATTGGCCTAAACAAAAGTTCAGGCTTTATGATTGCAGAAAGCATGAAATATTGCCCTGGTATCAGCTAGGATACAATTAATTTTTTCTCAGTAGCTGTTAAAATGCTGATTTTTTTAATTATTATTATTTTTATTGCAAATAGTGTTGATAACACACTGATATTATGGGGTTTTTTGCCAAGTTAAGTTGATCATAAGTCAAGGACCTCTCATGCTCTGCCAGTGAGGAGGTAAGCAAAAAACCAAACTGAGAGGGAGAATAGCTGAGACAGATGACACAAACTGACCAAGGGGATATTGCACACCATAGAACCTAGAAGGGAGGCTGATCCAGGTTCAGGAAGGAGTGTCTGTCATCATTCAATGAATGATGGGTAATTGTACTGTGCATCACTTGTTTTTGTTTTGTTTTGTTTTGTTTTTCCTTTTTATTATCATTATTGTTATTATTTACCATTATTATTGTACTTTACTTTCTTTTCAATTATTAAACTCTTCTTAACACACAAGTTTGCTTTACTTCTCCTCTCTATTCCATTGGGGATGGGGAGGGGAAGAGAGAGAGGATTGAGAGAGCAGCTGCACAGTGGTATTTTTTCTCCAGCAGGGCTTAAAACCATGACAAGTACTCACTTAATCAATAGGTTGTCAAAGATTTCTATCTATGCTGTTATTTTACCTGTCATGGTGCATACTAAAACATTATTATCTTGTTGTATTGGGAAAATGTTAGAACTCTGTAGTAGCTGCTTCCACCATGAAAAGGTATATTTATATATTAAATCATGCACTATAATTAAGTAATATTGTAAAAAAGAGAATTCTGATTAATACAGCTTATATTCTTTTCTACAGGATAGCTAATCATTAGAAGTTCCAGTTCTATCAGTAATAATACCCTCCATAAGTAGAACACACACTTGTTATATTCTGGAAAGCATTTGGGACATGAGAAAACTGAGCGTGAAGCAGAAAAACCCAAACCAAATCCTACAAAATACAAATGCATAATCTCTCCAAAACTAACTTACTAACTTTCTTTTTCCTTCCTTCCTTCCTTCCTTCCTTCCTTCCTTCCTTCCTTCCTTCCTTCCTTCCTTCCTTCCTTCCTTCCTTCCTTCCTTCCTTCCTTCCTTCCTTCCTTCCTTCCTTCCTTCCTTCCTTCCTTCCTTCCTTCCTTCCTTCCTTCCTTCCTTCCTTCCTTCCTTCCTTCCTTCCTTCCTTCCTTCCTTCCTTCCTTCCTTCCTTCCTTCCTTCCTTCCTTCCTTCCTTCCTTCCTTCCTTCCTTCCTTCCTTCCTTCCTTCCTTCCTTCCTTCCTTCCTCCTTCCTTCCTTCCTTCCTTCCTTCCTTCCTTCCTTCCTCCTTCCCTTCCCTTCCCTTCCCTTCCCTTCCCTTCCCTTCCCTTCCCTTCCCTTCCCTTCCCTTCCCTTCCCTTCCCTTCCCTTCCCTTCCCTTCCCTTCCCTTCCCTTCCCTTCCCTTCCTTCCCTTCCCTTCCCTTCCCTTCCCTTCCCTTCCCTTCCCTTCCCTTCCCTTCCCTTCCCTTCCCTTCCCTTCCCTTCCCTTCCCTTCCCTTCCCTTCCCTTCCCTTCCCTTCCCTTCCCTTCCCTTCCCTTCCCTTCCCTTCCCTTCCCTTCCCTTCCCTTCCCTTCCCTTCCCTTCCCTTCCCTTCCCTTCCCTTCCCTTCCCTTCCCTTCCCTTCCCTTCCCTTCCCTTCCCTTCCCTTCCCTTCCCTTCCCTTCCCTTCCCTTCCCTTCCCTTCCCTTCCCTTCCCCTTCCCTTCCCCTTCCCCTTCCCTTCCCCTTCCCCTTCCCCTTCCCCTTCCCCTTCCCCTTCCCCTTCCCCTTCCCCTTCCCCTTCCCCTTCCCCTTCCCCTTCCCCTTCCCCTTCCCCTTCCCCTTCCCCTTCCCCTTCCCCTTCCCCTTCCCCTTCCCCTTCCCCTTCCCCTTCCCCTTCCCCTTCCCCTTCCCCTTCCCCTTCCCCTTCCCCTTCCCCTTCCCCTTCCCCTTCCCTTATGGATAAAGTGCAGAATTACTGCATAAGACCTATGTCATCCTACTTATGTGACATAACTTATATGTGTTTATATCCAAAGTAAGCGAGAGAAATAATTTCTTGAATATTGTATAGTCAAGTTTTGAATGTGACACAATATTTCACTTTTAAATTAGAGTTTAAGAATTACTCCCTGAGCATGCCTTATAAGAAATTCTGAATTTTTCCAGTAGATGGCTACTCCTGTCTTCAAGGAGGTATTCTACTTCTGGAAGGCAGATGTGTAAATCCAAATTTGGTCTTATAATGTGGGCATTCAACAGCCTTTACTGAGACAAAGTATGTGACAGGTGCTCTTGTCAGAGTGTCCAGTACCTGACTTGTCTTTTTAAAGTTTAAAGTTTTAAAGTTTAATATTTAATTCATAGAGTCACAAACTATTTGTACCCTTACACTTAATCAGTTCCAGCAAAATCAATATTTTCTCTCTGAATTTAATAGGAGGCACTGGAAATAAGTAGGAAATCTGTAATAAAAAGCAATGACATTTTGCTTACAGCTTTATTCATACCACCTTCAGGCTCACTGCATCATTCATGACCTCATGGACTTGAATATATTCACTGAAATCAAAATTCCAATTTCTCAACATAAATCTAAGCCCACAGTGTTGTTTAGCAGCTCCCCACATCCTCCATCATAAAAAAAATGTACTTTTCTCAACATCAAACTGTTACTTTTGAGGGTAATGAATTTTTGTAATGTGTCATAATAAGCATGATAGGTCATTAACACAGGCTTTCACAGACCTTAGAGGTTAGCTAGGAAAACCCCTTTTAACAGCAACATTCCAAGATGTGCCAAATATCTCCAGAGTCTCTGTAAGAGTGATTTCAGATATAAGAACTTATTTTGCATACCCCTTACTTTTTAAAATGTGCGTGGTATTTATGTGTAGACATAGATCCCTCTAATTAATAAAGTTCTGTGTATTTGCCATGCATGAATGCTAGATGGTTTGTACAAAGATTCTTTTAAATTCCTGCCTATTTCTACACACCCATGTGTCTATTTACTTATTTAAGAAGTGCATATATTGCTTTGTATGTATGAGGAGGATTACCTGACAAACTCTTATTTCCAAAGAATCAATAAATATTTTTGTGCAATGCATATTTATAAACACCTCTGTCTTACTTGCTGAAAATGAAAACAGGTGTTGGGGTAGGCACACAGAGTACCATATCCTTTAATCCGCAAATCTAGGATGTTTTTGTCATTTTTTTTTTTCTGACAGTAAAGATAATACTGTGATAATCCCAAAACCTGTGAGTATTTTTCATGTAAAGATTTTTTAATTCCTCCCTCAAACCCCAGCATGCTTTATGGCTATCCTCTAGGTGTTACTGTGTCTAAACCTATCCTTTTCCATTGATATTTATTTAGTCCATAATAGATTGTATCTTATAATAATTAGTCTCCCTTTCATCTCCTCTCTCCTTATCTATCTTTACTGCTGTGTTGATAGCATAAGAATGGTAGTTTGTTACTTTAGTGATTAATTTGACATTACAGACTCTTCATTCTCAGTCATGTCATAGAGCCAAACTGTGGTTATGTCAAGTATTTGGTGGGAGGTTTACAACAGCACAGTCTGAGCTGACTATTGATTATGTCTTTCAAGTTCTTGTATGTTCTTCTTCTCTAAGTATTGCAGTTGCCTCTCTTGTATGTTGTTTTGCAGACAGCTGTCAATATACTCTAGAGGCTGAATGTATGGTTTATAGCCAGCCCTAGGGACAGAGCACTTATACCACCCCACTACAGTTTGTTCAAATGAAAGCTCTTCACTTGTTCCAGTCATCAAAAATATCTCATGGATAACTGCACAATTTATCAAATATAACAAATAATTTGAAAGAGTTTCTTCTTTAGCTCTATAAATACAAAATAAAGTATTTAATGGCAGGTATTTTGTATTGTTTTAACAGTCTTATCCATATTTTAATTATTATGTGTTCATATCATTACTGATATTTCCTTTAAAATATGCTACAAATCATAAATTAGTATCTTACTGGATAAACATGATTTCAACAGCAAGTGTTTTGCTTTTGCCTACAGTCATGTAAACTCAAGATACCACATTGAACCAACAGCTCTGTTTTTCAGTACAGAATTGTTCAGTGTCTCAATAGATACAAATGTGAGATGTGTTGGTATTACTGTCAGTGGATCTATACATGTATAAACTGAGGGAACATTAGTCTAAGTCCTGACACTATCAAATGTTATGTTTAAACTCCTTAGCTCTGGGCAAGATCTTCATATGAGCCATGATACCTCTCTTCTCCCTCTCTTTGTGAAATAATCCATGTGAATTCTCACTGAGTCATTTGTGCTGCTTAGGAATTCCCCCTTAGCTCCTCTGTGCTCCATCCATGGTTAATGCATTGATGAGTTCAGAGATAATAGTTTTATGCAGCTAATGCTTCTAACAAAATCTTGACTTGCAGCAGCAGGACACATGAAAATGACCAGTATATATGAGCTTTTTGGCATCAGACAATTCCTTAAATTGAGAGCATATGGTTTTCTCAATATCAATACTACAATTCAATATTTACCCATCATTGTGATCAACCTTTTTTCTTCAATGATAGAAAAACACTATCATCATGTGGCTCTGTAATATAGCACTGCCATCATTAGTAGCACACCTCATACTGAATTTGCAAAAGTTCTGAGTTTATTCACATTTCCTCTGTCTGAACTTTCCTTGACCTGCCTGCACCATGATTTAAATTTTCTATTTGATCAGGTGTTTATGGCTCATTTTTTTTCTTACTTCCACAGAATCACAGAATGATTAAGGCTGGAAGTAACCACAGTGAGCCACCTGATCCAACCTCCCTTCTCAAGCAGGGTCATCCTAGATCACCAGGCACAGGATTGTGTCCAGATAACCTCTCTGAGCAGACTATTGCAGCACTCAGTCACACAGTAAAGAAGTTCTTCCTCATATGGGCCTTCCCATTCCTCGGATGGGCCTTCCTTTGCACCAGTTCATCTTTATGTGATATAACCATAGTTTATATAGATAGCAGTAATAAGCAGTTATTCTCCGTAAAGGTTTATAACTCTAATTACTCACTTATGACTGATGTTGTGTAGACAAAAGCATGCCTGGTATGATAAGAGGGGTGGTCAAAAAATCAGAGACAGTGTGCAGCACAGCTGCGTGGGAAAATTAAAGAAAGGATGAGCATAAAACCAACATAAAGCACAGAGACTAAGAATTGTGCATGGTTTATTTTTAATTATACTATGAGTACTACGAAGAGTTTTTTCTATAGAAGTATTCTGAATGTGCTATTTTCCTTTCTTATATTTTCTGCAAAAAATAGATCTATACTAGCAACGATTCTTGAACTAGATTGTTAAGATATTTGTTGTTCTAAGAGTAAACATCTGGGTTTTTATATATCCATATACACACGCACACATATGCTATATATACACATGCATGTACATGTGCACGTAAGGCAGGCTTATTTTCTGTCTACATAAGAGATTTTGAACATAGCAACATAAATTCAGTGAGGAAATGTACATAAAACTTTTTTTTTTTTTAGTGAGGTGATTTTGATCAGATTTTTTTGATGCGCACATGACAGTGCACATCACTTCTGTTACATTTCTATTATTATATCCAGGGAATATGCTTGAAAATAAAGTTCTGCTCTTTAATACTCCTGCAGTAAAATGTCAGTTTCACAACAGTTTGATGTAGTACTTAAATTTTGTCCAGGATCCTCCATCATACCTCTTCAGCGTGTATATTGTACATATACATATAAGTGTGTATACGTGTATTTTCTATGTAAGATTTTTTTAATTTCATTTATACAAAGTGCCTTGTCTGGAGTCAGAATCTTAAAAAAGAGATTAAGAAATGGTACTGAAAGCTATACAAGGGAATAATTTATCAGCTATATTCTTGCTCCAGGAATCTGTAACATAAAGCACTAATTTGAAAAAGGCATGGTAAATTTGACATGCAATCAAATTTTCCATTTTCTTTTGATACTCTTATGTATACTCTTACCTATATTTAAAACATAGTGATGGCCAATAGGCACTATTCAGTAGATTTCTGGAACAGAAGCAGAACAAATGTAATAAAAATGGAAATTAACATTGAAAACTCTGCTAATAACATACTTTTAAAAGTCCTATAACACAGACTGCTAAAATATAGAACAATTTTCCAATTACTGCTCTCTGAAAAAGAAATTACTCCTGCTGAACTTTGAGCAAATATGTTAAGGTAATAATAACACATTGGACTGGTGAACTCTGCTCCTCTTGATTTATAACACAGCCTCCACTTATAGTTAAATGAATGTGCATGTTGCCTTAGTTCCATTTCTGTCTTCTGCTTTGTTAGCCAAACCCCAGGTTGATTTTAAAATTCTTCAGTGTTTTATAAAAGCTTGAATCTCAGTTTCATAATTGTTTCAGGTGCTTTCTTCATCCTCAATCTCAGTAATGGTAAATTTGATCCAGTTGTTTGACATTATTGAACTATAAAGTACTAGAATAAAAAAAGCCTCAAAATAGGATCTCAAGATCTGAAAAGCTATTATTTGGGACAACTGAATTAGGTACTTCTCAGTAGTGTATTTGTCTTCTGTCTATTCTAGAACAAATTTAACCTCATTTCTCTCTGGGCATATATCACGTCATACAGGGTTTTTTTTTTACTTCAGGATGAGTATTTTCAAAAAGGCTTTTACTGTGGAATAGCTAATACATCATAGTTAGTTATTCCAGGGTAACCTGCTCATGTCCATAACCTCACTTAGCTGTTCTACAAATCTAAGTCACATCTATCTACTTATCATTCTAATGTGAGTAAAGTTCTACAGCCTTTGGGACATATTTGAGTACTCTTGTATACTATTTAATTCTTTGAACAAACCCATTGGATTCACTTTAAAGGCTCTCAAAGACTTCAATGAGCTGTGAAATTAAGCTCTACCCTTGTACTCTTTTCAATCTGAATTTCATCATGGACATTTGTACAGGTGTTTGTTGTATGAATGTTTGTGGAAGAGCTTTTAATTCACCTGAATCCCTGATATTCACAGATGAATGACCATATTCATAATCCCACCATATAAGCATGAAATTACTAGCAGACTTTGACAAGGCAAAGTTGAATGAAGGTTATGCAGGATAGAGAGTCTTTATGATTAAATTCAGCCTCGAGGTTCCCTACTATCCAATTTTTCTACTGTTTTGTATGTTTGTTTTATTTTGCTTTCATCTAGGTGAGAATCTGTATGGACTACACACAGCAGAATGTCAGGGTTTTGTCCTTACAAATACCCAATGCTAATTGTGAAATATTCCTGAAATCCATGCAACTCTGTTAGTTTATAGTAATTTACAATTTTCCCCTTTGGGTTGGAAAAAAAGGTCAACATTTAACAGATTTAACCTAAAGACTAGAAAATCAGAAAAAAAAAGTAAGGAACAGATTTGACTGTTGAAGAAATGCCTTATTTTAGGACAGCATTATGATTTTCAGGGAACACGGTTCTGATTTTTTTGGTGATTCATCATAACAATGATGTGTTTGAAGGCCACAGACTGGCACTGCAGCACTGTGATGTTTACCACACCAGCTGAATGTCCAGCTGGGTCCTAGTCAGAAGTTATGCAGAGAAGACCAGGGATACCTACTTTCAAGAAATACTGGAGTCAAACCTCATAACTAACAATAGAATCATTCATGAGGGGGAAGAGAAAAGATGAGTATGCTTATGACACACAAAAAGAAAGGGAACAAGTAAGCTTGTGCAATAGCACAGCCACTCCTTCATTCATATTCTTCAACACCCATTACTTACAACTGTTCTTTGCAAAGCCTGCTTGTATTTTGTAGTCTGGAAGGATAGCGAGGTACTGGATTACAGAAAGATAATTGTATCATGTGAAAAAATGGCAGCACATATGAGGTGACCCAGCATGATAAGATAATAAATCCTCTCAGTCTGTCTTAATACATATTAGAAATCCTTCAAGCAATTACAGCTAATGAGAAAATAATTACAGCTCACAACTGGTCCGCAAGGAAGATGAACAGGGAGAAAAAAAAAAAAAGAAAGAAAAGGGAGCTCCTATAATAAATACATACTTTGATCAGCTCAGAAATGCAGTGCTAGTTGAATGACTTGTCTGTACTGGTTTGAGCTGAAGTATAGTTATTTTTCTTCACAATGGCTGGTATAGGGCAATGTTTTGAATTTGTGCTGAATACAAAGGGATTATAATGTAGAGATGTTTTTGTTATTGTTGAGAAGAGCCTACACAGAGGAAAGGACTTTTCTGGTTTTTGTACTGCCATACTGGCAAGGAGGCTGGGTTGCAGGGGTGGTTGGGAGGAGAATACAGCCAGGACAGGTGACCCCAACTGACCAAAGGGATATTCCAGACCATAGGACATCATTCTCAGTATATAAATTGGGGAGAAGAAAGAGGAAGTGGGGGATGTTTTCGAATGTCTGTTTTCCCAGGTCACCATTACATGTGTAATGTAATGGGACCTTATTCTGGACATGGCTGAAAACCTGCCTGCCCATGGCAAGGAGTAAATTAATTTCTTGCTTTGCTTGTGTGCATAAGCTTTAGCTTTCCCTATTAATCTGTCTTTCACTCACTTCACAAGTTTACTAGCTTTTGCTCTTCCCATTCTCTTCCCAGTCCTACTGATGGGGGACGCAGCTGAGTGGTACTTGATTACTGGCTAGAGTTAAACCATGACACTGTCCCAGTAAAATTCAGTACTTCCTGATTGATGAACAAAAGAAAATCTAAGATACAAGCACTTTCACTTGAAAGTCATCTTAAGGGTGGTTTCAGTGAGCAGAAATAGTAAGTTTTGACTCTTTCAGGTATACCTCACTCATTATAATTTTTACCATATTTGCCTGAACAGAGAGTAGGTTAAAGTATAGATGAAAAAGGTACATAAGTTTGTTTCAGAGAATTTTTTCCTCATTAGAGCCAATGTCCCCTAGCCACACATTGTAAAGCTTTTCAGAGCAAAGTCAGAAGGGATGACATTAATCCTGACAGAAGTGGATGATTCTTATAGCAATATCTGGAAGAGCATTTTCTTATGGGACATTGATGGTCTTCTAGCACCTTCGCAGTCCATAAAAAAGTTTAAATATGAGCAGAATATATTTTTTTACACTATTTGCAGGTTATGGTATCTTTCATTTGTCATTTTCAGATTCAGTGCTCTGTAATGCAATTTTTTCCATCATCTGATAAGTCACAGGTATTTTTAAACTCATTATAATGGTATTAAAACATTAGATAACAAGTATCTCTCTTTTTTTTTTTTTTTTGAGAAAGTCAGCATATTTGAAAACAGAGTCAACATGGTTTATTTGTATAAGCTTTTTCATATGGTTTATTTACAAACTATGAATGAGAATATTTAGTCTGGAATGAAACGGAACACTGGAGATCTTTGTCCTGGACATTCAGTTTAGTAATATTATAGTGATGTCAGAATAAGAAGAATACTTTTTTCCTGTTGCAGTATTAAAGCACTTTTTTTTTTTTTAACATTTGAAAAATCAATTTATTATAAACTGAAGAAGTATAGTCTGAAGTTATGTTTGTTGCACACACAGCAGTCCTTGCAGTCTGGGGACCCAAATTGTCATCACATTAAATGACATTGAATTATTTGTGGCCTTGCACTCCTAAATACAGATTTGAAGGGGTGATCTTTGAATATCTATATTGATATGTATAACAAATATACATGAATATTACAAAATCTTTGAAGGCATTTTTTACAAACATTAAATTTAATTAGATGATCTTAGAACATTGAGAGATAATACAGACATGTCATTTGTACTGAATATTGGCTAACTTTTCATAGCAGCATGTGTGGCTACAGTAGGTATTAGCAACACTACCAGCCTGACACCTGGACTAAGCAACAGACTCACCGTAATATAATTTAATAAGATGTCTTTTGTTATTAAACCAAAAATTGTATGTTGCCAGCTGAGGTGGAAAATAGGTCCCAGAGGTTTTTCTCTCTTATTCCATCTGTGGTTATTTTTAGGGGGCTTTAATATTTAAAAGTCTATTACTAATTTCAGCATTGCCCATAGAAACCTGCTTTGTAGTTCTATTGCCAAATTATCCCTTGAAGGCAAGTGCTGTAAATAATTTCTCAGTTCTGTTCCTAGACACTTGCCAAGGTCATTATCTGGCTTTCCCACAGTCCCTGCATTCTGAATTTGATTGTGAGTGGTAACTAAGAAACAGTTATGAGATGCAATCACAAGCTGTGACAGTCTTATCAAAAGCTGAAGATGGTCCCCGAACACTCTGATGAAGCCAGTGGCTCAGCTGCTCTTGCTTCTTTAATACTTCATTTATCTTTCAAATTGGTCAACGAACAGAGCTCCAAGAGCAAGCATAAAGCAGGCACTATGTAGCAGGCATGACAGCAAGAGAGAAAGGAGGCTCCAGGAAATGAGTTTTATGGAGCTGATTATAGAATTCTAACATTTAGTTTCTAACCAGCAATAATTTTGTCTTGTGTTCTTATACTTTGTTTCATCTCTGACAATGTCAAAAATCTGACATATCTTTTAAAAATGTAGATAATTATTTCCTGACAAGTTTCTCTTGAGGTGAGCTGATAAGGCCCTCTATGGACAGATTGAAATAGCCTCACATTCACAAGGCCTGAACCACATGGAGGATTTTGACTACTCTGAAATCTGTTGGACAGACAAAGTAACAGGGCACAAAAAATCCATTGATGAGAACTCCCTTCTCCAAGAGATACAGGGGCCAAGAAGCAGAGGTGTTATGCTGGACCTCGTTTACACCAAAAAGGTGGCCTGGTGGGGAATGGGAAGCTCAAGGACAGCCTTGGCAGCAGTGACCATGAAATGGCGGAGTTCAAGATCCTTCGATTGGTAAGGAGAGCACATAGCAAGCTTCTTACACTGGATTTCAGGAGAGCAGAGGTTGGCCTCTTCAGACATTTGCTTGGTAGAGTATCATGAGACCCAAGAAAGCTGGTTAATATTCAAGCATTATTTCCTTCAAGCTCCAGGTCAGTACATCCCAATGATGCAAGCAAAAGGGGTAAGAGACTTGTATGAATGAGCAAGGAGTTTCTGGCTGAATTTAAACAAAAGTTTACAGACTGTAAGAAAAGGGATAGGCAACATGGGAGGAATATAGAAACACTGTCAGAATGTGCAGGGATACAATGAGGAAGGCTAAGGTCAGTTTGGAATCAAAGGTGGTAAGGGATATCAAGAACAAGAAGGGATTCTTCAAGTACACCAGTAGCAAAAGAAAGACTAGGGAAAATGTGGTCCCACTGCTGGATGAGGCGGGTACCTTGTTGATAAATACAGCAAAAGCAGAGTTACTGAATGCCTTCTTAGATTCATTCTTTCATTCCTAAGGCCAGCCCTTAGAAATCTCAGCCCCTAGAGGCAAGAGAGAAAGTCTGGAGAAAGGAAGATTTTCCCTTGGTCAAATACAGAAGAATTTCTTAGGGAACGTGGACATGATGTGTTTTGGAATGAGATTTGAGTTATCCCAGATTGGGCCTCAGATTCAGGCCTGTATGGAAGTTGTTAAGCCTGTGGCGTAGCAAAAATTAGATTAAGGTGTGTTTAGGTATTAGATAGTATAGTTATAGTGTGAAAATGGTAGCTACCTTAAGGTTGAGATAATTAACTACTGTTTGCATTTTTCTTCATGCTGAATGCAAATGAGAAAACACTTGTAACTGTAAACTATTTAGAACTGTATTTAACCTGCCATTTCGAGATAATAAACGGAGAACGTATGTTGACCACATTGGTTGTATCTACATTGCTCTGTCCAGCTTTCCCATGTAATAAGGGATCTCTGACTTTGGTCAAAGCAGATCAGATTAGAGTTCTTTTAGACAGATCCATGGGCTTCAATGGGAAACACTTGGGAATGCTGAGGGAGACAGCAGATCTTATTGCTAAAGTCGCTCTCTGTCATCTCTGAAAGGTTGTGGAGAATAGGAGAGGTGCCTGAGGACTGGAAGAAAGCTGATGTTACTCCATTCTTAAAGAAGGTCAAGAAGTATAACCCAGGGAATAGCAGACCAGTCAGCTTCATCTCCATCCCTGGAAAGGTGATGGAATAACTCATCCTGGATGAGATCTCTAAGCCTTTAGAGTAAAAGAAGGCTATCAGATTGTTCACATGAATTTACTAAGGAGAAATAATTCTTGACTGCTCTGATAGACTTCAATGATGGAATGGCTGTCAGGGTAGATGGCTGCAGAGCAGTGGATGTTGTCTACCTTGACTTCAGCAAGGCTTTTGACACTGTTTCCCATAACATCTTGAGAAGTAAAATTGGGGATTGTGTTAGATGAGTGAGTAGTGATGTAGATTGAGAGCTGAATGGCAGAGCTCAGAGGAATGTGATAGGTGGCCCAAGGTCTAGCTGGATGTCTGTAGGTAATGATGTTTTTCAGGGGTCAGTACTGGGTTTGTGTGAGATTGCCCCACATATTCTCAGAGGGTCCAGCTCTGTTCAGAATGCTGGCTTAATAATAATTAGCGGGACTGCATGATTGGGTGTGTCTTGAAACTCAAAAAGCTTTAATAAAATAATGCAAAATAATACAAAAACAACAAACAAAGGTCAAAGCCAAGCACAGTGTAAGGACAGATCCTACACCTGCTACAACACCCTGAAAATGTCATGAGACCTTTTTTTCTGTCACCTTTTCTACCCAATGGTCAAGGATGGATCTATTGGTAAACTGCCAATAGGAAGAGGTACAGGTTTTGACAAGCAGTGACAAAGGCCAACAGGTGTTCCTCTCCTGGCACTGTGTCAATTACAAAGAGAAAACCACAGAACTTTCTGGCTAAACTTCCTAAAATGTCCAAAGGTAAACCAAAACCCTTTCCTTATACAGAACTACCCACTCCGGAGTAGGGGGTGCACTACTACAGGTTTGGTCTTGTTCAATTAATTAATCAATGGCCTGGATGAAGGGGCAGAATGTACTTTCAGCAATGATGATAAAAACTGAGGAGGATCTTATATACCAGAAGGCTATGCTGCCATTCAGCAATATCTGGACAAGCTGAAGACTAGGGCACAAAGGAGGAACAAAATAAAGTTAAGCAAAGACAAATGTAAAGACCTAGGAAGTAATAACCCCATGCACCGGTACAGATTAGGACTTGACCTGTGGAAAACAGCTTAGGGGAGGAGGATGTGGGAATCCTGGCGGACAAGAAGTTAACCATGAGCCACCAATGTGACATTGTTGCAACAAAAGGCCAGTGGTATCCTCGGCTGCCTTAGGAAGAGTGTAGCCAACCGGTCCCAGGGAGGTGGTGAGGCCGCTCCTGGAATCCTGTGTCCATTTCTGGGCTCCCCAGTTCAGGTAAGACAAGGTAGGTCCACCAGAGAGCTACAATGATCATTAGGAGGCTGGAGCACCTCACTTATGAGGAAAGCTAGGCTTGTTTGCCCAGAGAAGAGATGACTGAGAGGGGATCATATCAGTGCATACAAATATTTTAAAAGCAGGTGTCAAGGGGATGTTTACAGTGCTGCCTAGAGACAGGGGAAACAGGCACAAACTGAAACACAGGAAGTCCCATCTGAATATGAGGAAGAAACTTGAGGATTGAGAAAGAAAGAAAGAATGAGAGGATTTAAGTATGACTGAGCCCCAGAGACAGTGTGGAGTCTCCTTCCCTGGAGATGTTCAAAACCCACATGGATGTGATCCTGTGCAACCTGCTCCAGGCAAACTTGCTTTAGCAGAGGGATTGGACGAGATGAATTCCAGGCATCCTTTCCAACCCCAATTGTTCTGTGAATCTGTGAGGCATGAGTTTCAGTATCAAAATGGTTTTGGTGTAAAGCTTTCCTTGTTTTACATACTCATATGGTGAAAAAGCTCACCAAAATGGTAGTATCAAAGGCAGCTCATCTGTGAAAGTCAGAGATTTACCTGCCTTAAGTTCAGGACAAAACCATGTAATGTGGTTGTGCTCAGTGGGACACCTACTTATACTCTGAAATGTAACCATAAGTGTGAATGTGCAGTTCAGATCCTTAAGTTTAGGAGCCATGCAAAGAGACACAACTGCCATTATTCTAGTTTGTGTCTTAAGTATATGGCAGATCCCAGATTTCAGCACCACATCCTGGCATCCTTCAACCCCTCTGATTTTCAAAAATACTGTTATTTTAACTCTGGGTATTCAGCCTCTACAGATTGACAAGGTGAAAATTAAAATGCTTTGCCAGCTCCTAACATTTAGGGTGGTAAATGGTCCCAGTAGAAAGAAAAGAATGCTTTCCCCATTTCCAATGTTCACTTCAAGAAGAGACACAAAGAAAAAAATAAAAGGAGGAAAGAAGTCAAGAAGGAAAAAAGAAAAGAGAGGAAAGAAGGAAGGAAGGAAGGAAGGAAGGAAGGAAGGAAGGAAGGAAGGAAGGAAGGAAGGAAGGAAGGAAGGAAGGAAGGAAGGAAGGAAGGAAGGAAGGAAGGAAGGAAGGAAGGAAGGAAGGAAGGAAGGAAAGGAAGGAAGGAGGATTTTTAAAAAACAATAAATGTCAGGCTTCTGATTAAAACTTCAAAGCTGACGAGAAATGCATGACTTTTTTACTTCTTTAAATATGAATAAATTATGTATGTAGTATTTTAGTCATAGGCTACTTTACATTCAAAAGCTATATTTTTAAAATTAAATTAGAGTTGAACCATATTCCTAGGAGCTGGAACTTGTTTGTGCATATTGTTAAAGTTTTAAGGTAGGATCTCACATATTTTTTTTCTCAAGTAGTTCTCAGTAGGCTTCTAAAGAACTTCTGGTTACAGCTATAGGTGTACCAAAGTAGAGGAAGCTTGCCACTTCTGAATAAACATTTTGCATACAACCATCTTCTTTTAAAAAATGAGAGAGTGTAATTGCATTCCTAGAGAGTAATCTTAGCATCTTTTAATTTTTTATATATAAAATAACATAGTATTATTTGAAAAGCAAATGCAATTTTGTTATATAAAATAAATAAATATTCAATAGAATAAAATTATATTTAATCCTAATTAATGGTGGGGTTTTTTTAGAATTTCATTTAAAAAAAGAAATTAAACCATGCAAACCAATACCAGAATCACATTACCATAAGTTTTCTTTTGCATTTACCCATGACTCAGATTGGAGCTGCACAGTAATTACTTCTGTTTCAAGAACCATTTTGATTTAACAGGTATGGATTATTCATTTCACAATGTTAACCAGCCATTTAACCAAAAAAATTTATACAAGGAAAGAAAACTGTTTTGTACCACTGTACATCTTGCTGCATAACTTTAACCCTAATTAAAAATATTTCAGCAAAAGTATATCCAAACAGTTTAATAGATAATGGATAATTAGTTTTTTTGTGAGTTTAAAGTATCACATTTTCCAAATGATATTTCTTACACATTATAGAGATAAAAATTATAAAGATATATAGCATATTTATCTTTGAATATCCATATAAAAAACATACATTCAACACAGTTCAGGGTTTGGGTTAATTTTTTTCTTTCTCTTTCTATCATTTTAATTTAGTTTCTTTCATTCTCTTTTTTATAAAAAAAAAATTGAAAATGCTTTTTCACTGAAAAATACAATTTTAAACCACTTGAATTAATAAATTTACAAAATATTTCTCTCTATAAATAAGCAATGAATAAAAAAAAAGAACTGCAAAAATGCAAAAATATTTAACTGAGTCATATTTAATTTAAAAAGGAGAGTCAGAAATGGTCCACACATACACAAGGGAATCTTTCCTGTTTCAGTACAACACTGAACTCTATCTTAACTAACATTCTCTTATGAATTTTTGTTCCTTCTTTACCAATTCAGATGCTCCCCCATGACACACACACACACACAAAAGCCACAGGCCAAAAAAATGGAAAGCAAACAATCAACAAATTACACACACCTTTGATAATTAATTCTACAGCTGCAAATAAAGAAAGATGGGTGGTTGATTTCATGTTGTATGCTGTGTATGTTGTATTTTAATTTGATTTGTCACTCAGGGTTTCATTGCCTTGTACCCCTTCTAGTTAGTAAGTACTGATGAAATCTTATTACAAAAGCTTGCAAACAGCAATGGGGATTTTTTACTATCAGTTAGAAATCTCATGATTCAGACTATGTCTATCCTTTAAAGATTTTCCAGAGTGGTTGTGGCAGCTAAAATTTAAATAATAATAATAAAAAATTACTCCTAATTAAGAGCAGCGACAGCCTACAATTAATACCAGCTCCAAGTCCATAACTTTGATGTAAGTTATACTGACACAAACTCTTTTGCAGTCACATACTCAATTATCTTGCCTTCAGCGTACCAAAACCCCCCATCTCTCTTGGCTGACAGACAGCTGCAGCCTCTCTCCAAACAGGCTTATAGCTGGCATAACTAAACAGTGTTAAACACCTAACTTTTCATAGAAACATAGAATCCTTCAGTTTGGAAAAAACCTCTAGTATCATTGAGTCCAACTATTAACCCAGCACCTTCATGTTAACCTCTAAACCATGTCCCCAAGTACCACATAAACATGTCTTTTGAACACCTACAGGGATGATGATTCCACCACTTCCTTTGATAGTGTCTTCAAATGCCAGACCTCCATTTGGTTCAGTGAAGAATTTATTCCTAATATGCAATTTAAACTTCCTCTGGTGCAACTTGACACCATTTTTTCTTGTTTCACTTTTTACTTGGGAAAAAAAGACTGAGCCCCTGTTGTTACAACCTCCTTTCAGGCAGTTTAGAGAGTGATAAGGTCCCCCCAAGCCTCCTTGTCTTCGGGCTAAAAATCTTAGCTCCCTCAGTCACTCCTTATAGGATTTATGCTCCAGACTCTTCACCAGCCCTGTTGCCTTTCTCTGAACACGCCCCAGCACCTCAGAGTCTTTTGTGGAGTGAAGGATCCAAAACTGAACATGGAATTCAAAGTGCGACCTCAACAGTGCTTGCCACAGGGGAAAAATCCCTGCCCTCACCCTCCTGGCCACATTATTTCTGACAAAAGCCAAAATGCCACTGGCCTTCTTGGCCACCTGGGCACACATCTGGCTCATGTTCATGTTCAGACAGTTGTTGACCAGCACTTCCCAATCCTTTTCTCCTGGGCAGCTTTCCAGTCACAGATAAATGCAAAGCGTGAGTATGACATATTCCGTCTCTTACTTTCAGTTGGAAATAACAGAGAACAATGGTCGTAAAGAGCCCTCTGTGATTCTGTAATTCTTCAAAACTTTGGGATTCAAACTTGCATATGTCCATTGTGTTAATTTTATAGAAACTCAATGTCTTTCATTTTCATATTTTTCAGGAAATTCAAGAGAGACCCTTTAAATAGAAATTTTCAGGCAATAATTGACATTAGACTGTTCTCTCGGTGAGTTTAAAACAATCTCTAGCTAAGAGGAAGCTCAAATAGTTTTTGACTCAAGTAATTACAAGATTGTTTCACGTGCTCATTTAATTTCCCACAGGATATCAGGCCATAAGCTTAATATTGTGCAACTAAGGCTTGCTTATAGACTGGAGGAAACACTTATCATTCATTTCATATTCACTCACTAAAGCATATCATACACCCAAAGTCAATTTTTAGAAAACTACAGAACCAACCCTGTATGTGTGAGGGACCTTGTCACATTTCAACTGAATCATTCTACCTATTTCACAGAAAAATTTCACCTGTTTATATTTTCCTCAACAGTGGTATGTGACATAATACATTCCATTCCTCACAGAAATTATTGAAATGGTGTCCTCTCAGCAAATGAGCTTTCATCTACTCCTTCTTTGTATGGAAAAGAGGGGAAGGTTAATTTCTCCTCAGTTTTAATTTTGGAGGGAAGGAAGAGAGGAAGTGCTTTTGAATAATCATCCTTGTTATCTCCCTGAATTCTATAAACATCTTTGGCCATAATAATTTGTTCCTAAAAATTGTTATGTTTCTTTCAATGATGATTTTTGTTAGTTGCAATAAAAAAAAAAAAGGTATAAAATTGACAGATTGCGTCTACTTCTTCGTGACCTGGGCTGTCACCATTCTATTAGTGGGCAGTTTGAGTCTTAACTTCATTCAGCATTGTTCTGCAAACATTCAGGCATCTCAGTGGTTGTATCAGGATGAAAAAGGTAGTGCTTCTTCAGCTTTACTAACTCCAATATAGCACTGAAATACCTCTTTTCTAAGCTGTGCTAGTGCTTGTACTGCCCCACAGTAGTTAGCCAATAATGCCTCAAAGTCATTAATGAACAAGATTAATGGCCTGTTTTCCCTGAGGATTTACTTCATGAGGAGTTCTTTCTGACATGCTGCACATTTAAACGATTCTTCCTTGCTCCCAGACCTGTGCTAAGGGATCCTGTGTCCCATTTTAATATCTGTATCCAAGCCCTGACTGAATGGTAACTTTGCTCAATGCTCTAAATTCAAAGCTGCTGAAAGAAAAGCCTGCTTTTGCTACCCTTTAATAGCATAAAATTAGTACCTTCAAAAACTCTCACCTAGCATCAGTGTAACCAGAAAAGTGCTTCAATGTGTGAATCATTTTTTTTTTTTTGCCCTGAAGCAAGAAATAACTATGATTTGGGAATTTGCAAAAACACTATAGACACTTAATATCATATGCCAAAGAAATTTATAGCTAATTTCAAGATCAACATGACCAGACATCATTCTAGGAACAAGAAAAAAGCTTCAGTGGATCTATGAAAAGGGGTAAAATCAGGAATACATACACTTCCCTTTTATGAGGGGCAGCCCAGCTTGCCCTGAACAGCTCAATTGATGCAAGTGCCTTTATGAAGTGCTATTATCCTGACATCAAAACCAGCAAATTCAATACAAAACTGTGTAAGAATTCTTACCCATCATTCAGCCACAAAAATTATTATAGAAAGCATGACCCACTTCACAGATCATTTTCTGCACACTTAATAGGCACAAAGAATAGATATGATGGTACTAGAAATTTACATAGAAAATAAATATTCTATCATGCTAAGGAGTTATGAGGATTTCAGCACTAACCCTGAGAAGTTTTACCAGAAAAATGTCAGATATATATTGAATGAAACTAACAAGATCTCTCTCCGCAGAATAATGGCTACTCCACCAGAGATATTTTTCTTCTTACATTTTTCATGAGTAATAAGACTGAGTTTTCGTTTCTTAGAAATGCAAATAATCTATGAATTTTCTGACCAGGGGAAGTTCACCTGCATTCATTCTTATACACTCTATATCCATCTATTATCCATTTTCTGATACATGATACAGAAAGAGTTCTCTTTTACAGCAAGTTTTTCACAGTAAGGTGCGAGTAAACCACCTCTACTGCTAGTCTGGAATAACCTAAAAAGAGTACAGTCCACCATCACCCCACCTCTTCAACAGAAGAATAAAATAAAATAATACAGTGACAATTTAGACAAGCATGAAGATTCAAGGCCACCATGCTTTCCCTATGAATATTAGTGAACTAAGGCCATGATCTAACAGAAGAAAAATTTGCTTTCTAAAGGGAAGAAATGAGAAGTTTTAAATGTATTTTTATTTAATTTTGGGGAAACTTCATTGAATTTATTACCAATCAAATCACAGTAGAATAAGAAATCAATTCTTAGGACACCTTCCCCCCCACTTCCCTTCTTCCTCGATTCATCTTTACTCACAAATTTCTACCTTCCCCTCTCCACCCAGCACTGCAGGGAGATTGGGAATTGGGGCCTGCAGTCAGCTCCTTCCACTTCAGTGAGAGGAATACTCACAGTCCTCTCCTGCCCAAGTGTGGGCTTCCCAAGAGTTCACACCCTCCCTCACATGTACACACACTCCAGTGTGAGGTCCTCCATGGGCTGCAGGTGGATCTCTGCTCCACCACAGACCTCAGAGGGCTGCAGGAGAATCTCTGCTCTCACACTTGGAGTACTGCCTCTCCTTCTTCACTGGCCTCACTGTTTGCAGGACTGTCTTTTTCGCATGTTTTCAGTTCTCTCTGCTCAGCTGTAGTTGACCAGGTCTTTTGCCCCTCCTGAATCTGTTATCCCAGAGGCTCTACCACCATCACTGATTGTCTCAGCATTGGTCAGTGCTGGTTGGAGCCGGCTGCCTTTGAATCTGTCAGACATGGGGGAAGTTTCTGGCAGCTACTCACGGAAGCCACCCCTGTAGCCACCCTGCTACCAAAACCTGGCCACACAAACACAATTCATTACTCAAGTGTGGAACATTGAAGCTGAGATATATAGAAACCACTACTTCCTCCTATGAGATGGATAAGTGAAAGCCTATCTACACACATAGGTAATTAATCCCTTCATTTCGAATTTTTTTTTCCTGGCTTCCATGGAGATTGTCAAATTTGCGTCTATATTTGCCATGCTGGAGGTTAAGGAAAAATACAGAATTCAAACTGAAAACAAAACCTGTTTTCTACTTTCAGTAGCATGCCCTCTCAATTTTCTGTTCTACACAAATAATAAATATTTTCTTTTCAGAGGTAGCCTGAGTGATAGCTACATGCTTTTGTACAGTAATCTCAAACCAGGCACCTAATATTTTTTGGTGACGAAATGGCTTCTGACTTATACCCGTCTGCCTCTCCATACTCTTTCCCCAGGTTTTCAAGTGTCATGTTCTGATAGAAGTCATGTTACTTCCTCAGTGTCCAATTTCAGCTATATTCATACTAATCACAGCAGGAGCTGGCTCCACTACTGTGTTGGCATTTCATCCTTGTTGTACTCTTTATTGGTTAATCACATCTGTAAGACTGTCCTGACATGGACCATTGCCCAATTCATTTTAGCTTTTTACAATTAATTTGTAAAACCATAGAGTCATAGAATGTCTTGTGTTGGAAGGGATCTTCTTTCCTAAGAATCTAAAATTACTTATTTTCTATTTGGCTTTTTTTACTTCTACATTTAGCTTATAGAGGCATTACCATAGTCCACATTTTTCTAGGTTTATTACAAACGTGAAAGATGTCACATACATTTAATGAACCTAAGAAATTTGTTTGGGTTACTTGTTATGTTTTGAGCCTATGTTTTTTATTTCCAGCATTGTGAGATTTTTCATGCAGCTGTACCTCTACTCCTGGGCCATGCTAGCAGCAATTGTATCAGTCTTAGACCTCAATAGCTTTGATTTAAATTAATCCATAACCAGCAGCTGCCATGCCTAAGAGTCTCCTTTTTCTTGTATAAGTCTGCAGTATGCCTGCATCCACATGTGCTCAGTCAGATCATTGATCCGAGCATAAATGACTGCACGGGAAAAGAAACACATAATAATAATACAACTCTGTTCTTTTAAATAAATATTTCTCATCAACAAATGAGACATTTCATAATATAAAAAAAAAATGTATTGTATGTCCTGATTAGAAAATTTATGTATTTTACTTTGTATAAAAGAATTAAGTAGATTTGCTATATACACATATTTGATATAATCAAATATGGTTTTGTAGTTTGCTTTCTTTGTAGATTTCAGCAGTGGATTAGGATAAGTGAATAGAACTCAAAACACAAGCTTAAGTCAGTCTAGGATAGGTTCCCAAATTGGAAATATCTTTATCTTGTTCTTAATCTAAATAAAAGTTTGGGGATTTTTTTTTTTTTTTAATGAAGTCAGCTTCTTAAATTGATACAAATTGTCTGGCTTGAGTTCTATGCACAATAAGCCATAAAGGCTGAGAAAGGGATGGCCTCTGGAAAATGAGTAATAAAAGCTGTTTGAGCAGGTTGCATCTACAGATCCTGGGCATTACATTATATGAACCACTGTTGCTTCCCTTCCTCCCCCAGAAGTAGATTTGAGTGGCCCAGAAGTTCCCACAGTAGCCAGAAGGATGCAATTAAAAATCTTGTGGTCTGGATGTGGCTCAGGAGCTAGTTTGGCCTTCTTTTGGGCAGCATGAAAGAGCAGAGCAGTCACGGAAGTGTATTGGCTTCCCAAGGATTCCTGGTGAGACTTTTCCAAACTGCATAGGATGTCTTGATTACTGCTTGATCACATGGTCCACATTTTCAACTAAAACAACATCCAAGGGTCACACAAACAGAGAACATTTAGAGAAAAGTAGTTATAACTCTAATCCCTAAAATGGTTGCTCTAAGATAGAATTTCCTTAATACACTTTGTGAGATATGGCAGACAGAAAATTCAGGTATGAAAGCTTTTCTTTCCATTGAAAATGCTGTGTACATGCTAATAATTTAATATTTAAGTTAAAGGCACATACTTTATGCAATATTCTTGTTAGGTTAGAACATATCTACAGAAATTTGCAAAGATATGAAATTCTAAGAAGGTTATAAGTATACTTTATTTACGGATGGATTAGAATAATGATAAGATAAATAATAAAGGAAATATCAGGAAACATCCCCTCTTCGTTCTTTTTAAATTACACAGAAGAGCAATGAAGAGAAAAAAGACAGCTTTCAAGACATAGGTATTTTTCTTAAAGCTGTGTAAATAATTTGTGGAATGAATTTATCTGCCTCTTCCTCTGGCTATATTACTATCTCTGTCTCTACCATATTTCCACATATTTATATATTAAGGCAGTAAAATAAAAAATAAAATATCGCAATCCTTATGATCATCACACAGAATGACAATTTATAATTTAAACAAAGAAAAAAATACTCTTACTTTTTACAGTAAAAATTGATCAGTCAATTATTTAGTATTAAATAAAACTCATATTTTAAATCTTTCTAATTCTGCTTAATGGGTCACTTGTGAGTGAAAAACTGGGTGAAGGGAAGAGGTCAAAATGTTGTAGTGAACAGGTCTACATCTGGCTGGAACCAGCCAGCAGTGGCCTTCAGGTTTTGATTTTAGAGACAGCTTTAGTCACTATTTCTATCAGCAATCTGGATGCAGGAGCTGAACACACCATTAGCAAGTTTCATCAAACTGAGAGGTGTTGTTAAGATGGGGACACTGAGCAATAATCAATGGGATAACAAATAACAAATCTAAGTGCCAGATTACCGACCTGGGATGGAATAATGCTGGATACAAGTAGAATTTGAGAGGAGCAGCTGAAGAGCAACCCTGCAAAAAGGGATCTGGAAGTGCTGGTCAACAGCAGGCTCAGCAGAAGCCAGCAGGGAGCCTGGACAGCCAAGAGGGCAAACCCCCACCTTGAGTGCATCAAACACAGCATCACCAGCCACTCAGAAGATGTGATTGTCTCACTGCGTTCAGCATTCGTGCCGCCTCAGCTTGAGTGCTGTGTGCAGCTCTGAGCCACACAATTAAACAGGAGGTGAATGTCGCCTTAAATGCATCCAGAGGAGGGCAACAAGGCTGGTGAAGAGGTTGGCACGTCCTAGGAGGACTGAGGACTCTCAGTTTGTGTAGTCTGGAGGAAATGAGGCTGAGGTATGACCTCATTGCTCTCTACAGCTTCCTGGGAAAGGGAAATGGAGAGGAGAGTGCTGAGCACTTCAGCCTGGGATCCAATGACAGGATGCATGGGAGTGGCTCAAAGCTGGATGAGGGGAGGTTTAGAATGGACTTTAGAATGCATTCCTTCACAAAGAGGATGGTCAAACCCTGAAACAATCTTCCTAGAGAGCTGGTCAGTGGCCCAGGAGGGGAATAAAAAATTAGTCCAAGGGCAAATAAAGGATAATATATACATAGACAAGCATATACAAAAATATAGAAAAGTAACCCTTATATCCTTAGCAAGTGGGCGTAAAAAGGCTTCTAAAATTGCAACTCTGATTTTAAATTTACACAAATGTTTGTTTACATAAATAGGAGGTTTAGCTTTTTCTAAATGTGACTTTGAGGTCTATGAGCTTTTCTTCACCAAGTGATATGATGTGTAAATAAAGGAGGAAGATCTTTAGTTTAAAGGAAAGCTACACAAGTTCAAGAATAGCTCTTCCCAGAACAATTTATAGGCATGGAAACCAAGTTTTTCTCCTGGTTGCACTTTGTCAACCAATTTTCATGTGATGCTATAAAGAGAAACAATTTTTTAAAAATTATTGTGTTGGTTTTTTTGGTTTTTTTTAATCTACATTAGCTCTTCTTTGGATAATAGTCCTCAGGAGGACAAATTAGGAGTTCACACATCACTAATCAAGAAGTTTCAACCAGCAGCAAATGTAAATATACTTCAGATAAATATCACTTGAAAATGTCACTTGTAAATATTTTAATCAAATCTCTCATTTTTATTACCTTTTTTTCCCCTAGCATTTTCATTTATGATCTCCAGAACTGACTGAGATTCCTACTTGGATATTCTGCAACAGTGAGTGAAACACTTTGTTGTGAAACGAATAGGACTTCCATCAATCACAAGTCAATGCTTTACCTTATCTTCACAGAGACTTGCTGTGCAATTCCTCAGCAGCCATGAAAAACATACCCAAGCATGCTGCTTATGAACTCACACACACACACCCCTGATCACTAGCTAGACAAAAGTTATAGCTATAGCACAAACCTTTATTTTATCCCTGTACTGACAGATATTTTGAAGTCAGGTTGAGACTGATAATAAATTTATTTCAGACTATTAGGGCTTGTGTACAAGCCCAGATCATTGTAGTATTTCAAAAGAGCAGTTTATAGAAATTTTTCTCAAGTTATCTATATAATTCCAAAACAGTGGACAGCGTAATTTTGACAGCATTATTTTGTACTATATTTTCAGATACTAGTGAACATTATAAAGCAATGAAGAACAGTAGGATTTATATCTACCTCTATGAAAATAGATTCATGGTATGCTGTTGTGAGTAGCCCAAAATACTATTTTATGCATTTTCTAGCTGTGCCCAAAAAATGTTACTGTCTCTTTAAGACCCAACATGCCCAGATCCAAAGTTGTGGGGATGTTGGGATGCAGAAGTCCCTTTAAAAGTTTGGGAAAGCCAAGCCAATTTCCTCTTTTCTCTGGCAGTGTTTGCTGAAGGCAGAGGTTCCACTTCGGTTGGTTGGTTTTTGTTTTTTTTTTTTTTTTTTTTTTTTCCCTGGCTTACAAGAGTAGCCAAGCAGAAGAACTGCATTTCACATCCTAAAACTGTTCTGGAATGAACTTTGCAAAACCTGTTGGCTTTGGGGTTAGTGGCTTGGGGGTTTTTTGTTTCATTACTTACTCATTTTTATTGGTCAGTTATTTGTTGAGACAAGTGATATGAATCCACATTTCATGGAAAGTAGGCCAAAATGGAAAGACTGATAAAAAACCCCAAACCAACAAACCTATGGAACCATTATTGTTGGAAAAGCCTTCCTATAATATTGAGTCCAGCCATTAGGCTACTGGGGAGGTTTAGATTGGATACTAGGAAAAATTTCTTCACTGAAAGGGTGGTCAAATATTGGAACAGTCTGCCCAGAGAAGTGGTGGAATCACTGTCCCTGGGAAAGTTCAAAAAATCTGTAGGTACAGTGCTTAGGGGCATGGTTTAGTGGTGGCCTTGGCAATGTTAGCAGTGTTAGGCTTCAGGCTGGGCTCAATGATCTGAGAGGTCTTTTCCACTGGAGAAAAAAAAAAAAAAAGAGAAACATACACATGATATCTTCGTAGAAAATTAAATCTGTTTTGAGAACAAAACATCTGTAGAAAACATGGAGCAGTACCTTTGAAAAAATCACGTTCTTTAGCATGATTTCAGTTTTCTAAAGATGATACACTGCTGCAAAAGCTGTTTTGAAAATATCATGGTACTGGCTATAAAGATCACTTTCTGCTGACAGTTCAAAAACTGGGCACAGAAGAGGCAGTGCACAGGTTACCAGAGATTTGGGATGTAAACAGTATTTGGAAGATAAAAAGCATGATCTGCTTTGTCAACTGACAGCAGATGAAATGTGTATACCAATGGAAGAGGAAGCTCTCTGCAATGGCTGTATCAAAATTAATATTCATTGAAAGAGACAGGAGATGTGGGCTAAAGTGTTATCTAATTGTGTATGCAAACACTGTATCAAATTGTATTTGCACAGGCAGGAAGATCGAGAATGCTGTCAGCCTTAATTCTGAAATCCCTAACTTTCGAACTTTGACATTCTTTTAACATAATTTTTCAATATAGCATGTAATGTATAATGCATATATGCAGAAAAGGCAGTTCTGGCAGTAACATGTTCTCATTTTATCTGTTGCTAGCTATTTCTTTTCTTAGAAAACTAATCAAACCCCAAAGCCTTTCATAATACACATCTGAAGAGAATTGACTTTCTTCTATCAGTCTTAATTCTTTCTTTTTGTTGCTATTAAAACAGTTATCTGTGCCAGCTAATTCGACATTGACTTGCATTTATATACTACATTCTTATATTTCTTTGAAAGGAAAGGGAAATCAAGTGCATAAAAAGATTCAATCAACCTCTGTCTATTCTGCTCTCACAGGTATGGTAAAAGGGGATGCTTTCAAAAGATCTTTTTCTCTTACAAAGATGATCAGGACCAAACTGCATTAAAATAATAAAAAAAATCCCCTGACTACTCAGAGTAACAATCAGAATTGGCATTCAATTTCTATTCCACCAGAACATTTTAGCATGCCATCTTATTTCAGCAAGCAGATGGTGTAGCATTTAGTTCTCAGCTGTTGAGAATGTTGATGGACTCATCATCTTTGGCACAGTTTGTGTTGTACTTTTTAAAAAATAACACTTTTCAGTAATAGACAGAAATTGCACAGTTCAACTTACCACCCAAAGCTCAGTACAGGGAGATGTATTATGTGAGGTTAGTGCTTTATTAACTTCAGCTAGTAACTTCAGTTTTCTGATAATCTGAGAGATTTCATGTCAAAAAACCCCAGTTATTTCATGATTTGAACTTCATCTAAGAATAAATGTCTGAGATCACTTGTTTTTTCTTTTTCATATATAAAATATGTAGGTTGTCCAGGCACTTTCATGAATTTACCTCATTTAAGGGAATCCTGAGGATTTATATAAATATCAACAAGAAAATATTGGAGCTGCCTCAAAAGTGCTCCTCTGTGTCTTTCATGGGACCTTAGAATTTAAATGTAAGTTAAAAACCAACTGTTTTGGTTTTAATAACACAACTGTTGAGACACTGAGTCCCAATTTTTGCTTTCTCTGCTAGGTATTTCCTTGACATTTCAGACTTGTACCTTTTATTAAAACAAACAAACAAACAAACAAACAAACAAACAAACAAACAAACACAACAACAACAAAACCCCACTACTATAGCAGTCAAAGTACAAGATTAACTCACTTCCACTTGGAAAGCCTTATCAATGATAAAATAGATTCTAGATTCCTCAAATATCTGAAAAAATCAAAGTAGCATAAAAGAGGTTCCAATCACTTGTTCAGAAAGAGTCATAGCTAAAATCTGTTTAAAAAATGATTTGCTGATTTTACATACAAGATTTTTGGCCAAGACAAACCATTGTTTAAACAGTGAAACATAAAATATAAAATTGCACTAGACAAAAGAAGAATAAAGTAAGATTATATTAATGCTTCATAATGCCTTATAATCCTAGAGTTCAAAAACATGGTGTAGCACACCAAAAATATCCAAATAGCTCTAAATGAAGGGTCATTTCTGACAGGAGTAAATATCAATTTATTGGAACTCTGAAAGTTCTTATTTAACCAGCTTAATCTCTGTTGTTTGTATTTTCTCATCACATAACAATTTAAATAGGTAACTTTTTAAGCTGTGTTCACGTAACTGTATTATAAATCTCTTCTCATTACACAGAAAATTGTCTTTACTGAATGGAATAGGCTGAATATGAACCCTTCAATATGCAACTTCTAGACTTGTATTAAGATAAGCTCTGAAGCCCTTAAATTACTCATATTTCCTAAACTGAGAAATTTATTATGCAGAAATGACTGTTTTGTTAGGAAAAAAAACCCACAGCAAAACAAAATAACTCTGAACAGCTACATCACTTTTTCAGGAGATGATTAACCTATTAATTAACACAGTGAAATTACTCACAGATAAACATACTTTTTCCAGACACCAGAATTACTTTTTTTTTTTGAGAAAGATAATTGGCAGCTTAAAGCTAAATAGAGTATAAAAGAGAAGATCTGTGAGCAGAAGTAGAGGAGAAAGATTATGAGAAAGGCAGAAAATGGAGAAAAAAATTCTTTCAGTGACAAGATGACACAAAACTTCACACCAAATTTAAAAATGAGAGAAAAAAAAGTTCTCTCTGATTGGTTAGACTGCTAGATAGGCCTCCAAGCATGTTCAGAAATCAAGACTTGCTGAATTCACTATGCAGTTTAAACTCTTACTGATTTCAGGAAAAATGCATGCAACAGAAGCTGAATTACTAGTTTTAGGATTAGTCAACCAATAATTCAGAAATACAAATCACTAAATAAAATTTAATATAATGATGGTATGCGTTATGGTTTTAGTATTTGAATTTAAATTTCCATGGTGAATTTCTAATTACCCCAAACAATTTCTTAGCAATATCACTAAAAATAATCCCAAACATCTGCACCTGGTCCTTTTGAGGATTTCATTCTATGTCTTCAGAGAATGCATTGGACTCTGAGAGAGCAAAACAATGTATTCAGGTTTTAAGAGTGCCCAATAAAATGATATTATGAGGTAAGCTAAAAACACCGAAAGAAATTCAGTGTCAGACTTTCAGTGTTTTGTTTATCTTATCAAGATTAATATATAAATCTCTATGGGAAGCAAAAGGAAACTAATAAAATTTGAAAGCTTTTTTTTTTCCCTTCATGCTTTTCCAATCCCAAATTGACACTGTTATTTTCGGAGCGGTTTTGTGGGTGGGTTTTTTGGTGTTTGTTTGGTTGTTTTTGTTTTGTTTCTTTGGGGGTTGTTTTTTTGTTTGTTTGTTTGGGTTTTTTTTTGCTAAGGGTTCTCCAGTGGGATTCAGCAAGCAGCTCAGCTTCAGTATGCTCTTACCTTAGAGATTATGAACGCTCTATAAGTCACTATGACTAAAGATGCTTCAAAGTAAATGCTGTTAATGATCCATTTTTCGCAGCATTAAATATTTTTAAATATGGAGTTAATTTTGTTTGACAATACAAAGAAATTAAGAAGATGCTTTGGTTGGTAACGTAATATGCAGGAGTTCTTCACGGCCACCTCATATGGCCATCTTGTCAATATATATTCAATCTATTCTGTTAAAAATAACTGTCTGAAATATAAATAAATGTCTGAAAACATGACTTTATTAAGTCTTCTTGAATAATTTGTTAATTGTGTGTATTGTTTATATTAATGTACTTCTCTTCAGTATGTGTTGAATGGACAAATGGTCAAAAGAATAATTCAAGTACAAATTCCACTTAGTACAGTTTGCATTCCAGCCAGTGCTGTTGAAATATAGTGCTTTTCCTCACTCATTATTTGTTTTTACTTTCTTTTGCCTGAATTAATATTCCAGTTTCCTCCAAGAACTTATTTCCTAAGAATAATCTCTCATGTATCTTAATGTTACTTTATTTTCACGGTGAAGCAAACAACATGAAGAACAATGGCATGTTGCACAGTTGTATCAAAATCTTCAAATTTTTCAAAGTACTTTCTTATTGAGGTATTTGGAACATACTATTTCTTTGTATTAGAGTTGGAATAGCTGAAAAGATTAGAATCCAAGTATGATTGAAGTAGTTCTATGCACATTTGTATTTGTATATTTTATATCTAGGTGAAAAAATTAAGATTAATTACTGTACATTATATTTCCTAATACTTATCACATATTTCTGTTATTGTGTATTATTATACACTCTTCCAGTAGTCGCATTATAGAAAATATATCTCAAGATATTTACATATTTCCTTTGTCACTGAAATTTTATCAAATGTAAGTCTCTACACAAAAAAATCCATAAATCCTAGAGGACTTAGGGTTCCTGTGAGGAGAGAGCAGGGCTAAATCATGATCACAGCTCTGGCCTTTGGGTGAGAAGGGACCTCCTTGGAAGAATCCCAAGGACTACAACCAAGGAGATAATAGGGTCTGAGAGACCTAGATGATATGCAAGGATCGCCTCCTCCAATCTCAAAAATAGGCTGCCTCAAAGGGCATGAAGTCAAGGCAACGTGGCAAGAGCCCCCAGCATATGTACAATGAGTTCCTGACTAAACTCACACATCAGAAAGAAGTATACTGGAAAAGTAGGCTCAGGTGAGCGGGGGCAGGGGCAATAAATGAACACTTTCTGAGGGCAGTAATGGAGTTCAGAAAGCCAAAGCTCACTTGGACCTGAAACTATCAAGGGATGTTAAGGACAATAAGAAAGGGGCGTGAAGAGGTACGTCATCTGCCAAAAAAATGATGGAAAAACATGGGCCTTATGCTGAATGCTATCAGTCATTTTCAAAATAAGCCTGAAGACCTCAAGTCACTTTTTCATGTAACAAATGTAACATGACTCCATCATAAATTGACAGGCTTATTTCTTCTACTGTATATTACTTGTTATTGGTTTTAGTGATTGCTTTCTAATGTGTTATCCAATATTTTCTAGTATATCTTTTCTTTGGCTTCAGGAGGCCCCTTCACAGTGGATTCTCATGTAGAAAACAGTTCTTATCATGTCTCACAAAGGTAGCTATATTATTTGACCTGTGACTATTTTCCTTATTTTCATATGGAATATGAATATTAATTCATTTCTTTAAAATATGTTTTCATTGGAAAGCATGAAATACATTATTATGTACTATGTATACTGACACTACTTAGTTCTTATATTTTACTCAGTGTGGATATTGCAAATGTGTCAGTCAGTTTAGTGCCAGTACCTTGATGTGTTACAATATAGGAAATCAACAATATCTAAAATTTTGCAGATGGAAATTATGTACAGCAAGGGATGATTAAAGAACTCAATGTTTTCTGAAAATTTTTTTCTTATAGACTTTTTTAAAACTAATCTTTTTTTTTTTTTTTTCTGGCCTTCCATCAAAATAGTGCTTGAGCCTTCACAGACCAGGATGTGGTTACATTTTAATTTTTTATTTTTGTAAGGCTGTCACTCCACAGGTCAAATAATATATCACCACTGTGCAGATAAAAACTCTCTTGGTATTAATAAAAGCATCTCATCAGCTTACTTACCCAGGAACTTAAAGAAGTAATTAATGATCATGTGAATATTCACTATAAACACTAAGTTCCCTTTAAAGTCACAGCTTTCACAATAAAGTGTCAGCAATTACTTTTTTAAAATGTATTAGCAAGCGTACTGAGTAACTCTGAACCAAAGGTTTGAGCGATCCTATCTACAGTAAAGACAAACATATTTCATGGGAGACCTGTGAGATTGGTTGCTCTCTCCAGTCACTGGTGATAGAATTACATACAGATACATTCACTTCCTCATTAGATAACACAGCTTTACTCATACAGCTGCATTATAGGCTTGGGCTACATCTAGACTATGCATGTCTATATTTTATCTTCTTAAATCTATATTCTTTCAACAAATTCATATTTAGCACAAAACAGAATGGTTTCAATTGGGACCACACTTTTCAAATTTAAAAGCATGATGCTGTCATCTCTGCATCTGTAGGCATACAAATGTATAAAGGTAAAAAATATGCAATGGCACTTGAAAGAAGAATATCCAAGTGTATTGAAGAATTTCTATGTAGTAGTGATTAGTTTAAATGCTACAATTTTGTCATTCAGAGTACATTATATTGACTATATTCTGAAAAATAGAATTGAGTTTTCTTAAATCCAAAATAGCTTGTAAATTTCTCTTCAGAGAAATATACATGTATATATCACAGAAAACACTTTGAAAAAAATCAGAAACTATGTATAAGGAGGTTAGAATTATTCTTATGTCTGTATGTATAAATATATATATGTATAGATATACACACTTAGAAATTCTCTTTTGGTCCAATTTGCATTTAGTTCAAGAAAGAATTTGAAAGAAAATTATCAGAAACAAGCAGATAGCTTATATTTTAAGAGAATATGACTTCTTGAATTGTAAAGAGATTCCCCAGTGGTTCTCACAACATTTTTGTGCTGTACTCCTGGTACAAAAATTTCCACTGCCACCTAAACTATCCAAAGAAGTCTCTAATTTTAAAAGATTGTTTATTAAAAAGCAATACCAATGAACAAAATATTCCCCACTAGGTGAAAATCAATAATTTATTACATATTGCATAATACTGCATATTAATGTATGAAAAAATAGCTGCATATATATGTTCAATGCTGCAATAATAACTTCATTTAAAGCAGAAGCTGTGTAAGGTCATTTTAGAGTTCCAGCTGTGATTAAGAAAGAATGGTAGACGTGTAAACATGAATTATTGTGAAAAATGCAGGCTAAGATATTTTATCCATTTTTACCACCCCTTTCCAATCAGTAACAAAACTTTCATTGATCTTACTTCTAACTTGATCAAAACTCTACAAAAAACCCCAGCCATGTTATAATTTTGCCTACAATACTTGAAAAATATTATTCAGAATATTATTAAGAAATATCTCAATATCACAGGACATGATGATAGCCCATGATCATGATATTCTGTCAACTTCTCTTGCTATTTTACAGGACCATAAGATAATGCAGAGGGGAAGGGTCCTCTGTAGGTTTTTGTTCCACAAGCATACCTTGTGCACAAAATACAGTCAGTGCTAAATAAGGGAAAGAATCCTCAGGCCTTTTATAGTTGGGCCTTGAATACCTCTCTGGATGAGGATTTCAGAAACCTTTCTGGCAAATACTTAACTTGCCATGCTTAATTACTTTCACCATTGTGGCAATTTTATCTGGGGTAGAGTTCAGGATTCCATCCAACCTGACCTTGGACACACCAGGAATGGGGCACCCACAACTTCTCTGGGAAACCTGTTCCCGTGTCTTATCAGCCCCACAGTAAAGAATTTCTCCTCGACATCTAATCTAAATCTCTCCACTTTTAGTCTAAAATTGTTCCCCCTTGTCCTCTTGCTATCTGCCTGTCTGTAAAGTCACTATCCCTCTTCTTTATAAAATTCCTTTTAGTACAGAAAGGTTGAAATGAGTTGCCTCTGGAGCCTTCTCCAGGCTGAACAACCCCAACTCTCACCCTGTTTTCATAGGAGAGGTGCTCAAGCGCTCTGATCAACTTTGTGACCTTCCTCTAGACTGGCTCTAATGGGTCCCACCTCTTTATTTTATTGGTGACCCCACAGCTGGACACGTATGCCAGGTGTGATCTCACAAAAGTAGAACAGAGGGGCCGAATCATCTCCCTCACCCTGCTGCCCACGCTGCTTTGGATGCATCCCAGGGTACAATTGGTTTTCTGTTCTGCAAGTGCACCTTGCCAGCTCATATCCAGCTTTTTGTCCACCAGAACCTCCAAGACCATTTCTCAATTAATTCTTCTGTACTTGTGTCTGGGGCTGCCCTAACCCAAGTTAGGGCTGTGGAATTTTGTGCAGTTCTCATGCCAAAATCAAGTCTCCACTCCTCCAGCTCTCGGGAAAAGCTGAAATGATAAGCCAAACAAGCTTTGAAACAAGTGAAAGACAAAGGCATTAATGATGAAAGGCTGATGAAAGGCAGATGCAGGCATTAATGCAGTCCAGGTCAGTTTGTGGAAAATATTTTAAAACTAGGTTATGTGAAAAAAAGTTCATTATGCCTATATTGAGAATCCATCTACGTCTTCAGTACTGTTTGGAACTGGGGCATGGATATGAAGTAGCCTCTGCTCTTGCATCCACTTTCCCACATGCTAAGTTCTTGTCTTGTAAGCTGTTGGAACAGAGCAAAGCCTTTCATGCGCACAAAGACAACGAAATTGCTAAACAAGTAAAACCAGAAGAAATTATGAAGATGTGTGATCACTTAAACTTTTCAGAACAAGGGAAGAAAACAGGTGGGGAAAAATAATTTCTTTGTAGATCACTAGATCACCTGGAAGATACTAGTGAGTGTCTTTGGGGGTTTTCCTGGGGTTTCCTTTTGTTTGGATTTTTTGGTTTTTTGGGGGGGGAGCAGATGAAATTTGACCGGCTGGTGGTTTTTTTGTTTGTTTGTTTTGTTTTGTTTTTGTATTTGTTTTTGTATTTGTTTTTTGGTTTTTTTAAGGTACAAATTGTTTATTCCTATTTTCTCTGTGAACAGTTATTCATTTGACATCCATGGGGTTTTTCTTACATTCTCCCTGAAACTACTCAGATTACCCAATTCAACCTTGTAAATGTATCAAGAAGTATGACAGAGCGTTTTCCTAGCACTAAGATGGAGAGTATCTCATTTAAAAGTGCTTAGATGTTGAAAGGGATTGTATTTTTTGATTTTTCCTCAGTTTTAGGAACCATAATTTAGATCTTAAGGTGCATTACAATTTTCATACTCACATATTCTTCTGGCTTGACATGTCAAGTGCTGACACTGACATTTTGGATATTCATCTATCTTGTTTCAGTGATCTGCAATGTGTGTGGAAATCATAAATCTCTGCTCTGCTCATTTACAAATTTTTCAGTCAGTGTTGCTCAGCCCAGTCTTATTTAATTATTGTTCTAAGTTTCATCACAAACTCCATATCTTGAAGCACATATAGTGAAACAAAAATGCATACTTCTTCTGTACATTTGGTTTAATGCATACTGAATAGTAATGATGAGAATTCAAAATATAATTCAACTTGTAAATTATGCCATGATTATAATTGGGTTGTATAATTTGACTAATACAGATATTCCAGTCTATTAAATATATTTTGTGTTCAGTTTTATTCAGAAAATAAACCAGATAGGCAAAAGATAGGATGGGGTGAGGGATGAAAATTATAGGCTTTTTATATGGTCTGAAGTAAAGTTTGTGAAATCCTATCATGTTTTATTGACATAAAATAAATTACTTTACATGAAAGGAAAAAAATACTAAGTAAAAAAGTGAAAATAAAAAGATTTCAGGGCTGCCTAAATGGAGTATTTGAATTTGATAGAGCCAAAATTAACTTCAGTGTTTATGTATTCTTCTTTCATGGTTTCTATCTTAAGATTAATAGTTTTGAAATCATAGAAATGTAGAATATGAAAAAGAAATCACATTCAATTCTAATCATACTCAGGGTTTCCTCAAAGTTATGCTGGGTAAAGAGAACCAGCCTAACAATGCTAAGATGGTAGGCTGTGCAAACTTATGTTCTCATGATGACTGCAGCCATGCTACAATTCTCATAGACATAGGAGACTAATGTCAGCATAGTTTCCTGGTTTCTCAGTACTCAGCAGCTTGTATTTAGTTGTTTTCCCATTATTTTTAGCCAGAAGAGATTGTTCCTCTTCTTTCTTTCATGAGTCCTTAGGAAATAAATTGAGGGTTGGAGAGTGAACCATCTCAAGCATTTCAAAGATCATCTGTGCTGCACTAGCACTAGTTCTCTCCTTGGTTTCTTTGTTAGCTCTAAGCAAGACCTGTGCTAGCCCTAAGGCAACTCTTTTATAAGAGAGAGGTTACCTAAGAAAATGCTATTACTCTTGGATCTAGAAATGAGTCCTTGATATGAAGGACTTGAATTTTACTTATTTCTCTTATTTAGGGACTGCTACTCCAGGCACTTGATTTTTTGGGGGGGGGGGGCGGTATTGGTAGCTGTCATTCATTGGTATCAAAGCTGTAAGGAATTTGGTTCTCTCAAAACAATAGCAAGATAGTTGCAAGCGCTAAGGTTGTTCCAGAAAATTCAGTCACTTCCCTTTTATGTTGAATTATGTTAGTGATTCATGAATCTCAGTTTGTTGAAAAGAAACTATGTGATTTCAACAGTTTTCATATATAAACATTCATTCTTATAAATAGACGTTTGCCTGTGTGTGTGTCTGTGTGCCATTTCTTGTCCAGAAAATCAAATGTTTCATAGAATCATAGAATATCCTAAGCTAGAAGGGACCCACAAAGATCATCAAAGCCCAAGTCCTGGCCTTGCACAGGACAGCCCCAAAAATCACACCATGTTCCTGAGAGCATTTTCCAAACACTTCTTGACCTCTGTCAGGCTTGGTGCTGTGACTATTTCCCTGGGGACCCTGTTCAGTGCCCAACCACCCTTTGGGTGAAGTTTTTCCTGATATCCAACCCAAACCTCCCCTGATACAACTTCAGGCCATTCCCTTCAGTTCTGTAATAGCGCATCAGAGAGATCAGTGCCTGCCCCTCCTCTTCCTCTCACTGAAGTTGTAAGTGCAATGAGGTCTCTACTCAGTCTCCTCTAGGCTGAACAAACCAAGTGACCTTGTTTCGACTAAATGAGAATTGATTCCATCTAAATGAGAATGCAAACATTAACCTATTGTCTTAAGTAAACAGTACTTCTTTTAGTCTAAAAACCAGTACAACAAGTTGGTCTCAATCACGGTATTTGGTCTGCTTGAATGAATGTGACCTCTTCTGTTGTTATAATAATAAGGTTCTTTTCTCTAGAGTAACCCTTTGGGTTGTACCAGTGTAATCTCTTGTCTTTTGGCATTCTTTCCATGTCAGAGAGCAATTGTTTGTAAGGACTTTTCTTTAACCTCTTTTTTTTTTTTCCTGTGAGAATGAACTATTCAGTCCAGTTAGTTCAAGAAAAAAATTGGAACATAGGAAATGGACCAGCTCCAAGGTTAATATCTGAATTAATATAGAACATAAGATGTTTCAGGGAAGCTATAATAACAATTTGTATAGAGAATGACAATGCTTTACAATTTGAAAAAAAATGAAGAAAAGCAAAAAAGAAAAAAATTAAGAACAAATCCAAGAAAAAGAATGGAAACAGCATTTCATTGTTGTTGTTCAAATGTGCTGCTTTGACAGTGACAAACTCTTGTGGGGACCTGAGATCGGTCCTGCAAGTCTCTCATGCCAAAAGAGCAAAGTGGAATAGCAGGCCAAAATCAACACAAGCTTGGAAACCTTTCTGATGTTAGTTTTAAGAAGCTTTGCCAAGGAATCTGTTGCATCACTGGCAATATTGTCAAATGATCTGACTTCAGTCAGAATTGATCTGCATAATAAATAATTGTTTCCTGAAAGACTAATGATATGTCCCTAAATTAAAAAGATTTACAAATTTCACTTATAGATGCTTATGTGTTATTTTTAAAATTAAGATGAAGCTTTAGCAAAATTTATAGGAAGAGTGAATATTGAACATATTCAATACCATTGTGTGTTTACCCATTTTGTCTATAGATCCGTCTTGTCATAGACTGTAGACAATTCAAACTGTATTTATAAAGATATTTCAAAGGCAATTTAGTCCCTATAATCCTATTGAAAATTTGTGACATCTTGGAGGAGTCTCAGATTTGTGCTTTCACTGAGAAAGAAACCAGAGGAAATGCAATTTATGCATATTTTTTTCTGGCTGTGTCAAAAGGACAGTTTCTTTTCCTGGCCAGACAAATGTACACAACTCTCGCCAAATTGTATCATCTGTTTTCTTTTCCTTGGTGGAGAGAATTTCTGGTGACAGCAGAGAGCAGAAGGGAGAATTAGTGTTACCCTTGCTACGAGGAAAGGGTGACAGGTAGCAAACCAGGCAAAACTGAGAGTCAGCTGGTTCTCCTTGCTGTGCTGCTAATGAAACAAATTGCTTCACTGAAGTCTTATGAGCACAGAAACATTTTAGAAATATTTATAGGATTCATTTCTATTTGCATTAATCTCATTTTCATGTTAGAACAATATAATTTCAATTTCTGTGCTCTTTAAAAGTACTAACCTTTATTATTCAAAATTCCCTCTTACAATAACCACACACATTATTATATCTCTATTAACAGATATCTTAAAATTAAACTATAGTCCTATTTTCACTTGCAGTAGGCTTGCAGTTCATAAATAGAGATAGGAGTACATGGAAGGAGAGAAACTGTCCTGTCTGTTGTACCATTGCCTATAATGCATGAAACAGGCAATTTCAACCTGATAAAAAAGTCCCTCCAAAAGAAAATCAAACAAAAAATCTCCATATCCCCCATTGTCCAGTGTGTTGAAATCTTTTACCTAGAAAACTCTGCTGCAGCACACAAACCTTAAATTCAAAGAAAGAATTTAATAATTCATATCTGATCATTATGCTTACTTTCAGTCCTTTCTCCAGTGAATAAAAGCCTTCTCTATGGTCTGCACCATTCAGAGCCAGTGAAAGATCTTTCTAATACCTACATCCTGGCTGTTTTATGCAGAGAAAGATCTTTGTTTAGCTTCTAGTCACAAATGAGTTTCAAAACTAATACATAATTACTGTGAAACATTATAATTTCAACACTATGAACATTTTATTACTTAAAATCAGTAAAAATGTGGTCCATCACTATTTAAGATTTCTAGATCAAATATGGATTGCACGTATTCATATAGTGTTACTGATTTATGTCAGGTGTCAAAATCACTCCCACCCTAGATAATTAACCTTTTGTGAATTTCTTGTAAACTGTTTTCCTGAAATTACAATGGTGACAAATGGCTGATGTTCTTTTCACTCTATTTCCTCAAGAAATTGAAATGAACTTTTGTTTTGCAGTGAAAATCTCATTTTGCTTCAGAGATCCTTGTTACCCTGCACATGTTCTGTTCTCGGGAGAATGTTTTGATACAGAAATATAACATTTCATATGAAAAAAAAATCACCACTTTTTCAGACTTCAAAGAAGCCTGAGCTTAGTTGTAGAGGGAATTCTTTTCAGTATTATTGCTTCATAAAATATATTGATTTCAGAGCTCCAATCTGTTCCAAAGAGAATACTTCATGGGATCTTGTTCAGCTCCTGTCCTCCCCAATGCCACTGGCAGAATGTGTTACATTTGTTCGCAGTTCTCACTGAGGGAAAGAAAGAAAAGGGAAATACACAGCTATTAACATTCAGTACAACTGCAGTTCACTCACTAACAAAGGAGAAACAATGAATGAGGAATGGAGAACCAGCAAACATAAAGTGATTTATAAATAGAACCTAAACAGATATAACCAAAATCGAACCTGAGACTGCTGGGGAAAGCTCCCTGAAAATACCAAGAGCATACCTGTTGAGGGATCAAATTATGACATAGTAAAGCAGGACTCATACCAGCAAGATGAGAGTAAAACATACCACCATCTCGACTTAACCTGCTTCATGGTCTTTTTTTTTGTTTTGTTTTGTTTTGTTTTTGTTTGTTTTGTTTTGTTTATTTCTTTGTTTGGGGAATATCCTCAGTGTCTAAAACAGAGAAGCCGACATCAAAGTTTCTCCTATGTGTTTATGCTCAACAGTCACCTGCCAGGTATTAATCTGACGTGTTTTAGACATCTGTGTCAGGGTAAGATTAATTAAGCTTTCAAAGTACTTTATTTTCTCCATTTTTCAGAAAAATATCCTAGCAGAAACATCTCTGATGTAAGTATGCATATTAAATGAGACGGATTTCCTATCCTGACTAACATTCAGCTTTCCTGTTCGGTTGTTCCTCACTTCCATATTAATCCAGCCAACAACCAGACCCTGGTAAAGGTGATCTTAATACACAGGAATACAAAGATGTTTTAAAAAACTATTTCATTACAGTACATCTTACTGTTTTACAACTCTGAGGACAGGCATTACCACTGCTGGCATTTTTCTTTTTCTCACAAATACTTAGGACATTACAAATTTTGAAATGACACCTTTGGTCACTCAGAGTCTTTCTAAGGTCACAAGACAGGGAAAATTTTTGGTTATTTAAGTAATGTCTTTAATACTGAAGAAAACTTGCAACTGAATAAACTTTATGTGATTGTCAGGGTTTTCTTCTTATGATTAGGGAGGGGAGGAAGATTTTGTTCTTTTTTTTCCTTTTTCATCTCATTGTTAGTATAGTTAAACAAGGACTGTTGGAGACAGATTAACTGAACAGATCTGTTGGCTCACTGCCTACAGGAAATGCTAAACTTCTGTTTAAGCTTAATGAGAGTGAACTTTAGGTAGCAATTTTCAAGTGTTCAAAATATCTCACTTTAAACTCAGTCAAATCTGAAAACACTTTTCATAGAGAAAAAGAAATTATGTCTTCAGAGAATCTTCCTTTCTGATTCAATCTGATTATAACGGCACTACTGCTGTCCTAAAAATCCACCTTTAGAAATCTCACAATGAAGAGATGTATTTTTCCATGCAGCATTTTGAAACTCTGTTTCATTATGCCTATACAGAATTTCAAACTTGGTGCTTTTTGTGGGCTGTATCAGATTGGAATTCTGGAAGGTGTTAGGAACCAAGATAATCAAGTTTACAGTGTCTTCTCTGGAAAAGATTTTAGTCATGAGGAAAGAATTGCATAAGCATGCAATGACAACAAGCTCATTCAGTAAGAACCCATTTAACCCAGAACTCGTTTAACAATGATAGTATCAAACTGCTGCTAGAAAAGTGGTCAAATATGTATCTCATTAAAAGAAAAGTTGGTTAGTACTGGAGCCAGAATTTAGTGAAAATAATAAACCTCTTAATTACAAGGGCATTTGGTTGAAAAAATATCTAAAAATGTACTTGAAAATTGGGTTCACGGTGCTAAGTAGCTTTTGCTTTCTGCCCGGTATCCTCTTCTTATAAAATACTGTTTATTTACCTAAAACTGCAACTAATGCTATTATCACATTGTAGAATAAGCATCAACTAATCTTACAAATAATTTAAATAGCATAGGAGAGCAAGAAATAAAAAGAAAAGTACACATCTTTCTATGCAGAGCCTGTCTCAACATGGGAGCAGGAGAGTGAAGTTCATTCCAGCACTGATTGCTATGAGCATCATGGGTACACTTTGAAAGACAAGGAGGAAGAGTACTGAATATGAAGTTAATGAACAATCTGTCCTCCTTGCAACACATAAAACTGCCATCCTTTGAGGTATCACTTCATTATTTTTTTATGATTTTTGTGCTCTGAAAATAACATTGTACAAAAGAAAAGAAAAAAAAATGCAAATAAAAAGAAAGACTTCAGTATCTAGAAAGACAAAAGCAAAAAAAATCATACTGACAAGTACTGCAAAACATACATTCTTACAGCTGTACAAATGATACAATTCCTTTTTTTCCTGTATTTTTCCTATAACTATACCACAAGGAAGGGATTTTCTGATCCTTCCTACAACCTAACAGTGGATGAGACTATCGAGACTATAAACATCAATCTGTTTGTAGACCAGGCCACAGAGAAGCTTAATAAGCTGTCTGACAGAAAAGCATTTAAGCAAACCCATACTCTATTCTAAACATATGCAATATATATAAGTAGCATAAAAAGACTCCAAATACGTTTGCTTCCAAAACAACTGTATTCTTTAATGCAATAGAAAAAATTACCTATTTCAATCAACAGTTTTGTATTCTTTAATGCAACAAAAAAATTACCTATTTCAATCAACAGTTTTGTATTCTTTAATGCAACAAAAAAAATTACCTATTTCAATCAACAGTTTTGTTTGTTTTTTTGTTTAGCTGTGTCACTTTATATTATGTTAGGAAATCTAATTTTTAAAAAGTTAACCATCTGTGGAAATATTTAATCAAGTCCAGTGTTTCATCATGTCCACAGATTGTTTTGCTTCATATTGTATGCATATATTTTGAAAATATATTTTCTCCCTGAGAGCTTATGTTCAAATATGAAACAAGGTACAAATGGCAGCTAGATGGTATAGCTCACTAGGAAACCCTCCTACATGAATCTCTCATGGGCAATTATGTGCTTATCTTAAGACTTTGCACTTCTTTAATTTGATTCAGTACATGAAATCTGTAGTTAAGAGAAAGGCTGATTATCCTCCATTCAATCTTATAAGAAAATAGAAAATCTTGAGAGAACTCTGCAGGGAAAAAAAAAATGCATTGAGCATTCCTGCAAGTTCATTTTTGTTTCAATAATTGAATTAAAAAAACATTTTCACAAAAGTAAGAGTCACTTTTATATCGTCTTTGGATTATTTCTTGTTCTGCTTGTTGTCCATTAAAGAAATAGTAACAAAGTGTTATAAATATGCTGTTTTGATGGATATTGTATTACCTGACAAGGTACTGCATTTTGAAACCATCAGTCTAAACTTTCAGATTGCAATTTCCTGATAGACCTACCAACAATGGTATGAAACAAAGATAGAAAAGCGACAGATAAGTCAAAAAACTTGTCTGGGTGATCAAATAACTTACACCAGCATATCAAAGAAATTACAACACTAATATCTATGTTCTATTCTTTAGGTTTCCTATGAGTGTCATATATATTGCATGGAGGATTTTATTGAAATGCATGTTAAATAACCTTATTATCCACAAGTTATGCTGCTCAGTCAAACTCCTAATGTCAGCTCAAATGACTACCCATAAAACTCTTGACCCCAATAACTTACTGGGTACCTGTAAGTGATTCAGATTTTATAGGGAAATGAGATATGAATAATTCAGGAACTTTTTAAGAAACATATCAGTATTTGTTTTTAGCTCTCAGATTTTAAAAGCAATTTTTTGAAACAGTGGTTTACAAATGGGACAGGAAAAAAAATACCTTTTTAGTAGAGAAGTAATAAAATCGTATAAAGATAATGTTCCAATTCATTATGGCATCTTTACATGAGGGTCCAAAATTTAAAAATTTTTAAAGCTGTATTATTATTAGCAGAGATTATTTGATAGTCATCAGTCACTTGAAACTCTTCTACCCAAAATTACATTTGCAAAAGAACAAAAAAAAAAAAAACTCAAAGGAAAAATTTTGCAAATGGGATTGCAAAATCACTGCAATTGAAATCCAGCCTGGATATTTATGTCAAAGATGCATTTACTGTGAATCCAACCTCTATCACTCAGATCTTCTGAAGAACAGAGTTTCCCAGGTATTTGATTGGATTTTGCTCTATCCATGCCCTGTGGGCAATGAAACACAGACTTTAAGCTGTCCTCAAATAATAGCTTAGAATACATTTACACTAAGCAATTGTATTGTGCTTAAAATTCTATCACTTCCCTGATACTGCTTTGGTTGGCTTTATCCCAAAGGGAATTTTATGTACAAAATCAATGTTTTGAGTTGAGTGAAGATAAGACCAACCATTTTGAAAGTACAAAGAAATTTGTCTACAAAAGTCAATATTAAAAAAAAAAAAAAAGAAAAACAAAGACCTAAAGTTTAGTATATAAAGAACAAACTTCTCTTTCTGAAAAAAATATGAAAAAACAAACAAACCAAAAACCTGAAGGTAGTAAATGCTAAAGAAATGGTGAAAGACTATTAGAGTAGGATTTTTTTTAGTTTTTTTTTTTTAATAGTGAAATTACGCTTTGTAGTTCTGACACTGAAAACTAGATGGTATAATGGAAGTTGTATACTGATGCAGTATATACTTAAGCTTTTTCCTTTGTGTCAATTTTTGTAGGACTGGAATCCAAGTGCAAAGAGAATGAAACATGCAGTTTTACACTAACTAGTATCCCAAATAACAAAAAAAGCCCTCACATGTCAAATGTATTGAGACTTAGGCTCAGGTGCTCTTGGAATTAATTAATTGGTACTAATGTTACAGTTACAGTGATTCATGTTCCTCAGAAACTTGGATTTGGAAAACAAGTATATGAAGGCAACTAATATAATTTTAATATTAATGAGGAAATTCATCCTTTTGTTGCAGAGTAGCTCCTGTTACAAATTTGCCGTTCACTCACCCTGATAAATTTAGAAATCAAATTCACTAATGCTTTTAAAACAGCCACCGCAATAAAAAAAAATCAGAAAAACATGAGAGAAAAATCCAAGAAATATGTAGAACGGTTCCAGTTCAGACTAGATGAGAGCTTCGCTAAAGATAACTGAGTTATGTAAACGTTTCAAAGAGCACATCTGTAGGTAAAATGTCATTATAAAGATTGTGTTAGTGTGTTAACCTTCTCAGTGAGCTATAAATAACTTGGCTTAGAGAGGAATAACAATTCTGCTTAACTATATACAATGCTATGTATATAACATTGATATACAATGATATCCATGATAGGTAATCTCAAAATTATCTATCTCCACAATGACAGTGATAAGAACACAGCAACTTTGGCAGATCAGACCCTGTCTTGCAAACAGCTGGATAGCAACAACTGTTCTCATTATTTGTATATATAACCATCCTGTTCAGAAACAGACTTACTGAGATGTAAATCCAAGAACAGTGGTGATGGATCCCAAGATCAGATCCTGGAGAAATGATTGTGGCTGAACTCGTACAATAAGTAAAAAATGGTTCTGTAATGTATGATATGTAGGGACTGTAATTTATATCACTTCATTTAGTTCCATTGTGTTAATACATGAATCCATGGTGTTGCTAAGGGTTGTCACTTACAAATTTCTTCAGGTTTTAGATGTTCAAGTACATCAACTCAATTAACAAAAATGTCTCAGAAGCAAAGCAACATATTAGTTGAGAGAACTGATTTTCCAACTATTAATATCAGGATCTAATCCCATTTCACTGAAGATTTATAAACTGAGACTTAACCTCCCGGTTTAAAATACTTTAAAGCTTGAGTAAGCAACATATGTCCTTTATTACAACAGCAACAAAACTAACTCAGAGTTCTGGCCTCAGCATAAAAAGAGAACCATCAGAGTTAAATATGGGGGTTTTTTTAATATAAATTGTCAAATGCTAGATGAATGACATGTTTTGGTAACATGATCTGAACTGAACAGAGAAGCAAAAACCTCACTGAAATGGGTGGGTTAACTATTACTCCAAATTCTTTCCTTCAAAGAAAGCCGTATCATGTTATCCACATATTCTCTTAGTCAGCTTATTTAGGAAAATGTCAGAAGTTTAAATTCCGTGGTGCATTTTCACTATCTTTATGACCTTCCCTATTTATGGAATTGAAGAAGAAGTACAAGATAACAACTGGGTAACAGTAATATTTAAATTGTCAGGAGAATAGATTAGGCTCAAAGTATTTTCTGTTCTCATTACAGACACTGTCCTACAAATGTAGAATTCAAATTTTAATGCCTCATATATTTTAGCAATCACAATTGTAAAATGTTCTTTTGTGACCTTCTCAGTGTTTGTTTTCTGATTTATTAGCACCTTCTGTAGTTCTCTGCCCAGAGCTTTCATAATATGTAAGGGGAATGTCAAAATGCTCAGCCTGTATACATTTACACTTTAAAAGTTTATATGTTATAAAGAATTTATAGCAGAAGGCAACTTCTAAGTGGACAACATTAAGCAAATAAGTGCATAAAATAAGAAATATTTCATCAGAAATGGCCACTTATAGGCACATTTTTTAAAAAAAGACTAGCAATTGGAAATTAACTTCAAGAAGTAAGCCTGATAAAATCTTTTTGACTTTTTTTCCTTTTTAAACTGTTTTAGTATTTTTATAAGACTGATTTTAAAATAATGACAATAATTTAATGGATTACCGCATAACTCACTTATGCATACTATAGCCTAGCTTTTGAAATCTACTAACAACTAACGACTTCAAGAATTAGAAACATATTTCTCTTTCCATGTCAAACTACAAAAAATTTGTGAGTGAAATTAAACAAGAATTCAGTGATTGTTTCCTCATCATTATGTTTTGAAAATAAATATCGAATAGACACTAAGGCACTAAGAGTAATTTAGTGGAAAACAAAAGTTGCACTTGATTGTTTGAATATTTCAAGTCACAATTTTAATACATTTAGATTAAAGTAATCTTCACAGCACAGATTAACAAAAGTAATATGGAAATAAAATATTAATACAATTTTTAACAAAACAATGCAGACAAAATTATGCAAATCACTCAGAGTTACTGGTGGATCTATTTATGTTGGAGGAGAAAATGGATGAGCTTAAAATATCATATCAGTCACAAATTTTAAAATCTCAAAATCTGAATAGTGAAAGTATTGATAAATTATTTTCTGTGTGAGGATGACATCATCATAACTGCTCTTTTGATGGATAATTTTTTCTGTATTTGACTGTATTCTGTCTGTATGTTAGACTTAATGGTCAAAATGGTTAGCTTTTTATTGAATTTCTTATCATAGATGGTATCCAGCCAAATTGTTACCACTGTTTTCTTGCTTTTCTGATGCCACTAAGATCACTGAAAACCAGGCAAATATGACTAAATATGCACTGTATAAAACTTTTTTTTTTTTTTTTTACATATAAACCTATTATACCTTTGTTGATAAGAAAAAAATTAAGCAATGTGGTAGGGTTAATGGTAATTAAAAACATCAAAATTACAGGAATGCTAAACTAATCCTCAAAGCAAGTGCTAGAAAGACAAGAAATTAAAAGAAAAAGAAATGTTGACAGCAATTTAAATGTTTTCTGAAAGCAAATGATAAAGCAAATAAAGCAAATCTTCATACAGTGTCTTAATTTTATAAGATAACTTCAAAGAGGTAAAAAAAAAGTAATAGTGAATATTGAGAGAACAGAAACAATGCTCATACTTTTCTTGTTGCCTAAATCGTAGAATGATAGCTTGGGGGGACCCTTATGATCCTCTTATTCTTACCCTTCTGCCATGAGCAGGGACACCTTCCACTCAACTAGGCTCCTTCATGTCCCATCCAGTGTAGTCTTGAACACTTCCAGGGATGGGGCATCCATAGCTCCTCTGGGCAACCTCTTACAGTGCCTCACCAACCTCACAATAAAGAATTTCCTCCTAATATCTAATTTAACCTGCCCTCTTTCAGTTTACTCCCTCTTTTCCGTCACTACATAACCCAGTATGAAGTTCCTCCCCATCCTTCTAGTAGGCTCCCTTCAGGTACTGAAAGGCCACAAAAGGCTGTCTCTGAAGTCTTCTCTTTTTCAGACTGAGCAACCTCATCTGTTTCAGTCTGGCTTCATAGGAGAGGTGCTCTGGCCCTCTGATCATCTTTATGTTCTCCTCTGGACTCCCTCTAGCAGGTTAGTGTCTTTCTTGTGTTGATGACCCCACAGCTGGATGCAGCACTCCAGGTGGGAGTCACAATCTGGTTTAAACCCAGAAGAGCACAGAAAACCAACTCTCTGTGTATAAAATGGAAAAAACTTTGAAAGTTCAAAATATACCCAAAAATGTGATTAAAACCAAATAAGGTTAGATGTTGGTGCCAAAAAAAAAAAAAAAAAAAAAAAAAAAAAAAAAAAAAAAGTAGAAGAGGCAAAGAAAAAGAAAGAAAATAAAGGAAAGAAGAAATAGAAAAAAAATGCATGGGGGGTGGGGGAACAGGGAGACAGTGACAGGGGTTAGGTGGAAGCAAATGACCACTCCAGGGTCCCAACAAAGTCTTGTTTTTCCCCTCCATCTGGTATTCTGGTGCTGAATGTGCCCCATCGCTGCCAGTGCCCCATGCCACAATGAAGAGTAGAGAATCCAGTGGATTAATATATGTTTTGGGTCAGGTGGGAACACCCACGTGCCTCCCTTTCAGGGTCCAGTTTTATACTGCCCCTTGCAACACTGTGGGTCTGTTTCATCATCTCTGGTGTAGGGTCGGGGACCCTTTTGAGGGGGGCCTTTGATGGGGCATGACACCCCTCTGCTGTCCTTGACATGGACACAGCTTTTCCCCAGGTGAAGGGCCCTCAGCTGGGCTCCTCTGCACAGTGGAGGGTGGGCAGTCACTGCACCTCTGACCAGAGGCTTTCCAGCACACACCCAAAGCCTCCCTCTCCCCACCCTTTGGTGTGGGGGTCTGTGCGAACCTGGCAGCTGACAGCCGTGGGGCTGTGGTTTACGCCCTGAAGGTGTTAAGCTTGCACTTCATGAATGTCCCCAGCCCTGAGTTACTTCATTTTATCATCATGTGGGGCCTCGGTTAGGGCATGGTCTCCTGTGCAGCTTCTGTAATACAGTTCTGCTATAACAGGTAAAAGTCTTTCACAAAAATGTTTAAGTCATAAACTACAATATTTCAGTCTCTGACAGTGAGGTCTCACCAGAGTGGAATAAAGGGGCAGAATAATTTCCCTTGATAGGCTGCTCATGCTGCTTTTGGTGCAGCCCAGGACATCGTTGGCTTTCTGGACTGCAAAGTGTGCATTGCTGAATCATGTTGAGCTTCTTATCAACAAACATGCTACCATCCCCTCAGGGCTGCTCTCATTTCTTTCTCTGTCCAGATTCACATGTATTTGTATCACGTGAATCTCAGCTATACAAACTAGCTCGAGGGCCTAAGCTGAATCTTGTTACACAAGATGTATGCAACAGAAGAGCTTGGCTGGAGTCACAGACATTTTTATCCCTCATATTCTTCTCTTCCTTAGTTCTGATGTTAACATTTAAATAGCACATAAATGTGGGGAGACAAAAAGAGATGCTGCTGAAGGCAGTCTTGCCCTTGATATGTTACAGCTGTTTTAATTATCCTAGAGTTAGTTGGAGTCTGCTTGCTGTGCTGTGAAGACCTAGGGACAGGAGGTCATGCAAGGGACAGAAAAGGTAAGATGCTGTACATAGGACAGACAGGGTTAGGTGGCCGTGTCAGGGACAAGAAGGAGTGAGCCAGAAATGGAGAAGAAAGAGAGACAGAGCCAGACCCAGACCTGTGTGGAGCTGCTCTTGGGAGATAAAGAGAAAAGGTATGGGAGACTTTTGAATAACAAGGTGCTGATGCTTGAAGCCTTCTGATTATTTTAATGAAGCACTTTGAGTGCAGTGTCCATCTCTACTACCACATATCGACTATGACACATAAATGTTATTTATGTTTGGATTATTTTTAAATTTTATCAACACCATTTCAAGTGAAAGGTGAGACTGAGAATACCTGTTTTGGTCAAAAAAGTAGGAAGAACTTAAGAGAGCTTTGTAGTTCATTTTGTGCTGTAGAGGTGTGTTTACTGGTGCCACAACATGAAAGGTATTTTATATTAGGACCTAAAGAGAGACTATAAAGAACCGTGTCAAATTAACGCAAGCTGGAAGTACAGAAAGATCTTAATTGCAATATCTGGAAAAAATTCATCCAAAAAGTAGCTGAATGACAGAAACCTTTGGTAACTCAGAAGTGGTAGACTAAAGCATTTCAGCTCTGTTCCTGTCTATAATATGCAAGCAGCAGATTATGGTTCAAATATACAAGAAAAATTTACTTATAAATGTGTTTAGAATTTGTGTTACTATCAAACCAAGTGATAGAGCAAGACTAAAGATTTTGATAGCCAAACTTAAAATTAATAACATTTTGCTATAGTCTCTCGCTAGAATATACTACCTGCCAGAAACTAAAATAAAATATTTGGCCCAGATTTTTCAGTAAACCTCTGATTTTTTCCATTTTTAAAATACAGTATCTAACTCATAATTCTTAGAAGTATAAAAGACATTTTAAGTTCTATCATTTCCAGTTATATGACCTGTGTAAATTACAACTTACAGATTAATGCATTCTCTAAATTTTAGATACACCCCCTTTCATTCGCCAGATTTTTAGCTGAAGTGTGCTATTCTACAGAAACCTCCTGGACCTCTTTATTTTGTATGTATTAGGTTTTCCAGTATGAAAAATAATACTATTTCAGCCAGCTTAGTTAAGTGCATTAGCACAATCACCCTACATTGTGGGGTATGCACACAGTTGTATTTGCTGTATCTGTTCCCAGAGAGTACCAGTATGCAGACAGGCTCAATCCCTTATTTAAGAATGGCAGTTTGTATTCGGATCACATATTAATGAACTTCCAGCTTCAGCATCTCCCCAGTTTTACTAGAGAGTCTATCTGGAATAATAAATACAGATCTGAAAAAAAGAACTCTACTTGAGTTTTAGTACATGGAAATTTCTCCATGTACTAAAAATTTCTCTTATTTTCTCTTTCAGGAACATAATACATTTTTTCCTGAGTACATTTGTCAGAAAAATTTTGACATGTAATTAAACACTTTCACATCTACTTTATGCAAAATTGTCCGGACAAGTATCTTAACTAACATATTTTTTCATTGGAGTATTTGTCTTTGGTGCAATGAACCATATGCACCTATAAGAAACAATGGCTTTTTGCTGTTTAATGATTGCTTTAGTCAAGCCTTGATTGACAGCCAGAATTTTTACTCATTATAGCATTAACCTAAGGGAAATTTTTGCAATGTAGAAATGTGTTGCCTTTATCTTATAATAAGCATTACGTGCATTTCTCCTAGTAAAGGTTAAGCTGTTGTACAGATCCCTCTTTTCAAAAGGAAATAAACAGGAACATCCCTCTACATTGGGGCACTCATTAATGAAACAGCTAAATAATCACATTAACACAGAACACACCACTATTAAAATTCTTTCAGGACATAGCTTGTAAAATCTTTTCTGAAGTACCATGTAGGTGTCAAATGACAACATAGTCAAATCTGTTTATGGAGGCCAGAGACTTCTCTTCTAACTAATGCCTGCATTGGATATTTTGTAAGACCTGTAAGTTCTAGTAAGAATGTGATGTTCCTGCAAAAACACAGGAAGAGTGCCAGAAGAGTGATAGATGAAGTGAGCACTAAGAGATGCAATATATGACCCACAGGACACCCAAGCTCTTCTGTAGGAGCAGAAGGAGGCCAGACATGTGATTATGTCTGGGAAAGTGGTTTCCACCTTACTCGTTGTTTTCTCCTGCTTTTCTCCTCTGCCCAGCTAGCAGCAGCAGGGGAACTGGCAACAAGTCTTTTTGGGTCTTAGAAGGGAGGTGGGGTACAGGAACCTTACCAGAGCTTTCAGGGAGGATTTTCTTGGCAACATGTAGCCGCTAATAGCAGCACTCAGGCAGGAAAGACACCACATGGCTTTGGAGGGTGTTGATCAGACAGGGTTTATTTGGGGGTCCCACACCAGGGGGGAGCGGCATGGCTCCCACAAGAGAGAGGGGGAGGGAGAGAAGGGGGAAGAAGGGGAAGGGAGAGGGAGAGAGAAAGAGCAAGGGCAAGCAAAAAGAGGCCTTTCCTCTCATCTCTTCAGCTTAAATAGCCTTTCCAGCCAGGGGGCAGACCCAAGGCTCGGACCAATGGGATACTGAGGGTAGGAGGGGTTGGGTAACAATGGGGTTACAATGAATGACAGCTTAGGGGGGTGGTTTACAACAACTTGGTAATGAACTATACATGTTGGGGGAGAACAGCACCACTTAGGAAAAATGAATCACAACAACTCACAGCAGTGACAATTTTTCTGCTCACTATAACAGGGTCACCCACCCCACACGAACTTGTTGTGTCTACAAGTTCACCTTTATGTGTCTGAATACAGAACTGAGCCTCACCCTGATATTTCTAACATTTATCTTGTAATTAGTTTGTTTCTTAGATCTAGTAATGACTTCTTTCATTCAGACATTTTGCAATGCTTTTGAATTCAGTACCAAATTAGCTTTTTATAGAATAAGCCTCTACTTATTTTTTTTAAGTTTTTTCAAGTCTTATTCAGACACTGTAATAAATTTTGAGGGGTGCTTGACTCATATTTCAGTCAGACACTATAACCATTTCTTGTTGTTGAAGACTTGATTGAAAACCTGCTGAAATCAACTGATACAGTCATATACCTTCAACAGCTTTTGGATCAGTCTCTTATGTTCTGTGAATAAATATTATAAATCATCTCATTTTATATTCAAAATTAAGAAAATCTTTTGCTTTCAAAATGTACTCTTCATTTTATTATTTAGAAACTGCTTCATGCAGGTTGGAAAATACAAGATCAATGGATTCAATTTTTCAATAATTAAAACAGAATTGGGCAAGAAAATATTTTAAGTTCTTAAAATAGTTTAGCATTTACTCTCAGATATAACTTCAGCATTCTTTAAAAGGATTTGTATTGTTTATTTGTAATCCTTTAGTAGTGATTTTTATTTCTCAAATACATTCAAAATCCATTTTATTGTATTTCTAAGCTGTTAGAACATGAATAAAGAAGGCAGTTATGGTTATTATGATACAAAGGTAATATTCTGTATTCTCATTTAAAGCAAATCCTTATATCTTTGGAAAGAAAGTAAGTCCATTATTTTGGAATATCTGAACAGATTGATTACTTCCAACTTGGAAGTAAAATAGTTCCCCTTTCCTTATGTCTATTTGATATCCTGCCCCTCACCCAGGAAAGCTACCACAAATAGAGTTTAGTTAGAGGAGACAGGACCAGTGCAGCACAGGCACAGCTGTGCACAAGGACTGGTTGGCTCCAGCTTACAGCAACAGCCCTTTCTGTCCCCCATTCCCACACCACGGAGCCTCTCCTACTCCTGATGGGTCTGGCCCAGCCTTGAGGCTCCCCTGGGGCTCCTGTGGCAGTGGGAAGGGGCCGGTTCAGGGCCTTGTGGGGCTGCCAGGGCTTCCCCACCCCTGTGCATGGGGATCAGTCTTTGGCCACCAGAGCCTGACAGACACTTTTTCTGTCCTTATTATAGACAAATTAGCAGAGGATAATTTAATCAGGCCACCACCTTTTGGAATGATTTCTGTACTTTGCTACAAGAAAAGCCTTGTTAAATAAAGGAACTTGAATTATTTAATAAGACAAGAGAGACATGGAAGAAATTCTTAATTGCAGGGAGGAACCTTGATTTGTTACTTGCAGGCAAAAAGTGGGGTAGTATGTCACAGAACTAGTGACAAACTAGGAAATGTCTTTCCTTAATTCTGAGCAGAAGCATTCTCATTCCCATCTTTCCAATGCCTTCTTAGATTTCTTTATCTTCTCTCTGTCTTTCTGCTTTCTTCCATGTCTTCTCTTTCCTCTTCTGCTTCTGTCTATCTATTTTGAAAGAAGCTGATCCATACTATTTTAAATGTGTGTAGATTTTTTCCCGGTGTCTCATGATATTTAAACCAATAGGCAAAAGGTGTTTATAACTTTTATATTGTTTTCTAAATTTAAGTGACTTTTGATCACAAAAGCAGCTCAGTACGCTTCTTCTATTCAGTGGAATTTTAATTTAGAGTTTAGCAGCACTGCAGGGAAATGATTTATTAAGTGACTAGGCCCTGACTTGGGGTAAATAAGGCATGGGAAACTACTGGCAGTGACATACATGGCGTGATAAACTGACTAAAATTACAGACAGCACTATTAGGAATAGATAGCCAAGGCAGGAAGAGGGGAGAGAGGCTCCAAATTCATAGAAAACTGGAGAGGAGCTTCAGGAAGCAGAGCCATGCAAGGCCAACGTTGCCTGGCAACATTTTCAGTAATAGAATATTAGGCTGATGTTCCCCAGGTATACCAGAATTACCAAAATTGGAGGCGAAGGTAGCAAAACTGGGAACTGTGAGGATAAAGTCTTTGGAGTAGGATGTTTATCTGGTAGGAGACAGTTGCAAGGAAATGTAGGTTCTAGGATGGTGAAAGTAGGATTAAAAAATAGAAAAAAGGCATAATGAGGTGTGTGAATCCCGAGTCAAAGTTCTCACATGAGCAGGCAAACAGAATTTTGACAAAATAAGAACAGGGTAACATCAGCACCTCACAACAAACCCTTAGAACATTCTAACTCATTCTCCAGCTCCACTGTCTAAATTGTCCTCTATGGTGACTTCATAATATGAGCATTTAAAAATACAAATTGTAACTGAACACATTGTAGAGATGTTGCCTCTAAATAGTATATTTTGAAGCTAAAATTTAATTTTTAAAAAGGGAAAAAATGTGTCCGGCTTTGATAATAGTGGCATTTCTGCAGTCTATACTGCAACAAGCCTTTAACCTTGACAAAGACCCATTGAGATTAGCCTCTAGAAAAGTTGGTATCATATGCAGCATCTTTAGCCTCAGGTTAATGGGATAAATAATTGAGGCAAGTACTCTGTGTAATGAGGTGAATTTTAGCATTTTAATATAATAATCAGATCTAACCAATTGTCAAGTCTCTCTACAGGCTTTGTCTGTCCTGGGACTTGCTATATTTAGCACAAAATGTAGTCAGGAATGCAAATTACTGTAGTAAGATGACAGGATAGGGCAGAAGTAGAACACAGCATATATCTCATGTAGTTACAGAAAATGAATACCTGTTATCTGCAACTACCCTTTCCACACCTGTATCTGCCAGAGTGGATAGCAAAAACAGCATCTGTTCAAACCTACTGCCTAACAGCTCCTATTTAACCTGTATAATTCAGTGTTTACTCTGTTTGCTACCTACTACCATGAAGTTTAAGCTGATGCTGACCAAAACAACAACAAAAATCAAATCATATTGTAACCATTGTCTTGATCACTGCCAAAAGAAGAGTTTTATCCCTTTATCAGTTCATGATGTCATGCCACACAGCCATATTCTGCAATGTGTGAAAATAAGGAGTTGGATTCTGTGGAGAGCATCTAAAAAAATTTTAAAATTCAAACCCCAAAGTTTCAATATGCACCTTATTATTTATTTTGTTTGCTATACCAGTGATTCAGAGCAAGCTCTGATGAAAAAACTACATTGCTCTAATTTGTTGTAGCTAGTGATCCCTCAGAGTAGTCTCATGTGAACAGGTTGCTAAAGCTTTGACAACACACAACAACCCATAATTTCTGCCTGTTATGCAGAGGAGACCTGGGGCATAGGGTTAGCAAACAACAACAACAAAACCCAAAAAACAACAACAACAACAACAACAACAAAAATACAAGTATTTCCAGCAGAAGGATTTCGTCAAGAATTGTAGACAGTCTCAAGGCCTTGAAATTACTGTGTGTTAATTAAGCTTTTACTTTTCACAATATATTAAAACACTTGCAGGTCTGACAGAAAGTAAAAGTGTTTTGTTCTCTTTCTACCATTAGAGAATCAGAATGGATCATGACCTAATTTGTGTAGACACAAATTATATCATCTTATGCATTTTTCTGCTGTAAAAACCCCATAAATCCAGAAAGAGAAGGGATATATGTATGTATGCCTTTATTTTTTTGTTAATGTATTAATCTACAAACAAGAACATCTGAATTGTAACCCTTGCTTATTAAAATGTTTCCTCTTTGGCTGTTGAGTTTTTCCCCTTGTGGGTTTGGTTTTGTTTGTTTGCTTTTTCCCTTGGTCTTGATTTGGTTTTGAGTTGTTTGTTTTACATACTGAAAACTACATAAGATAGTATTATCAGTCTTAGGAAAAAGGAACTAGTTATGGTATACACCATGGCTATATCAAGACATTAACTAGGAAATTTTTTAAGCATTCTTCCGTCATGTTTTCTTCAGTCTCTTTCTGTCTTGAAATTCCTTCTCACAGAAATAACTTATTGCCAGCTTATATTGTCATACTCTGCTAAGACAGACTGAACAATTTCTACACTTTGTAAATGTCTTGGGTTATGGAACCTAATTTGTGTATTCTATTTTCATCTGCTGAAAAGCAGTTGAGGAATTGTTTTTCTTTCTCTCTTGTTTACTCTGGAAGGAGGGGGGCGGGTGCCTTTTGATAATGAGCCAACTGTTGAAACCGGGTAGGGCATTGTTTCTTATCTCTCTCACTGCCTGTCCTCCCTCCAGGGGAATATTTTCTGCTAATGGACCATTAAGACACCCCTACCCTCCCCAAGGTAGTACATCACATTCCACCATCCTATTGTGAGATGCTCCACCCAGTGGGGGGAGCCAACCATTCCTACCTGGATTAAACTGGGACTCAAGAAGACGAAGCTCTCTTGCTTCACCCCTATTTCTGGGAGGAAGACTGGACCCCTTCTCACCATCACTGGACCCTTCTCACCATCACCAGACGCCTTCTCACCACCTCTGGACCCTTTTGGCTACAGGATCATCTCTACTTCAACAGAACCACATCTGCCACTCCAGCAGACTTTTGGACTGCTTCCCCAACACCCTGACCATCAGGGCATCAGGTTGTAGCTCTGACTTTGTCAGGGCTTTCCAAAATTTTTGTTTGTTTGTTTGCTGGTTTAGTGGGGTGGTTTTGTTTTTCTACCACATTTGTATTATTGATATTCCTAGTAAAGAACTGTTATTCCTATTCCCAAATCTTTGCTTGAGAGCCCTTAATAGCAAAATTATAATTTGGTGGGGGTGAGGGGTTTACATTCTCGGGAAACCCCAGTTTCCCTGGCAGATACCTGTCTTTCCAAACCAAGACAGTAAAATATTCAATATCCTCCTGAAACAGACTAGAAGTGCAACTCTTGGGAAGAAAATGTATGCTGAGATGGCCAATAAGGCAAGCAGCATCTCATCTTGTATCAGCCAGCAGGACTAAGACAGTGATCATCCCCTTATTCTTGACACTGGTGAGGCCACACACCGAATCCTGTGTGCAGTTTTGAGCTCCTCACAAGAAGGACATTGAGGTGCTGGAGCATGTCCAGAGAAGGGCAACAAAACTGGTGAAAGACTGGAGCCAGAAAGTTGATCAGAGGGATGGAGCACCTCTCCTATGAGGAAAGCCCTAGAGAATTGAGATTGTTCAGCCTGGAAAAAGGAAGGTGTCAGGGTGACTGTTATGGATTGGGTGAAGTTGTTAGACAAGCCCTGATAAGGTCTGCTATATGATGAATTATTTATTGAACAGGCAAGAGATTAACAGAAAAATGACCTTAAACAGAATTACTTACTACACAGGTTAAAACAAAGAACAACTAGTAGATTACATATGACAGTGCACGACATAAAGGTATCTATGTCATAGCTAGCAAAGAAATACTAGCTAGCTAGTGTTAGGAGTCAATGTAACTTGCCACAAAACTTATGATGGGGTGCACAGATTCCTTTCACTCAACTCCCTAGACAGTAACCACAACATGGCGTCCTGCTTGTGAAAGTTTTGTGTATCTTTTACAGCTTGTAAAGTGAAGTGTTTGTCAATCAGAAATTCAAGCTCATCTGCCTTCAATCTTGCTCTCAAGGCAAGATGTTTATTGTCAGCTGGGAATGCCACCTCCATGGTACCAGAAATAGCTCACTAGCAGACAGGTGAGATATTTTACCAATTAGAAAATTCTTGTGAGGGGGACGATACCCTGAGCTATCACACCAGCTGATAGGCAGAACAGATAAGCCCTCCTGTAGCGGTGAACATCCTACAGGAATGACCTAATTGCAGCTTTCCGGTACCTGAAGGAAACTTACAGGAAAAGTGGAGCAAGACTGCTGTTTAAAAGAGCATGAAGTGACAAGGATAAGGGTGAATGGGTTGAAATTAAAGAGAGTAGTTTAAGACTAAATATTAAGAAAAAAAGATATTTACTGTGAGGATGATGAGGCTCTTCCCAGAGAAGCTGTGGATGCCCCATCCCTGGAGGTGTTCAAGGCAGGTTAAATGGAGCTCTGATTCATGTATGTGTGATTCTATTTCTTCTTGATAAATTTGCCCATTTAGATGTATTCTGAACTTGTCTGTTGAAAGGTTTGTATTTTATACTTACCTGAAGCAAAAAATAATGTTATCAAAAAAGCCTACGGAACATAATGATACAAGAAAAGTTTTAAAGTTTTACAATTTAAAATTATATAATGAATTTCTTTTATTTTTGAAAGAAATAAGAGATATATTACAAATAGGAGAAATCAATTCACCTTAGAATATCACTGAAGTTCATTGTTTGCTAGGCTGAAGGAGAAAATAAATAATTTTACATGTGCACTTACTTGAATTTGGAGACTAAACAGAGCAACTTTTTAACTATCTGTAATTGATTAAAGAAATACTATTAAAATGTGCTGAAACTGTTCATGGAAGACTATGTATAACTTTAATATCTCTGATTTAAGGTATGTTTAGTCTCCAAATTTAAACCTAGTCAGAAATAGAACTGAATTTTATTCTACCTTGTTGACTCCTATTTGATTACTCAGATGTAAGCAGTACTTGAAAGTCCAATTCAATAATTAGATCTAGAATTCAAAAGGATTTTACAACTTTAATAATACGGAATAATATTTAAGGTGATGGAGCTATTTATTATTCTGCTATAGACAATGCCAAAAAAAAAAAAAAGAAAAAAGAAATAACACTTGTCAGCACTTTCATTAGAAATTAACTTTATCTTTGTGTCCTTGACTGAAAAGGGAGGTGGGAGGGAGTTCAAATTTGAACTCTTATTCTCCTTAAGAAGGGAAATTTAACGTGCATAAATTATTTGTTGAATGGATATCTCTGTGAAGAATAGCAGTAATTTTGTTGTTACAGTCTTATGAAAAAGAAACTGAAATAATAATTCTAGCATTCTTTCATGTTATCACCTAAGAATAAAAAACTAAATGTAGTGAAACATTCTGTGTTCTGTTCATAATCGATATTTTGGTTTCTATGTTTCTGTTAGGGTCAGGTAAATTAACAATTCCAATTTGTCTTGTGCTTTAATTCCCACCTGAAAACACTGAGTAAAAAATTGCCAGTTTTACTTAATTTCCTGCTGAATTCTTTCGGCATACTACAGATAAAAAAGCATTAGTCAATCCAAATATAGTTTTAATAACACCCTCATGCATTGAGTTTAAGTCTCACAACGCTCAGAAGAGTTGCAACTCAACCTCTTATCTGTTCTTCCCCTCTCTGCCTTGTCACAAGCTAAAACAAAAGCCATAATGCAAAAGGTTAAAAAAGAAATCAAACAACAACTGAAGTCATAAATGTGACAAAAGCAGACAAGACTACCTTTTACTACTTTTCTAAAATGCCTTTGTGGAAAATTGCTGAAGGCCTTCAGGAAATTACAGTAAAAATAAGGTTGCAATACCCCCTAAAGGAAGTTAAAAGTAGGTTTGTTTTTTTTTTTTTTCTTTTTTTGAAAATCACTTTTTCTTTTCATTGAAAGGGAAGGTCAATTCACTCTTCCCTCATGACATATAAAAGGGAAAAAATGGTGAAATTTTTATATTAATAGTCAGAGAGAAAAAAAAAAAGTCGTTAAACAGGAGTTTAGAATTTCCTGATGTTTGTTTTAATGGGAGGATAATGCAGCTGAAGGTCTAGATATCTCTGCATTTTGAGAGCATTCATAAAGATTCAATCAGTGCTGAACTGAATATTAATACTAAGCAACAGCTGGAATTTCTTTAGTATCACTATGCTTATAGAATTTTTATATGCAAAATTTAAGAGCAAGATCACTGAAATAATTTTAAAAGATAAATAAATAAATTGAATGGAAGGCTACTGAGCTGTTTTTATCTTGCAAATTCACCTTGTGAGACAAGAAATTTAATTTTGTTTTATTATTTTCTTTCATAAGTTCTCACGTGCTATAAAAGAACTTTCATAGGTGGAGCAGGAGGGAACTACAGAGGAAGTGGATATGCCATAATACATCCAGCCACATGAAATGTCTATTCATCCCCACATCACATCCATGTTTACTTTGTCCAGTTCTCATTACTTCCAAATTACCATTCAAAGCCTGAATTGGAAGTACATGAGATAAAAGTAGGCAAGCCAGGAGGAAGAGAAATTGAGTGAGAAGAGTTTTTATAAAGTAAAGGCAAGAAATATCAATGCTTTAATTTTTAGTTGCTGTGAAAATGGGTCTGTATCAATTAATTGTCTCACCAGTAGTGGTGTAGCCTAGGTATTTAAATAGTACCTACTGGATAAGTCTCTTTAAAACAATATTTTTCCATCTACCTGTGTATTTCACCACAGCCAGACTGTCAGGTACCAAAAGACATATGTGGATTTCACAAATGGATGAATAATATTGTTTCAGAAACATTTATGTTCACCTTCCTAAAAACTTTGTGCAAGCACTAAGTTCAAGTGCCTGTTCTGACTCATTGGTAATTTGGCCTATTATGACTACAAGGAATGCAAGCAGTTATTTATAAATCAAGTCTTTTATATAAAGGACAAAGTTTGGGTTTTTTAGTAACAAGGTTTAAAGAAATAAAAGGAGTGAAGTTAATTAAATTGATAGTTGCATATAATTACATAATACATTGAAAAAGTCATTTCTGTATGTAGATATCAGTGACTCAAAGCACTGAGTATATCAAATGAAGTTCAGTTATAAATCAAACCACTAGACCAATCATAACAAGGTGCTGGCATATGTATGTTGTTTGAAATACTTAATTAGGTGTTAAAAGTGATTTTTAGCATTGAAAACCAAATGAGGACCTGATTTATGCATAAACACTCCCCCAAATACACACTGAATTAATGCATGGGCAACAAGAAACAGATGTGTTTATTATACAGCAGATAACTATTTCACTGGATTATTATTACTATTACTTTTAATAAGATTTTCTGTTAATTTCCCTCTTCTTACTTTTAACATTAAGAAATATTTTTTTAATTTGTTCAGCCCAAGGATTAGTGTACCAAAAAAAAAAAATTGATTTTGTGAGTAAGCATTTCAGTTTGCTGGGCTTTTTGAGAGGGTTGTGCTGCTACTTAAAGAAGCTACACATATTAGTAACTTAAAGACTGTGGATTATGTTATCTTTACATGGCCCTTCCTTATCCTAATTTTCTGTCTTGTGTGAGTACTAAGCTAAAAAGGGAGAAAAAAAAAAATCTGTTAACAAATCTAAAATGCACAAGGTATTCCATAAAAGGGTAAACTGTTATTCTGTCTGTTCAAATATTTTATCTTTAGTTGTTCTTTCAAAAAACAAGCAAAAATATTACCTAAAAGCTTTCTCTGATTATATATATATAAATATATATATATATAAAATAAATTAGCTTTTGTCTTTACTGGGTTCAGCAGGTGCTTATGAAAATAACGCACTTTTCACGCCAAGGTACATTTAACTGAACTTCTGAGAAAGTCTTTTCCAGAGCTCTAAATTTCTGGTGAAATAAGGAGGAAGTGGGGTGCGTTTTACCTTACTTTAAAACTTGTCCTCTTCACTTGTGTGTAAAAGTCTAATAGAACCACCTAATAGTAGGCAAATTAGTAAAAGCAGAACTTAAAAGAATTTTTTAATGAAATTCAGGCATGATTAAATAAAAAAACATGATTTCCATACCTCTGTCTCTCTAAAAGCACATTCTAACCAACCAACTAAAAATACCAAATGACAAACCCAAAAGCAACAAGTGCTGTCCGAGTTGTTACTACGTGGGGATCTCCCACTTCTTGTTATTAATCCAATTTGTGTGAGCAAGGTGATTCAGCCTGCTCTCTCAGTGAAGGGCAGGGTTGGAGATCCAGGTAGCAAGAAAGACTCAAGAGTGACTCAAGAGCAAAGCACCTGAGAATGGTTACATTGGAATTAGGGCTGCTTCCCCAAAAAGGTGATGGGATCAGTAGCCTGGGTGTAGTGTCAGACAAGAAGAAGCAGCCTCAGCTTACACCAAGGGAGGTTTAGATTGGATAGCAGGAAAAACTTTTTTTTACCAATAGGATTGTTAAGCATTGGAATAGACTGCCCAGGGAAGTGTTTGAGTCACCATTCCTGGAGGCATATAAAAAAATGTAGATGTGGTGCTTAGGGCCATGGTTTAGTGGTGGACTTGGCAGTGGGGTTAATGGTTTGACTTGATGATCTTAAAGGTCTTTTATAAACAATTCAGTGACTGTATAAACTACTATTATTATCCAGCTTGTCTGACAATGCTGTGCAATATTTTATGATCCAGAGTATTTTGGAAGGGTTTTGGAATGTCCGCTTAGGGTCAAGAAGAATTTTTGGTTGTTGCAATTGTTCACCAAAAGTATAAATCTGCTGTTAGAACCTAAGAGTTGAATTCAGAATCTTAATGCTGACCTGATAACAGTAAGAACTGTCAACTGATTGTGCCATTCAAAGCTATTTTACAAAATACTTTGCACAACAAAAATTTAAGATCGATATTGTCTTCTCTGTTACTGTAATCTGAGATGAAATCGTTCTGTATTAAATTAACTGAGTACCATACTATGTTTTTCTGTCAGATTTCACAGATATTGATCCTATGTCTAGATCGGTGATGGATTTTCTTTCTTGTTAATCTGGTGATATGCTGCAGGGTAATGACAGTCTCAGTCACAGCGTGTTCTCAGCAAGTTATGGGAATGGGTATTACAATATGATCTCTACACAGTCAAAGAGAACCAAATATGTTATGTTCATATTTCTTTCATCTTCTCACCTTCTTTGTACTTTTGCCTCTTTTTTTTTTTTTTCTCTTTGTTTATCATATTTTGGTTATTTTGACATGGAGAGTTAGTATCATGAAGAGCTGTATGAACAGCATTTATTTTTGCTTTTCTTGGGAACCTAGGGGAAGAAGGGAAGACTGCTTATTTGTGCCTTTTTTTTTTTTTTTTCTACTTTACATTGTCTACTTATTCCTTTCTTCCTGTATTCAAAATTGTCTTTTCAAAAACAGAGGAAGAAAAGACCATAATTTTTGTTGTTGTCTTAGGACTGTTCAGTAATTTTGATTTCTGTGATCTTCAATGAAACGTAGGACTGTTGGCAAACTGCAAACCATTTGTTTGTGAACAGCTATTAGGAAGAATTACTCTTATATTATTATGTCCAGACAATGAAAGGTGGGAAGACAGCTCCAATATACTTTTATTGTACTGAAAAAAGTCATACTGAATTTTCTAACTTCTTACACAAAGATCAGACTTCCAAATAAGGTATTTGATTTAAAATTTGACTGCGCAAGACTGTAACTAAATGGCCATCTCTAGAGTTTGCTATAGCAATTGAATAGGTTTAGATTTGGAGGCTTTTGCAGCCAATAGTTTTCACTATTGGAAGCAAACCCCACAAAATCTGCAGCATACATGATGAGCAAAATACACTGTAAATTTATTTCATTGGGGTTTTATGTCAACCAGTTTATATTTACTAAAATTCTAACTTGCCTACTGGTGCCAGCTATAACTTAAATCCTTCTCTAAGTCTTATCAAAATAATAAAAATAAATAGACAAAAGAGACTTTATTTTTAAATGTCCACAGGAAAGGCAAAGGTAACAGTCTTTTGAGCAAGTATGAGAGATATAGTTCAATGTGATCAAAATTATGTCCCCTCATCTCCTGTTACTTGACAAATGAGTGGAATACTTCCCACACAACCACATCTTACCTTCTCTTTAGTCCTATGTCATTGACTGTCTACCTCTTATGTACTAAAAAAAAATGCAATTATACTCTTATTAAATGTAAATTTTAAGAGAAACTGAAAATTACGTCTTCCATGGAATAGGATGTCTATTTTAATGCATTAGCAGTGGAAGTACAAATAGTGTGTTAGTGATGCAACTTTAATATTTTTGTACTTAATTGCCTCTAAAGCAGCTGAGCAATGGCACACTGTTTAATGGTGGGAAGAAAATAAAATTTCTGAATTGCTAAAAGGAGCTATGTTAAAAGACTGTGAATCTCATATATGTGAACTATAAAATTTCAATTTGCTTTTCCACTTGACTAAGGCAGCAACTGCATTGGTAACCACTGCTGTAGACCATGATAAATAACTCATTAGAAGAATGTCTAACTTCACTAAGAAATACAATTGGTATAGATTAAATATAGTGTAAAGAACTACTTTTAAAAAGAAAAGGCATATTTGTTTTGAACTTACAATTGGAGTTTCTATCCACAGGACTCAATATTGAATCCAAAACCAAATAAAAGGTCAACCTAGGTAAACAAGATCAGCTAATTAATCTAATAACACTGTAAAAACCACATAGCATAATAAAATGTTAATTTAAAATGGAACAGCAGTCCTCAAGGGACAGCAAAAAGAATGGAAACCTTGTTAAAACTGACTTTTAATCAAATTTGCCATTGGCTGGATATGTGAACTTTATTGCTTTATCTGTTTTTGAGCATTGATGAATTAGGTACTGTAAGTATTCCTTACATGAAGTTACAATTCAAAATGTTTGAATTGTGCCATCTGCCTTCACTTATTGTAGTCTGTGATAAAAATAACATGTCATTATATCTGTAATATATTTGCCTCAATGCATTACAATAAAATATTTCACTGATTATCTAATTCCATTAATTTTTACCTAATAGTTATTTAAATAACATTTTTTTCATTTTTCACTGCTCTAGGAACCAGAATTTTTACACATTATTATTGATTTAATCAATTATAAATTCCAGTTTGTGAAATTAGAAAATGGGGAAAATAAAGTTATGGAGTCAAATTTCAGTTTTTCTTTCAAAATCTGAGTTATTTTGATACCTTGATATTTCATTTTCTATATTTATCTTTAATGACTGCTTTAACTTTTTTCTTTTTTTTTCTTTATTAAAGGATAGCTCCATGCCACTTGTGCTAGGGGTACAGATTTGAGGACCACCATCTGTTCTTTCCATCCTTATTCTCCATTCTTTTGACATTTCTTTGTAATTATATAAGCATCTCCCAGTCTTCTTCTCTGAAGTCTTATTTTAAAACTGTTCTTATCAGTGAGCCAATTGATCCAAGACGAACATATCAATGCCAGTGAAAAATTGTTTTTCTTTTTAAAAAAGCTCAAATTTTATACACACGGAGAGAAAGGCATTTCAACAGAAACTTCCAATAACATAATCAATTTTGAGCGGTTGAAACACAAAACTTTCTGAAAATACCCTGCATGTTCTATTTGAAATAACAATTTTTGCTGAGGAAACAATAGTATTGAAATGTAGTTGTTTTCTATAGCCCAAAACAGACCTTGGCTATGAGGTCTTTTGTATGAACAGCTTTTCTTTATTGGAGATATTGGCATTCTGATAAGCTAAAAAGAGAACATGAGGTATGTCTAAGAGGGTATGTAACTTAATGTGAAATTAGCTGCATGTCTAAGAAGAGATATAGACTGCATGTCACAAGTCTCTGATGACAGAAACAATAACCAAATGGGGACAAATCAGTCCGTGGCCATACAGATGTTGTACTGGTTAGTTCATGTCCCCACTGCTCAGGAAAAGCTGGGTTTACAGTAAGTTTATCTTAAAACAATCTGAAATCAGTTCAGACCAAGACTTTAAAGTCAAGGGCTGAACCAAAGTCCTACAATATTAGATTGACACAAAGCCTGTGGCCTTTCAGTAGTAGTGAAATATCCCATTAACTGGATTGCAAGAAGAGCAGAGAATCAGCCTCCAAGTCCCAACATAACCTTGAACTCATCCTACATGAATGTAGACCATTTGTTTAATACTGCCCATAACGATTTTAAATGGGAGCTGGTTTAGAACAACTTTTTCTTGAATATGTGAATAATCTGATGTAGGCTTCCTTCCTACTCATTTTCTTCCATGCATCTAGAGCAAGAGAAATGAGACACCATTTCCTACCCTGATTGTGCACCTGTCATTTGAATCAAAACCACCCATAAAATTATGTGGTGGGATGGTGAATACTGAAGTCTGGATCCAGGCTGCCAGGAGGCTGAGCAGGACAGTGAAGTGCTTCACCCCACACGTGCAGTTTAAGGGTATCTCATCCATCATTTATCTGTCAGCTGGATAAACTGCATGTAGAAAACTATCATTTGAGTGTTGCACTAATTTTGCTTTATTTATCTCTATATTGACAATCAAATGAGTCTTTAGAAGATATTTATATAAAATACTCATATCTACAGAAATAAAAAATAGCAGGGAATCAGAAGTTATGTTAGTTTATATAAAAATGTCTTCATTATATTTTGAAACATTATGTGATAGCAGCAGTTTCCTTTTTTTTCCCCTCAACAGTAGAAAAAAGCAGAATAGTCAGCACACCAATTTCCTTTTTAATTCCTTTTTCAAATAATCTATAAAGATTTAAATATTAAAAATTTTCAGAGATATTTTTGTTGTTGCTCATTGAAGATACTTCATAATTTTCACATTTGTGAGTGTAAATTTCCCTAAACCAAGACGTTGTGTAATTGTAACATCAAGGATGTATGTTATGAACTACTAGAAAAAATAACAGTAAGATATTTGTGGAACAGATTAAGAATAAAAGGTGACAGAAGAATTAAGCTATATGTTTCTGAAGTTAAACCTCTCTTTTAAGAATAAATCATTTTGACTGTATATTTCAGCTTGCCTATGGTTTGTTAAGCTGCCAACAAAGTTTGTTCTTTTAGCTATATAGATGACTAGACTCAAAAAACTAATTTAAACTCAATAATAAAAAGATGTAAAATGGCAGAGAGATTTTACAGTCTAAATTTAAGCACCTGCCTTTATTACTAGGTTCGTTTTCTGGATGCATCATCTTTTCCTTTTTTTTTTTTTTCTTCCTATTCACTGAATGAGGAACATTAACTTCTAACTTTAGGATCCGAGAATTTCTTTTAAGTTTGGTGCTAGAGGCAGCCAGTAGGTGAAAAACTCAAGCACTGAATTCTGCAAACCCATGCTTAACCTTGCTTCTTCTACAGTCACACATTTTTCGCTCTTTCTCACTATGGCATTGCCATCCATGGTAAGAAGGACACAGAAGTATGACTGTTCTTAAAACACAGAACAATTGTTCAGTTATGCTCTCTGGAAAATATTCTGTTGCACTTATGGATTCCTTATTCCATCTTTTGCACAATCTTTGTTTTTTTAAACTGAAAAATACACACAGTGTTGTATTTTTAAATTAATCAGTCAGTGTTGTATTACTCAATTGGTAGTTTATTTATCTTGGATACTATTACGCAAATATTAAAAACATTGAACTGAAGGACTCTGGGACTACAGAAAACCTTTGTCTCCAAATATATTTGTCCCTAATTGACCAATGGTTGTGGTAGGTGACTGACAATGTAGGAAAGATGTACAAATTTGTATTTTTTCAGCAGGGTTTTTATTCTCCTTTCCAAAGTCTAAGACAGTAAAAGATATTTCAGTGCTAACTGGATTTGGTGTTTTGTTCACTTAGAGGATTTCTGCACACTACGATAAAAAAAGAAACTCAGTTGCTCATATGAAAGCCATATTTGTGCATTACCAGTGCTCCTATCTAACGCTAAATACCATAGTAAATATATGGCTGTTTAAGAATGGCAGTAAAAAGCAGATGTATTTTCAAATTAAATTGAGCTTTTAAACAAATACCACAATTAAGTCTAGTGAATGTAGTAAGAAGTAGTAATTGAAGAGTTCTAAATCTGAAATTGGAGGAATCCAACCAGTTCTATTGTCAGCTTTAGCAGTGAAGAGTTTATTCATTTGCCAATAAGAACAGACATCTTAGTCAATATTAAATCTTGTGAATTGACCCAATCTGTTAAATGAAAAAGTACCTTAAAGGTGAGAAGTGACTTGAATAAGGTCAATGACAGTTCTCATTATCTACTAGAAGAAAGATATGTAACACTGTGTAATTGAGACTAAGATTTTTTTTCCTGGACATTACTTGATTTCATTATTGCGTCATTCATGTTTTACTGTAGTGTTGGTGAAAATAATGATGCCCAAATTTATTATTTATTTTAAACATAACATCAGGAAATTATTTTTCTATGTTATGTAAATTGATGAGAAGTAGTATTAGGGGGGAAAAAAAGGCATTAGAAAGTAAAGGTTTACTTGAAACAGAAAATCAGTACTATTACAGATCTAAAATTCTTGTTTCATAACCAAATCACTTTGGCTTTATATTTCAGGCCAAATTTAGAATGGCTGAAGCACTGGAAGCCTTGATAAATTAACTGAGATTTATAATAATAGTATCTATTATCGTTATTATTAAAGTTGAAACATCATAGAAGACCTTATGACATTCTTTTAAAGATTTTTATCTTTTGATTTCTATTGTTAGCCTTTTAACTGCTGGAAATGCATTTCTTAGAATTAGTATTTACAGATTGATTTCTAATAATTAATTGGAAATAAGTTTCCAAAACGACAATCAAATTATCAACAAGGTAAAATTTACATTAAAGAATTTAGATTGGAATTAAAAACAATACTAAGACACAAAACTAAATCTTTTTGAGGACACTGTATAGTATGCCTAGACCAAGTATATTTAGAATATACAGATTAATATCTTGTCTCTGCTGTTTGTCAAAGATAGAAGAATAAATCTACCCATACTAAATCTTCTTCTGCAAAACTTAAATGTGTAAAACACTAATACGCACCTAGAATTTTATTGACTCTTTCTGTAGTATAACTGGTGGAGAAGGTAAAAAACAAAAGCAAAATGATGGGAATATACAAATAAGGAGAAATATTACCAGTAGGTAAATCCTTTCATCCTTTTAATATATAAACCATAAGTGATTTTAATATTAAAATCTTGGGATGAAAGAGAATTATGTTAATTAAATAAGTTCCAAGTGGAGATTTCTTTAGTTTAACCTATCAATATGATATTGATTTGGTGGTGTGGGATGGTCAGCTGTGTCAGATATTGATGTCACTGTGTTTCTTTTTAGAAGCTGATGTTAAATTTATCAGTCATGTTTCCCTGACTTGCAGAGTGTATTTTTAGTAAATCTTGCAGACTATATTTTTAGTAAAATATCCAATAGCAATAAAAGTTTAAATGTTTTCCATAAGGAAAATTCTATCTAAAACTGGTTCACGGAGTCCATAATTTAACTGTAAAACATTAGCGCATCTAAAACGTGAAACAGAATGCTAGTTCTAGCATGTGGTCTTTATGTGACCTTGTAGGAAGTGCAGGTTGGTTGGTTTTTAAATGTAAACATGTGATATTATTTGCAAATTGTGAACAATAACTTTTGTCTCCTTAATTATGCCAGTATCATAATGCTGGCCAAGGCAGTTGAGGAAATGATTTGCACCTAAAACTCACATGAAGAACCTGTGAATTAGAAGAATCAAAGAAGAAATGGGAAGACATTGCGGAAAGAAGAATCTTTTCAGTCTTTTTTTTTTTTTTTTTACCTTAAATCTTAAAGTTGTAAGAAAGAGATTGTAGCATCTACCAGAAAACTGATTCCAGCAAATACAGTAAAAAATTTAGCAATTGCATTGCCCATGTGTAGAAAAAGATTTTTTCTGTGAAGGTGACAGAAGTTCTGAAGGAGGGAAACTCTATATACATGGAAAGAGAGGAGAAATCACAGTGATTTTTTTTGTACACTGCATATCTGGATCAAAAAATTCCTTAAAAAAAATTCATATCAAGTGCAGCCACAGACTCTCATTGTGAGCCTGTGGAAAAACTGTGTCCCTGTAACAGGCACTGAGGCCTTCTGAAATGGGAATGTCTGTATTCATGCTATTGAATGCACTTGTCTCTTTGCCTTTGCCCTCAAACCAGCCTTGCATCTCGAAACCAAACATCAAACTTTGAGCTAAATCCTGAAACACACTCTCAAAGCCTTGGGAAATGTTCTTTGGCCTGCAAGAAAACTATTCTAGGGATTCTTTTTACAATTTAATAATGTAGAAAATGGTCCTTAACAATACAGGCATAGCTGTTGAATGTGTTCTCACTGTACTGCCAGTCGTGGCTGCAGACCCAAGGGGAAGCTGTACATTTGTGTGTGTGAAGTCTATTGACTGACTGCAGAACAAGAATAGTTGTGTCTGTATTGTCCATCTTGTAAAGCGAAACAGGTAGTGGCTGGTGCTGAGGCCTTAACATCCAAGTGATTCAGGAAGATCTTTGTGTTGAATTGACTGCGTGGACTGCTCTTGTACCATGGACTCAGTAGCGGTTTGCAGCTATTTGTTCCACTGGAATAAATCTCCCAGGTTATCTTAATCTGAAATTATTTTTATCTCAGGGTTCTGCTACATTCTCCATACATGTCACAGCACATCACAAATCAAGCTGGATTTGATTAGACCCACTGCATTATACATGTTCTGAATGAGTGCTTAGGTCACTTAGAGAATCATCATCAAAGATATTGACAAAAAGCAGGTTTTATATGAATTTGTGAAAGTATGACTTTAACAGAGTTTAATGGCAAGGTTCACTCTATTACTTACTACATAGAGGAATCATACATAAGAAAATTGGATTAGAATCAATTTAGAATGATTTACAAGAAGACAAGGAATGCAAAAGGGTAGAGATGTAAAGGATATGATTACAAAAGATAAGGGTACGAAAGAGTTTAGCAAGATGGAAGAGGAGTGGTGGTGCACCACCACAACAAAACACAAGATGGTGTGTTAAATTCCTTTGCAGTTTGTATTTTTTTCCATTTCTTTTCTGTTTTAGCAATGCATTTTGAATTTTCTTCAAAGTAGCTCAATATAGACTGTATGTTCGTTAATAAAGAGGTATTGTAAATGTGATACTGAAATTCTGGGTTTTTTTCATTTGTTAGTGGAAATTTATTTTTATATCAGAGAGGCTACTCAAGGAGTAATAAATAATTCTCAGAGTACATAGTGTTCTAACACTTTACATGATTACTTTTCTAATTGTGCATTAGCAATTCAAACATGGACATAAACATTCTGTCAAATCTACCCAGGTAATGAGATTCTATTTTAAAAATTATAATCAGTTTAAATCCTATTTAGTCAGATCTTTTCAACAACATAAGCTGAGTTTGATTAATTAGTTGTCCCAAACACAGAGCAATGAAGGCATCATGAATTAACATTAAATTCTGAATTAAACTAGGTGATTTGCTCCACTGTGCCAGTTAACTCTTGTAAAGGTATTAATGGGCTTGCCTAGGGTTGTTTGCTTGCAAGCAAGCTCATAAAGAAATAGATATCCAAGGCTTTTCTCCCTATGATGACAGGCAAATACTGAAGATTATGTCCTTATTCAGATATATGACAAAGATATTTCTTAGTTTTTTAACAGTTTGAAAAATCCCAGAACAAAAAATAAAAATTTGAATGGATTCTCTTGTTTGATTAAACTGCTGAAACATATGTAAAATACATAAATTCCAATCATAATTTCAACAAAATCTGCCGTTTGTTTGTTTTTTAAAATATATCTGTAATGGAAGCACTAACAGAAAACATTAGTGTAATACCCCGTGGAAGTGTGCAAATATCTATTCAGGTATTTGCAAAGTAATAATCTCTACATTAAATATCATATCAAAGAACAAAGCAACACATGTTACTAAATAGATTATTTCTCTAAAAAATTACAGTGGTTTGCAGTGTGTTTCTACAGGTTTATGACATTTTGTACGTGACAGATCTGTTCAATTAAGAACTTCTCTACTCAGCCTTGGTCAAGCCACACCTCAAATCTTGTGCTGAGTTTTGGCCCCTCACTTCAACAAAGACATTGAGGTGCTGAAGTGTGTCCCAGAGAAGGGCAAGGGAGCTAGTGAAGGACCTAGAGATTGTCATAGTAGGAGCAGCTGTGGGAGCTGGAGTTATTTAGCCTAGAGAAAAGGAGGGTCAGGGGAGACCTTATGGCTCTCTAAAGCTACTTCGAAGGAGGTTGTGGCCAGGTGGGGGTCAGCCTCTTCTCCCAGGCAGCCAGTGACAGGACAGGAGGACATAGCCTCAAGCTGTGCCAGAGGAGGTTCACGTTGGATACCAGAAGAATTTCTTCATGAAAAGAGTTGTTAGGCATGGGAATGGGCTGCCCCCAGGCTGTCACCATCCCTGGAGATCTTCAGGAAACATCTAGGTGAAGCATTTAGTGCTACAGTCTAGTTGACGAGGCAGTGACCCATCGAAGATTGCACTCACTGACCTTGGAAATCTTTGCCAACTGAATTATTCTGTGATTCTTAGCAAGACACTGTACTTAGGTTTAAGGAGGTAGGTCAACCAACTTATGAACACTGATGTTTCATGGTACTTTGTAATGTCAAGAGTGTTACATGATTCTGGTGAACTTTACCACTAAGTTGTAATTCATATCTACTTCTCAGTGAGGAGAAAAGGAGGAATATGACTAGGCCCTCAATCTAGGAGGAAAAGTCTAAATAAAAGGCAGTGTTTGAACAGTAAAAAGATAAGTTAAATGAGTAATTAGGTTTCATTGTTAGACAGAAGGACTGGAGAAAAAAATACTGATGAAAATTAAGGATTTTTCCTGATTTTATTGTAGGCAAGAAGGTTGTCTTTTAGAAAGACACAAGCTATTCCTTTCTTCTATTTCTAAACTGTATGACTGATGAGTATAGAGGCAAGATGTCATGCACTGAATTAAGAAATGGAACATCAAGGTGTTGCTATCATGAACTCCTGAGTCCCATTAAAGATAATTAGGATTAGCAGGGCAGGTTATTGCAGAGTCTGGGTTTGCTCTAAGAGGTGTTCTTGTACTTAAGGAAACTGCAGAACATCTGCAAACTAGCTTGACATTTGCCAACATGCACACCTACAGAACCTCTTATAATCATGTTTCCTGATGATTATTAATCTCACACAAATGCCTGGTTGTAGAAACTGTAATACTAAAAAACAAGGCAGTGGTTGAAACATGCTATCAAAGTATATGCTCAACATCCTATGAAACAAAAAAAAAAATTAGTGACTTTATTTAGTTCAATCTGAAGCTCAGACACTGGGTTTTTTTAGACAAAAGCAAACCTAGGATTTTTAATAAGACAGAGTCCCTAGGTTGTTAAATTCCTCACCTAAAGCTTACTTCTTCAAGTAATCCTGTGGAAGGCACTGAGTAAAATGGTAGGGATTACCTGATTTGATTCAAAAGGTGCACTGTGCTGAGCTTCCTGGTAACAGCTAGAAAGCAAATATTTGCAAAGGCAGTTGAATTAGTGTTTAAATGACAAACACTCAATAAAAATACTAGAAGCATTATTGCTACTAGAAGATACACTGCTGAAGCAATTACATTGTAATACAGTGCATATTGTAAACATAAAGTAAACAAAGTTTAATATATTCCTGTTATTTTACTTTGGCTGGGATGATTTCCCACAAATACCTGCAAAGCAACACCATTGATCTCCTTGAAATCCCTCTTGAAATCCATTCTTTCACCAGTAAACAGAATCTTCAGAATAGCTGCTCTCCTGAAGGTGAATGCAGTGACTGACAACAGACGTCTGTTATTGCCTTATGACTTTCCTATTCTCTGAACTCATATATCTTTATCACCTTGTTCAATTTAATGCAGAATTTACAATATTTTTATTAAGGGTAGATTTTTCTTCAGCTGCTCTACAACATCAGCCGCAGAGGGTTTAAAATTTTAGTTTCTGATTTGGACATTAATCAGGTAACATCAAGAGAAATGTGAAAGGTGGCTGAAAAAATAAGCTTATTTTTGACTGACTTAAAATTTCCTATTCAAAGGTCTGCTTCTCCAGTGGAAGTATTTTATCTATCTGCAAATTTGAAAAAGAAAGAAAAAAAAGAATGAAAATCACTGGTCAGCAAAATAGTGTTTTATTTCATAACTGATTCATAGTCTGCAAATCTGGGAAGAAGCCTGTGAGCAGACTTTGCGCAGAACATCTTTATACTGTACGCTTCAGACTTCTTGTACACTGGATGCTCAACTACACTGGGCCATAGCAGAGAAATGCTATGACATTTTCAAACAGCAAGTCTGCTTCCTAGGAATTTTTAAATCCTTCAATACTGTGCTGATAGACACGAAACTAATCACAGGAATAATTATCGGTGTTATATGTTGAGATATCAATACTGCTACTAGAAATAGAAATTAGTAGTCTTTATTCACCTGGAGACTGTCACATAAACAAAACATAAAAGCAGTCTAAAATACTGCTTTTTCTATGTTCTACATTGAAGTCTCATGAAAGCTTGAATATAGAAGCAAAACATCAATCAAACAAGACCCTTTTTTAAAACTTTTATTTAAGTTTCCTCTGTTATCCCTTAAAATTGGGGAACTTTGGTTGCACTATAACATTTCTAGAAGACTGGAGAAAAAATTCAGTACAAGGATTTTTTTTTTTGCTTTATAATGACCACCAAAAAATAGGTAATAATTATTAATTATTGCCTGAATTATTCTAAATTATGAAGTGGATATATAAGAATTGACCACAGCTTTCCACAGTTTTAAGTGGATAACTGATGAGTACATCTTAACTCAGTATATTCTGGAAAATAATTTTGAATTAAAGACTCATGTCATGATTTTGTTTACTTTCCTTGCACTAAAACAATCATCATTTTCATAAAGTATTTTGTTACCCTGGTTCAGTTTTTCTGAGAAGATTGCTTCCAGAATTTGCCTCATTTGTTTGGTCAGAAGAGTGTTAGTCCTACCACCAGCAAGAATACAAGACTAGGAGGGTACAAATTTCTGGTTTGAATTGTGACAGAACTAGAACCTTAAAAAGCGATCAACAGCATGGGTCAGGATGGATCTTTTTATATAAGTAGTCATATGTACTTCAGAGCTACTTTGTGCAAAACCTATAGTGAGTTATAGATTTTATTTTTGTTTTATTTATTTATACTTATATTAGCCTTCTTAAGGTACAGCATAGACTTACAGATCTAGCAGTCATTTTTTGTGATTTCATTACAATTAGGAACTGAGTCACTTCTTCTTTCTTCAGCTGTGTGTGTAGGGTTACACTTAGACATCTTTTACCTACCTTTCTTCATATCAAAGAAAGCAGAAAGGAAGCTCCAGTCATTCTTTGGCCATAGCCATTGAGAAAAAGTAACTGTGGTCATTTGTCAGAAAGCCCTTTCCGGATCCCCTGATTAGAGGTGATCTTTTTCCTCCAAAAGTTGAGAAGATAAACGAGACTTGCAGCTTCGTCTTCAGAGCTCTTTATTCTATTTCTTATCTCAAGTTCTGCGTGCCACCAAAACCTGGCTTAACGTGCTGAGAAACACAGATAAAACCTGTCCCAGACAGAAGATTCCAGGGTTCTTAAAGGTTTTTAGTCCAATTAACTCTTAAAACGTGCTATGTTTACTGTTTTGTGACAATAATCACTACCTATTCTAAACACTCAATTTCTGTGTCAAACCCATTCTACCAACGTCTCTGTGCCGCCATCACAGCAGAAAATGGAGCAGAAGAAGATGATGAGACACCAAAATTCTCCATCTTGCTCTCATCTATCTCCATATTAAAAACCCAAAACTACAAATTTTCACCCTGTGACAAACTAAACTATTATTTCTTTCAAATCTTCGTTGTTTTCAACTCATCTCTAATTGTTGGAAGTTTTTCCCATGGACTAAAGTCAAAGGCAGTGCTTTCCTGGGGTCCCAGCTGGGGTCTCGGACCCCCCCAGGGCAGCACGAGGGATTTTTCACTAGCCCTGGCCTCCAACACTTTCCACCCTTCAGACACTTAGGACCACTAGAAGATTGTGCATGCTGAGAGTATAGCACCATATTCACTGAGAGGTTAGTTTCTGTTATCTTTAGTAAACAGTTGCCGGATCTGCCTAAAACAATCACAAATTATTGCAGCTTTGCTGCACACTAGCTGAATCTGCCATATGGCAGTACCGTGGAAATGATCCAGACATACTAAGGAGTTATTTCTTTTTTTAGTTTCCTCCTTACCCTAATAAAACATTTGTTTATTATTTTCATTGGTTTTGTTGTTATATAAATATGGTGGAAAAACCTAATGTGCTTTATAAATTATGTCAGCCCTGAAGAGAAGATTCTATTCATAACTGAATCAGTATGAAAATTTAACTTTACACTCCCTTGGGATTTTTAACTCTAATCTCTTATGGTTCTGAGATATCTCCAGCACTAGATCATGTCATAGTTGTTATTAAACTTACTCCAGTAGATTTTCTTTTATTTCGTCTTAAATTCACTGCTATTCCTCTGCCTCAGTACCTTAGGATAGTGTTTTTAATATAAAAAAAAATCAAAAAGATAAAAAATTTCCTGCCTTTCCTACTTAGCTCTCTTGAGCATGACATTACACCCAGTAAGCCCTTATACATTTTTTTTCTTCAGTCAGATAGATAAATTTTTCAAACATGCCAGTGATGCCTCTAGCTGTTTGGCCACACACAGGAAAGTTTTTGGAAGTTGTCTGGAAACTGCAGTTTGGAATCAATGCAGGGCTCAGTCACAGACACCCACATCTTTCCCTAGTTTTTTTTCTGCTGCTTTTATTCACAGTGATTCAAACCGATTGCCACCAAATGTTAATTTCCACATTCAGTGATCAATTTTTCTTTTTTTTTTAATTTTATAGACTCTAATAGGTACAGATTTTTAATAACAATTCTCCCTTATAGAACAGAATGCTTCATTCAGATACTTCAGATATTTTATGCAGTGCCTCATACAGTTTCTTTTACAGATTCTACAACTGTGATTGTTTATGTCAGTTGTTGATGTCAACTGAAAATTCATAAAAATAAGAAATAATAACAGGATATTTAACTAAAATAAAACTAGATTAATACATAAATGTTTTGAGGATGAAAAGGGTAAATTCATCATACCTTCATTTGATCTACTTTGCTAGAATTCTTGTCCTTATTGAAGTGAAACGAGAGAAACAGAAATTCAGTTGGTCTTCAGAAAGTAAATATACTTCAGACTACTGTCTTATACCATGTTTATTCAAGAAGTCTGCTTCTAAAAAATATAAAAATTGTTAATGGAATTATGGGATTTTTTTTTGTTGATCAGGAGTCTTGAACTTCTAGTGAACTTACACCATTTAAATGCAGTCCATTTAACTTCTTTCATAACCAGCTTGGTCACTTTTAGCATTTTACTTATATGTACTCTCTGTTTTAAACTCGCAGTAACTGAAGATGTTCAGTTAAAGGATCAAATAGCACAGGTATCACTTTCTCTGGGTTTGTAGTTTTGGTTTGGGGTTTTTTTGTAGCAGTGGAGCTGCAGGGGTGAGAAGCTGCCAGAAGCTTCCCCCTTACCAACAGAGCTAATGCCAGCTGGATCCAATATGGATCCATCCCTGGCTAAGGCTGAGCCCATCAGCGACAGTGATAGCACCTCTGGGATGAAGCATTTAAGAAGAGGAGGGGAAATCTGAGCAGCTATAGCTGAGGAGAGGTGTGAGAATGCGTGAGAGAGACCACCCTGCAGACACCAAGATCAATGAAGAAGGAGCAGGAGGAGGTGCTTCAGGCACTGGAATGGAGATTCTCCTGCGGCCCGTGGGAGGACCATGGTGAAGCAGGCTGTCTCTCACAGCCTGTGGATGTCCACAGTGGACCCAATATCCTCCAGTATTATAATCCTGACAAGTCTATTGGGGTAATTCTGATCTCTGTGATACAAGAAAAACAGGAAAGTAACACAATCTAGAATAGAATTCTTCACTTGAAACCAATTTGTCCAACACTTTAGAAAGTTAACTTGACAATATGTGCTGAAACAGAATCCTATGTTTCAATTTTTTTTTCATTTGTAATTTATTTTGCTCCAGTAAAAAATCCTTTTTTTTTTTTTTTTTTAATTATTATTATGTGTTTAATGACAGTACCAACTTGGTCCATTCAAATTCACTTGATATTTCAAATAACCTTTTAGGGATATCAACTTTCCTTTTTTTCCTCTATGGTGGTCAGTTACATATGGCATTCAGTTTGGAATATAAAACTTGAAATGTTATCAATTGAAGGGAACAATAAATTAATATTATGAGTTAAATTTCAAGTATAAATTTGGTGGCATTTCTCCAAAAAAAAAAATTGTTTGCTCAATATGATTCATTTTAACAAAAGTAGTCTAACCCAAAACTCACTGAAGTCAATAAAAAGCTCCTTATGAATTCACTAGACTTTAGGTCAAGGCATGAAGCTGCTTCACCTGTAGAGCATTATTCAAAAGAAAGGCAGTATTCAAAGGAAGCCATTATTCATGATAATTTTTTTTCTCTTAAAAGAAGAAGAAATAAAGACAGGCGCCTCATCCAGACTCAAAAGCAATTCAAGATGAGAACTAAAAATAGAATCCAATCTTTACTTGTATAGTGATAATAGAAATAGTAGAAGCATTAGGAACAATATTGAATAATGGTAGAGAACTGCATAATAAAGAAAGAATAGATAATTATGTGTATTGTTCCTGAAGATATATTCAGATGAAGGAGTAATTTAAACTGTATTTTTATATGCAAGTCTTGGCTTTTACCGTGTTTCTTATTGGAATTCTGCTTCATATTGTGAAATAAGTGCCTGAAGTAAAATCTGCTTTTATAAAAAAAATTATTTTCTACATTTTATTCAAGGAAAGGCAATGCAAAATAATCTTTGTATGCGGCTGAGAGAAAATTCTAAACTTGCACTCCTCTGATATCAGAGTTCCTTTTCTTCACTTAAATGGAAAAATCTGCTCAGATATTCAATTCTGGAAATAATTTTTTGCTTTTCTTTTGAATATATGTGTGTTTTAATGTGTTAGAAAAGCAACCTCTGTAGTAAAATATAGAGATATTACAGGAAATTCTTTAATGTAATTTGCAAAAAAAAGAGGAAAGAGAGAGTGGATCTATATCATTATAACTGCAGACACATCACTGTCCTGTAGCAGTTAGGGCAGGTGTGTGAAGCCTTTCTGATGTTCAACACCATATCTACTCTACTTATACATAGTTAGTTTAATAACACATCATGTGATAAGAAAACAGAAAATACAGACCAATATTTCGTATTCATCAACTGTATGTTGGTGTGTCTGTTAATAGGACTGTTTATTAACTTTAGTGACAGTGATGATAAAAGTAAAAACTTTAGCTGACCAGTGCAGAGGTAAACTCAGATTTCTATGACTTTCTTATCTATCTATTACTAATGTCCATGGCATGAGATTTTGTTTCCAAATGTATGTAAAAATAGTTCTAAAAATGTATGAAACTGGTATCTACAATAGTTACACACCAGTTATACATCTGCCTGTTAGAAATCAGTCAAAACTGGTCTATAAACATAAGTTATGCCCCATTAACATAGTAGATTTTAATTAGGGATTAAGGAAATTATGACTCCTCTAATACTCATTTCCTTTATGGATATTTTCACTCTTCACAATGGTGTCAAGCTATAATTATAAGAAATGTTTATTTTTAAACTTTTACCTCAGAATCTTGTTAGAAAGAATCTGTTAGAAGATAAGCAAAACAATAGGACATATATTTTATTTTGTTGGTCGGTGGGGCAGGGGAGGAGGATCTACTGATAAAAGTGGAATGTTTTTCTAGGATGGGCAAGTATTATAAACAAAAAAAATGCAATTATTTATAATAAGATTAGTTCCTTAATTTGATCCAATGAGTGAATAACTTTAAAGTCAGCTGCAGGATAGATTTTGCAGGTTGTTTTTTGGGAATGCAACCTGAAGAATCTATGACTCCTATTTGCTCAAGGTCAGGCAACGTATGTTTAGATTTAGACATTATTTCATCTTTCCCAACACTGGAAACTTCCCCAGCATTGAGCAGATAATACTCAGGTAGAATGCTAGGCCATCTTGTCTAGATTACTTTCCACAACAAAGGATGAACCACATGATCCTTGAGGTCCCTTCCAATTTAATATTCCAGGAATTATATTCTTTGGTGTCTTTCTTATTTGACATAAATAAGTGCTTTATGATTGGAAGAAAGACCACAGCAGTCTATGTATTAATTTTGATTTAAAATTGCTACTTAATGATGGTATTGCAAATCTGCATATCCTTGGATATGGTAATATTACTATTCAATTTATCTCTTTTTTAAACTGAAATTTAATTGGTTTTGGTTCCCTCTGCAAGGTGTCTGATAACATGTTATGACCTTTTCATTATGAAATTTTCAATGTTTTCACAAGACTGCAAGTGTCATTTCTGGCAACTACTTCAGATAAATTGATATTTGACCTTCTATTCGGTGTTCAGAATATGTTTAAAAGTAACAATGAAGTCATCTTTGAACATACTGGTAATAAGTGGATCAACAATGAGGTGAATTTCATCAAAATTGATGATGGTGAGTTCAATAAAAGCCACAAAAAATGTGATGATACATGACAGCCATGCAATGTATCCCATAAAAACACTTTTAATTAAACCAAGTGGTTACAGACAAATTCCCTGATTGCTAGCCCTAGAGTCTTCTTGGCACACAGTTCTGTGTTATTTTAATAGATATCTTGAAAACTAAAATTTATGTATTTCAGAGGACAATCCTTTCCACTGGAAATGAATTTTATGTAGATTTCTTAATTTGAAGAGTTCCTGAAGGTTCCATGATGGGACCTATTCTCAAGAGCTATTCTAATGATATGGTGTCCTTGAATATAGAGGCTTTCCTCTAGCTGATATAATTTACCCAAAGTGAAGATCATTCAGGACTTAAAAGAGCTACAATTTATCCTGTTGAGTTCTAGAGCTATCAGAGGGTAGAGAGGGTTCTGTTTCTTTTTCAAATAAAAAAGGGGAATAATACTTACATTAAGACACTGCTTTAAGTACTAGAATCTCCTGCCAGGTGTTAGGGTTAAAAAGAGTCTCATATAAAAGTGAGATAAAGGTTTAAATTTTATCTGAAACCTAAGCTTTATGCAATAAGGAATTAATATGATATTTACATTAAGCTCACACAAATAAAAGAAAAACTGTATTATCAGTCCAGTCAGGATAAGTGTTGAAATTAAAAATTAATGTCGCATGCATTTTGTTACTGATATTTTTTAAGGCATTGACTGCATTTAAGTTCCGATACCTAATTTAAATCAATTTGAAAATATGGAAGAAAAACCAACTTATTTGAAATAAGGATGACTTTCATAAATATTTAGGAAAATATGTAAAAATTTTTGAAGGTTTAAAATAGTAGTATATTTTGGGTAACCATTAGACGATTTATAATGAAACATATTCTAAGAAAATAATTTTATAATAAAAATTTCCACATAATACATAAATGTCTAACTGAAATTAAAAAATCAATTACAATTACAGAAAGGAAAATAAATGAAGAATATCACTGGTTTCATCTAAGCAAAAGGACACGACTGTCAAATACATGGGTAGCAAAGAAAACTAAAGGTTTATGTTTTAGTGGAAAGGGAGCCATTTTTCAGCACTTTTACATAGCAAAAGAGAGTAATTAACTCAGAAGAGCCAGACTTACTCCAAGGGTAAGTTCAAAAAAGTTCAACATTACACAACTATGCACCACAATCTTCCAACAGTCAGGAGGCTGATTGCCTATTCATACAGACAGCCTGTGCTACATAACTGTTTCTCAATAAAATTCCTCTCCCCCATATCAAAATGACATTTTAACTTTTGGGGGTCTTAATACCCTTTTTAATACTTTATTTTCTGCTCTATGTATTGATTTTTCTAACCTCTTGACAGGAGCTTTACTTGCCTTGTCTTTCTGCATAATTCTTTTAAATTACATTCAGGACACAAGACAAATTCTAATCTCCATTATACAAAAATACAGTAAATCCATTGAAGTTAACAGAAATGTATGAGGTTCAAAGTCTGATCCTGATCAAAAATAGACCTATTGGCTTTTAGTAGTCTAGCCTTTAAGCCAGGGAAAAGCACAATGCACCAAGTTCATTTCTAGTGGAACTACAATAATGGCAACTGACTTCTAATAGAAGAAATCCAACATTTTCTTTAAAACTTAAACCCATTTTTCTTTCTCTGAAAAACAGACCTTAAAAGTTTAAATATTTGGAAGGTATGATGGTAATTACTGTCATGAGTTTGCCAGTAACTTTCAAGGACTTTCCCTAACTGTGAGTCATTTGCAAATAATTTTGTGTCCCAAGATTTTGTTCCCTGTCAATGTAGTTCAAGTGACCTACTGAATGCATCATTTTGCCCTTTTCCTTAGCATGTCATCTTCCTATTGGAAAAAAGGTCATACAAGTTGATGTGAAGATCCGTCTTGAAACTCAGGTAGCAGCCACTTAGGATAAGCACTTGCATCCAAAACCTTGAAAATACTCCAAACATTAAAGGCTCAGAGATTGCCACTGAATTGGTCTGGCATGATTTGGCTTTGGTGAAGCCATATTGGCTGTCTCTGATCACTTCCATGTCTTCCATATGTTTTGGTGCATCTTCCAGCAGGGTCTATTCTGTGTTCTCAGAGGACACAGAGCTGAAGCTGACTGGTCGGTATTACCCAGGGTGCTCCTCATTATCCTCTTCAAAAATGAGTGTGACACTTCCTTTCTCCAGTCACTGGGGACTTTGTCTATTTGCCATGATTTTTCAAACATGGTAGACCAATGAAATTATTGTAGGCCATACTTAGAGTACCCTGCTTCTTTCTAAAAATAGGAACGATGTTGAAGTTTTTAGAGTCAAGAATCAGAAGTTTTAGTGAGACTGTCAATGCTTAGGCTGTATTTCAAAACTAATGTACACACTTGGCAACATTCCACAGCAAAGAGTAATCCCTTAAAATTTTATATAACATTTTACTATCTCATATAATTACTGATTTATGCAAATATAATTCTTAATCTTAAAACCACTTATAAGTTATTAACTTCTAGAATTCCACTTTCAGCATGACTGCACTTCTCTGGGCTTAATATTTCTGAAATTACTGAAACTGTAGGATTAAGTTTCGGGGATCTTCAGTACAAAGAACAAATGAACAAATTGTTTCATTCATCATCAATGGAACACTTGAATCAACCTTAACACCCTCTCCCCCAACCCCATTTCAAGTCAATGCTTATTTGGAATTATAGTTATTATTATTTATCTTTTTAATATATTTTAATCTTGAGATATGCATACCAAGGACTTTTCCTGTGGAAAAGATTTCTTCCCCATCTTATAACTGGTATTCATCATAAGCTTTTGCAGCAGGTATATTCTTCTGTACATTAACATAAATGGCCTTTTCCTTAGGTCTTGCAAGCACCCTGCACTTAATTTAGGAGAATACTTTCTGGGAAAATAAACAAAAATAAACAATCAAAACCTAACCAAACAAATGAAATCTATGAATCCTTGTATTATTTTAAAATTGCACGCTCTATGATGGTTTGAGCCTCTCTGCTGAAACAAATATATTTTAGTATTTAATAATTTTTAATACTTTGTAAAAGATTTTTTCCCCTTCAGATACACAGTTCCATTGCAAAGGATGTTTTTGCTTAGGCCTATAGTGCTTGGATAAGGACCTCAAAAAGGAAACTTACCACATTATTGACTGACATTTTAACTAGGTATTTGCCACTTATGAAACACAGCATTCCATCGTTCCCTCAAATTGACTATAAGATTGATATCCACCATATCAAGCCTTTAATTTTTCCTCAGTTATGCACTTAAACATATTTACTTAGATTGCATAAAATAAATTTTAGCACAATTTCCAGTGAGTCATTACTAAGTCAATACTAAACTTTTGGTACCAAAGAGTTTGATGTCTTTTCACATATATATCTCATCTAAGACCATAAAACACCCTCCAGGAAATGTAGTAGGAAGCAGAAAAATTTCATTCTTCACTTTTTGCTTTTTATTTTCAAAGTTTTTCAGAAAGTACCTGAAAGCTTCTGATTGAATGTCTTAGGAAATTGTATGAGCTGGTGATAAAAATCTCTCTCTCTCAATGCAGAACTTCACCAGGATATTTGAAAGGTGAACAGAGAGGTGAAAGAACTTGGTTTAATTTCAGATGAAGAGAGGTTGATACTTGGTAATGCATTTTAGTGTGACTGTGCAATTTCCATTAAGATATTTCCTTGTAAACTTTTCTAGAAACTACTATTCTACCAAATGATTTTGAGATCTCTGCCAAAATTCAACCAATGAATAGAACAACCAAACTATGCAAACAGTATAAATACAGTTTCAATACATTTTGTTTCCATGATTAAACAATAGCTCCAGTAAATTATCCAAGAGTTATATTGCTGATTGTTTGTTATAGACAGAGTTGGTGATACTGATGAGACTTGGGCTTTTTTTGCCCAAGTTTGGTTTGAAAATATAGAGAAACTTTTAGAATATCCTTTTCAGAGCTTTTCTTACCAGATAGCTGTGTACCATATAATGACCATTTGTTATGTTCAGTATTTGGACTTTATATTTCACAAAATCTAATTTAGTTTCCAAAACCTGAAACTTCTCACTGAACTGGAACAGTGAAACAATTGCTCCAGGCTAAATTAGATTTGTTAACTCTTCTCGACAGAACAAGAATACAAATGATGACTTAGAAATGCTTGCAGAGTCCAGCAGATACCATAACATAATTTAAGAATAAAATGTTACCAAATTCATTAGCATTTGTTTACATATAAAATGGTAAAATAATTTGAATGCTTAAATAACCACACTGGTGTTGGGGTTTTGTTGTTGTTGTTGTTGTTGTTGTTGTTGTTTGGGGTTTTTGTTTGTTTGTTTGTTTTTTAATATGACAACATTCAGGTTTGGGAAAAAAACAACAACAACGAACATTGCATTTTGTAACCTTTCTATTGTTTTTTCCAGCTTCTAGGAGTACTGTTTCTTTCCAAATGTTCACCTTATTATTTCAACATCTCTGTGATAACTGATTTAGCAGCCAGAGCAGCAGCTTCTAAAGTGCCCTGAATTCATGGATTATACAATTTAGGATTGTACTTTTGGGGGAAAACTCACTTAAAGAGTCATTCAGAGATGGACTTAGCTGCCAGAGTATGAGAAGCCAATAGGACTGATATAGGCTGTTGCTGGTTAACTTGGCTTATTGTATGCTAAATTGTCTTGTCTACATAGTGGTTTGTTTCATGCTGTCTGACATTTTGACCCATTAATAAACCAAATTTGGAAGCAGGTTTTCTGGAATGGAGAAAGGAGATACATTTAAACAGAATGATGTGGGTTGAACTTCCAGACTGAAAAACCGTTCTGTACCTGGCATTCTTTTCTCTGTTGACCTTTTGACTGACTACGCTAATAAATTCTGTGACTGTACTTGTGTATCTCAGCTACACTAGTATCATCTAGACAACTCTTTCCATTCCCATTATTCATAATCAAGTGCCATGCTTTGCAGTAGCCCAAGGCAAGTTCACATAGCTCAAAATGTGGTTATTCAGCAGATGTGCCTCGTGTTTTGTGTGGCTCATGCTGACGTCTTAGATTTTAATGAACCACAGAGCTTGAAGAAAGTCCAGGCTCATCTGAAGAGCACTCTAATGCACAAGTATCAGTAAGGATATGGGAAGGGAAGGGGGACACTTAGCACTGATCTGGCACCACAGCATGGAAGAGAGGCTGAGCTGGGTTATGCTAGTGTTAGGAAAGATAAAGTTAAGAGCAGATACAACCTTGCCTGAGGCTTGAATGGCATTTTTGGCAGAGATATGATCACTGAACTATATCCTATAAAAGTCATACAGCAGTTCTTGTAAATTGTTACATACAGGGTAGAAAACTCAGAGCAGCTTTCAATAACAGACATGTTTTAAGAGTTAATCTAAATTATTGCATCAGAGTGGGGTCTCTCAGATTTGAGCAAGTGTGTAAATTTAAAAATCTGCTTTTCTACTCTGTTTGATTTGTCTATATGCAAGAGATATCTTTTGACAGAAACAAACTCCATAAATGGACACAAAATAATAATCCTTATTAAATATAAGTCAATATGCTTTATTTATGTATTTTGTATATATAGAGAGATATATGTATGTATATATATGTATATGTATGTATAGGATGAACAACATGTGTGTATGTTCTTGAAATAAGATCATGGCAAAAAATAGTTCTGTGGAAATCATGCATATTTTTCTCTCAATTATCAGCCTGGCTCCAGGGAGCTGTGATCTTTTCAGACTGATGCAGGATTCCTGAGTTTTCTTAAAGATCTAGCTGGTAAGTAGAATGCCTGAAGATCATGGGCACCGCAATTTCTATAAGCTACCGAGCTATATATTAAGCTGTGTAATAGAAGGGTCTGCAAGGGCCCCTGAAATTCTGTTTTTAAAAGGCCAGGGGATTTTTTTTTTTTACATCAAAATTTGTAAAATCTTTCTGATGGAAATATGTTTAGTTCAGGAGTCTGAAAACAGCCCATGGCTAAACAGTCCATCCTAGTTAACAGATGTTCCACGTATCCTTCTTTTCGCCACAAAGAGAATCAGAAATGCTTCAGTTATGAGACACTCCTAATGTACCTTAGAGTCTAAAAACTCCCACACAGACAAAACCTCTCTAGATTATTAATATAAGGATTCAATAGCAATAAACTTTGAGGATGTCAAAAAAGAATAGTCCAACATACTGAAAGTGGAAAGCAATACCTCTTATAAAAAATGCAAGGCAAATATTCAATCTATAAAAAATTATTCAAGATGAAACCTTATGGCTGTTAAATAAGAATAATTAGTCGCTACATTACATTTTCTGAAATGGTGGTGAAATGGTATTTTTTATTGCAGCTTAACAGGCCATCTATAAAAATAAGTCTCTTTGATAAACCCCCCAAACATATTCTTTCAGTTCTAATTGTTATCGATTTCCATAAAAGAAGAGAATCATATTTTAATATATATTTTTAATATGCAATTCATATGGTGTGTCTTGTGCTCACAATAATCAATTTGGGGTTTTTTTATCCCTATGCTGACTGGGTGAATCTCTTTTTAGCTGTGAAGGTGGAAGTGAAGATTTTTGTTCTCTTAAACTCTAAAGCACTCATTAAGAACATAAGACTTTTGAATTAAAAAATTTGCCATTTGTTACAGAAATTTATATCAGAAAGAGGTCAGGCTAAAGACTACATAAAAAGAAAAAGGATTTTTTAATATTTCATGTTAAATAATGAATGCACAGACAGCTTTAAGGAAAATCAGGGTGTGGAACAAGCTTCTGGAAACTTTATAGTTACTCAAGATAGACTAACATCTCCTAAAGGACATAAAACTCATCTGTTTGATGTAATCTTGCTTAGTCTGTTTCTCACACAACAATTATAAAATGTTAAGGACAGTTGCTTAGTTCTTTAGTATTTGCTTATTCAACACAAATTTATTTCTTACTTTTGTAGAAAAGAAGGAGATACGGAGAGGACCAAAAATATCAATACCTGACGGCATGCATTGAGCCTAACAGCCTAGGTTAGTTTTAGGGACTGAATCCCTGGCCAGTCCCCCCAGCCCCCCAGAAAACCAAACCAAACAACAAAGCCAAATAAACAAATAAAAACCAACCAACAAAAAAAAAAAAAAAACAAAAACAAACAAAAAAAAAAAAAAAAAAAAAAAAAAAAAAAAAAAAAAAAAAAAACCAAAACCCACAAACCAACCCCAAGCCAAAAACAACAACAAAAAATAAAAAACAAAAAAACCCCACAAAACACAAAAAAGCCCTGCAAAACAAACCAAACAAATTAAAAAAAAAATAAATCCAAAACTAAACTTAAGCCAACAGCAAAACTTCCACGAAGTCAAACAAACAAACAAACAAAAGAGATAGAAATTAAAATGTTCTGCAATGTCCCACTAGAAACATATGTACTATGATCCCCACAGAAGAGTGGTTTTTCTCTGGGGATCCTCTTCTGAATTTTATCAGTCTCCCTACTGGCTGCTCTTGCTCATTATGCTGATGGCATTGATTGAAAAATACTTTGAGAGGGTGCAGTGGTTGCATATTCTCACTGGATACTAAGCTTTGTGCGTAAATTTTATATGAACAATTCCTCTTGGTTATTTAATCTTACTGGCCGTTTAAATTATTAGTAATTGCTACAGTTATCTAGTAAGCTTTATGTGAGTCCAGCGATATGAGGGCACGAGAACTTTAGATATAGGTATACAACGCTGCAACAGGAGACAAAGAGAGGAAGGGTGTGGGTTTATGAAACAGAAGTGAAATGCATGCTGCAGTATTACAAGTGGGGGGCTATGGAGCTGCACGTGAAAGGAGGGGAACCTTTCTTTGCTTTGCAAAGGTTAACACCACCTTCCTTACAGAGATGACTTACAGATGTAGTCATTAATATTTCCCAAGTACTCTTTAGTCCTCAGCAATCTCGACTTAAAGATTAGGAATTGTAGATAAAGAATACTGATGTTACTTGAACTCCACTAAAAGAAAATTTAAAGGTCTATTTTGACATAAAAATCTATCCTGTAAGTGGGTTAAACAATTCCTTTAAAAGGTACTCTAAAATGTGTAGACATGGAATCACAGAATATTCCCATATGATAGAGACACACGAGGATCATCAGGTCCAGCTCTTAAATGAATGGCCCATAGAGGATTGAACCCCAGCCTCAGTGTTATTAGCACCATGATCTAACTAACTGAGCTAATCTCAGAATTAAGAATTTGTATTTTTTTTTAGCTAGGAATTTCTTAATTGTATTTGTTTATTTCTTACTTTTACTTATTTCAACATATGATTCCTGACTCTTCATACTTTCTTTGCATTTTCACCTTTTTATCCTTGTGTTTCTGAGAAACACAGACAGATTAAATTTGGAGGGGGACCTGTGGAAGCCAAGGCAGTGACAGCTTCAAATTTGGTTCCAGCTACAGAGACAGATGAGGTTGTTCAGTGCTTCATACTGCTGAGTTTTCAGTACCTCCAAGGGTGAAAATTCCATATCCCATCTGGACAGCCCATTCCAGCATTTGGCTGGCATCATCGTGAAGATTAATTTCTTTATTTTCAAATAGAATTTCCCTTACTGCAATTTTTCCTTGCATCCAAGTTGTGCACTTCTGATAAAAAATTTTATCTGTGTTTTCTATGAGCATTCATAATGCAGTAAAAAGAAACAAGTCAATGTCAGCTCATGCTTCTTCAGGCTGACTAAACCCAGTTCTCTCAGATTTCCTGATATGCCATGTGCTCCAACCCCCACAGCTGAAGGTGTAAATGCCCTGCTGCTTATAAGGATTCATTGTGAGACCCTGTAAAGCCCTGTCAAAATCCCTATGTACTTTTCCAGATCTTTATATGAAATGGTGTCTTTCAAGGCTGGTTAGTTCTTGGTTTTTCTAATTCTGTCTGACACACTGTAGAGCTGGCTTTTATCCAGAGATGCAATGGTGCCTTACCATTTCCCAGGAAGCCCATGGAAGATTTCACTATAATGTTTGTATATACCTTGACTATGCTAAACTATGCTATGGTTTACCTATCTTCCAGATCTCCTTTGTATTTTCGTTTTTGTTTATTTGTTTGTTTGAATCTAGCTAGGGGTTTAGCGAGATACACATTTCTATTTATGTCTGCTTCCTAGGTGACCTAGGTGACCAAAAATATGCATTCTGTATTTTTTCTATATCATCCAGTCTGTTTTACCATCCCTTAAAGACTCAGGGCTGAAGCAGAACTGGAGTGTTTTACCTGGTTCACGGGAAGGAGGAGGTGTGGCATCCCTTTAAAAATAGGGAACACACATGCAGCAAGCTCTTTTGTTCTCTCCAGGCTCCTGAGGGAATGGCTTTGGGCAGGTCTCCAAGTCACAACCCGAGAAGCTGAGGTGGCACAAGGCAGAAGCTCTTCTGTTCTCTCTAGGCTTTGAAGAATTTTGCAATGCTTTCACTGCTGTTGCCACCTGCCATTTGTGGGGGGGTTAGGAGGAACCCACTTCACCAGTTCCAGCTGCTGCCCACAACCTCTGCACCACACCAGGAACTTGGACCCTCTCTCTGCAAGTTCCAGCTGCTGAGGGAAGGGTCAGTGCTACAACACCTGGAAAGTTTCTTTCAGAGGCCTGGCAGCATTTAATCATTTTGGACAAAAATTTGTTATTCCATATTTTAGTTTTTTCCCTGTTCTGTATGGATTGTTGTTTGTGGGAGGAGGGGGTTCTGGAACCTCAGAGGTTCAGTTCCTGTGCTGTTTTCCTTTGTTCTCTCTCTTGGCCACATGGTCCAGAGCATGGGGCTTCTCTGCCATCTTGTCTTTGTCCCCTGGGCCACACAGGATGCTATGTTAGCCACCGTCTTGGGAGTAGGAGGGCCTTCTGTGTAATCTTGTTTTCATTGTTCCAGGGGAACATTGTATCAGTACCTTTGTATCTAGTAGTTTTTGCTGTTATCTTAGTGGTTGCTACTTTCATTTTAGTAAACTTGGGGTTTTTTTCACTTATATCTTCTTGCTTATGTCTCTCCTTATTGGTGAAAGGGGAGTGGTTAAAGCTAAGAAGGAGGTAACTTATTTTGGAGTCTCCACTCTGTATAACTGTTTTAAACTAAGACAGTCTGCTATTCATCTGATACTTTTCTACTGCTCTCGCTATGCTGAGAGAATTAGTTTTTTTGCCATGGGAAAAAAAATGCACACGTGGCAAGAACAGGCATAAAGACACAATGACCACTAGGAATTCTTCATCTCAGTCTTTTACTGGGTTGCTGACCATCTTTCTCTAAGCTTGATGTAATATTTTAGCAAATCTCCCTACTTAAGTGGAGCTATGTGCTTGACCAGTGATATGGGACCTATTTTAACACCTAAGATTTCAGATAAATCTTTGATTAATGGAGCTGTAAATAGCAATTTAATCTAAACCAATGTCTTTCACTGCCATATCGTTCAGTTGTTCCACTGGTTATACTCAGCTTGCCCGATGATCCATTTCTGTTGGTTACCTTAAACTTTATAGTGAATATATCTGAAATATCTTGCTTACTATAAAAGACTGTCCTGTGTGAACAGATTGTGCATTAAAACCTTTACTTTTTTCTAATGTTATTTCCTGATTCAAGGCCAAGGTCCAGTGACCTTGCAGGCTTGGCATTTGTCTGTTCTGACTTTTTTCATTTGCATTGCTGGGGAACATGGGGCTTCACAGTTCTGTGTTTTCTAGTCACACACTCCCAATGTCCCAGGCTAACACCAGGGCTAAGCATCCCTTTCAAATGGTGTGAAAGTTTGCTCCAGGCAAGTAAACTTTTGATCCACAGGATATAACCTGTAGAGTTTCCCTTTCCATTTACATCAGAGTTATACAAGTCCTTCTGATCAATCACAGAGCTTTCAGTGAATCCATGAGAATGAAATTTAGTTACTTGGGTTTTACCTTTTTTTGCTAACGCTATTAATAGACTATAGAACAACCTTATCTCATGGGACTTCAATCCTACAGGGTCCTTCCTCTCACTGCACTATAATGCAGTAACTTTGCATGCTTGTCAAATTCTGTGAATATCAAATTCAAGAGCAGAGAAATTTGGGAGTAAAGCAGCAACAGGAACCATAGTAAGGTCCTCTTATACCTGTAAGAATGTAATTTTAAGACAGATGGAGATAACTTGGAAAAGCATGTTGTGCTACATATTTTTCTATTGATTTTTTTTCCCAGTTACATGAATATCACAGCTAATTCTGTTTAAAAATATATATGTACAACCTGTTTTTTTAATATGTTAGTTTTTTGGTGGTTTTTGTTTGTTTGTTTGGGGGCTTTTGTAAAATCCATTGTATACTTCATTATAACTGTTAAAAGATTGCTTTTAAAATTTTTGTCCAAGTCTCTCTACCAATATGCTATTTATATGTTAACACTACATTCTTCAAATGATTATGCTCCTTTGCTTTAAATGCAGTAGCTCTCTGACAGACAGTATATAAAATAATATAATAAAATGTGCCACTTATTCAGCAATGATAAAACCTGCATTAATTAATGATATTAAACCCAAAACACTCTCTTTTGGTGAAGCTTAGATGGGTATCTCTCCAAAGATGTCTCTTTTCTAGACTGGGGAGTTGAGCTACAGAAAATATCCTTTGCTTCAGTAGAGTTTCATGCTGTGATGAATGAGCTTTGACTACTAGACAAACTCTTATCCAGAAACTCACTCACTTCCCTTCCTTCATGGGAAGGAAGGACAAAATTGGGAAAAAAAGAAGGAATGAGAAAGTTTGTGGGTCAAGATAGATACAAGAAAACGTTTTTCATATCTGCTGTGGAAAAAAATAGACATGAACTTGGGAAAATTAACTTTTTTTTGTATATAACCACTTCAGTACAAAGTTGGTAAAAAAAAACATAAAAAGCTGGGCGTAGTGAGCCAACAAGGTTTAAATTAGGAGTTTTCATCCATTAACATTAGAAGAAACTTATGCACCTCAACAAGGTAACATAATGCGCTAGATTAGATGTAGTCTGTCTATTCCTTGAAAACACAGTGAATATTTTAAAAATGCAAATATTCTTCATTCACTTAGATAAGTGTTTATTGAAATATCTGGCAGCTAACTTTTTCTTAATAGCGCAGTGACCGGTACACACAGAAAGGAAATGAAATATAGCAAAGATTTTTGTTTCTTTGGTTCTATTACTCCCTGCCTTTAATTCTTATTTTTCATAACCTTCTTGTGCACATTAGTCATAAGTCCTGTCCTTATGAAAGTGAAGTTCTTGATTAAGCAGAAAAATGAGACAGCAAAGGAGATGATATAAGTTTGGCAATTTAAATGCTTCCTTGGGAAAAAAAATATATATATTTGAATACATGTAGATTAATGGAATAAATATTTCTATAAGTTGTTCTTACTGTCTTACACAACACTGACCAATTTCAACTGTAGCTGATCTTTAGCCTTTCATGTCTTCTCCCTCTATATATCAACCACAGTGGTATTATCAATGGCCTTTATCAGAGAAAAAGCTGAGTATTCTTAAAAATCTGTTAAAGGAGCAATTGCAAAAAGGTCACATCACACCCACGAATAGTCCCTGGAGTTCACCAGTGTTCATCATTCACAAGAAGACTTCTGACTCCTGGAGATTGCCCCATGACCTCTGATTGATTGGGATATTTGGACCAGAGAACTTTCTAAAGCACCTTCCAAACCCCAAGAATTGGAAATCCTTGGTTCTTTAACGATGGATTTCTGTCTTACATTTTCAGATAGCAATTGGCAAGAGAACGATTCTCCAAGGTATGATGTTATTCCCATTTATCCTCCTCACAGAAATTCAAGTTTTTGGTGTGATTACTCAGATAATTGGAATGCACCTTCTGGGGTTGACCAATATCCATGACAATTGCCAAAAGGATATTGGTTCACCTGTGGCAATAGGGCTTGGCAAGGAATTCCATCACATCTTGAGGGTGGTCCATGTAGCATTAGGCAACTTACTGTACTGCCACCTTGTGCTAAAACAGTCATCAAGAGAAAACACAGAGGAAAAAGATTTACCCATCATTATGACAAAAATTGTAAAAGTAATTTTATGCCCTGGAATGGTGCAAAAAGAGCTTCAGCAGGTTTATTTTTACCCAGCTTGCTTCTGCCATGGCATTGCAACAGTTAGATCGAATTGAATGTTGGCTGAGTAAACAGACTAATTCCATATCCATTGCAATTAGTGATATGTTGACGGATGTCAGCAGTGTTAGATATGCTACCCTTCAAAACAAAGCTACCATTGACTTCCTTTTACTGGCACATGGACATGGGTGTGAAGAATTTGAAGGATTGTGTTGTATGAACCTGTCTGACCGCTCTGAATCAATCTACAGAACCATACAAAAGCTGAAAGAATTAACAGCTCAAATCAGAGAAGATGATGGATCATGGTTAGATGATTTGTTTAAAGGATGGAACTTTGCACGCTGGTTTGAAGGAACTTTGTAAAGCAGGTTTATATGTTTTGGTTATTTTAGTGGTGATACTAGTGGTGGTACCTTGTTTACTTCGGTGTGCTTGGACGAGCAAAAGCATCAAAGAAGTTCTTGTCGTTCAAGGGAGAGATGTAGAAAGTGAAGTTACAGAAAGTACTGAGGATCTTACAGAAGTAGTGAATGCAAGTTTAGACATAGATGAAGGGTTTGAATTGAGACCTTGAAACAGATGAGATTTATTAGAACAATAAATAACAACTTATACCAAATTTGATATAAAACTCTTAAGTTAGACTAGCTCTTTTACAGCATTACTTTCTGTGCTTTAAAATTGAAATGCTTAATGCCTGTAAGAAAAGTGCTTTAGATGAGTAAAGAAAAATACATATTGTAGTAGAGTTATGTAATGTAAAGTAGTAAATAAGATACAAAGTCAAGAGATTTTTTTTGTAGTTAAACCAAGTGGGGGAATTGTGGGAAACACTAAAAGTCAAAAGGACTTTTAGGAGCTGAAGAAGCAGGCCTCAAACAGAAAAAAAGCTGAGAACTCAGAATCTGCTGTAACTGAAAAACTTTGGAACTAGAAAAGATACAGTAGTATACAGAAGTATAGCAAACAAGGACATGGGAAACAAAGGCTGAGTTTTTAGATTTGAATAAACCTTAACACTGTGGAAAATGTATGTCTGACAAGATAGTAGAAGGTCTTAAGCTTAATAAGGGTATTGTATATTGTTAATAGAAAAGCATACAAATAGGTATTGTTTAAAACAGGTATAAGTGTGCTATAATTGATGGGTTAAAACAACTGTAAACTTTAGCAATATATTATTGGCCGAAAAATCACTGACTTGTGCATTTTATGCATTGTTGTTTGTATTGTTCAGTTTCTTTTTTCATTGATGTTTCTAGTAAATTGTTTTTATCTCAGTCTGTGATATTTACCTCTTTGTGCCTCCCATTCTCCTCTTCATACTGCTGCTGGAGGAGGGGACGAAGAGAAATGAGTGTGCAGCGTAGCATTGGGGTGTTTCAGTAGGAACACTAAGTTGGGGAATACCATGCCTAAACTACACCACCTGTCCTCATTCAGATGCTCATATGAGAGCTGGAGTCCTCTCTCTGATGCTGAATGTGGGGCCTAAACAAACTATTTTTAAAATAGGCTTGTTTAGAAGGAAAATTCTCCATTACTTCCAGTTCAAATAAGTTGCAGAAAAATTTAGAAGAAACAGCAAGATGTCTACAATGATATTATTTATCTGCAAAACTTAATTTCTTTGGGAGCCTCAAACATTCAAGTTTTGTAACCAACTCACATAGCATATATTTTTTTCTCTCTCTATTATACAAAGGTATCATAAAAACCCAAGAGATTAATTCTGTTTGTAGGTGTTTGTGAATAGAAACTGTGGGACACCATGTCCTATTTCTGTATTGGATTTCAGCATACTTGACTGATGCAAGGTCAGGTAGAGTGAAGATGAGAATGTGAAAGCCTGGACTTCAGTTCATTTATATCACTACTAACTGCTGCTTAAAATCTGTGGAAGGTTTTATCTAAACCTCCTCGTGATCGTAAATGCAAGAGAGAAAGAGCAAAGGTTTGAATGCTTTGAATTTTGGCAAAAAATGGGATTATGGAAAAAGACACGCAGTGTTTGTGAGTATCATCAGAAAAAAAAAATTCTCAAACTGAACCCAAATCCCTATATAGTCCATACATCTCTTTTGGACATGGAACTTCTATCTAACACCTGTCTGTAAGATGTCTTATTCTGTTGGGTAAAATTTCACTTGAAATGTCTATTGAAATGATAAAAAAGCCAGTGACACAAAACTTAATGCATATTTGCATTTCTTGTTTATTTTCATCTTACCCAGAGGGCAGATTTAATGTAAGCAGACAATGCAAACAGAGGTATTCAAACAAGACTGTGTCGTAAAGATGCTTGGGGTTTCTCAGATATCTCCCCTGGTAAATTCTCTTTCTTGGATCTAATTGAAATTCAGCAAACATAAGTTATTATTTTATTTTGAAGAAACTAACTGCTGAAGGAAAGAAAAATCAATAGAGATTTTTGGGCAACAAAAAATGTGCAATTGTTATACTATTTGATTTTAAATTAAAGCTTTCATCTTTAAAGGATTTGTTGAACTGTAGAAAACACATATGGATTACATGGAATTAATTTATGGAAAATGCAATGTCTGAAGCATCTTCATTATTTTTACACACTTGCCAGCAGTTTCTATTAGCTGTATTCCTTCCTATGTTAGGGTAGAAAGCAATGGCCAAAAGGCTCTGCAGAACACTATCAGAAATGAAAATGTTATGTGTCAGAACTATTTGAAAATACATTGAACCAAACATATTTGGTTTGGGAAATCTGTGTTTAGTCATCTGCAATTGTCTCAATGCAACTACTGCAACTTTTATACTGTATCCTTCTATTTTATGATATTAGAACTTGGATTTCATGATCTATATATCCTCTTACAACATAGTAAAAGATTATAAGGAAGGCTACAGCCTGAGCTATTGCATACTCCATAAGCCTATAACTTTTTTTGAAAGGATCTAAAATAAGGACTTTTAACAATTGAAGTTAGTACTTCTTGTTGCTGGAAAATGCAATGGGAAAATCATCTCTGATCAGTGAAGTAGGAAAATTAGGTTAGAGTAGAATACTCACACACACAAGAAGAAAAGTGATTTTTAATGCAGAACAAAGTATATTTTCTGAAGTGTGGAAGAAAGATACTTTAGGCACTGTCTGAAATTCCACTGTTGGTGTGCGACCAAGTTGTAATTTTCTTTTACAAGTCTCAGCCTATACATTAGTACAAAGAAAACAGAAAGCAGTATGATATGACTGTTAGTTCTAATCTAATAGTTACTTCAGCCTGATTAAAAAAAAAAAAGGTCTGACTGACTAAAATTAGAAATTAATTTTAAAATGTTGTATGAATCCTTTTCCTGCTCACATCAGTAGAAAAATTACTGTTGATTTCAAAAGAACAAGAATTTTTTCCTTGTAATTTACATATCTTATGGGAAAAGCATAGCTAGATAACATTGCTGTTTGGTTTTTTTTTTAAGTTCCTGAAAATCTGAAAACTACAGAAAATAATAGTCTGAGGAAGCAAGACTAAAATATCATGTTAAGATGAGAATATGAAATATATATTTTTTTAAAGTATGTGTACATATCTGTGTCAAGGTAGTCTATAAGGGAAATTTTAGGCTCATATCTCAAAGTTTCATAGAAACAGAATATCTGTCCGTAAGGTTATATGCTAATTGGAGTTTTGTTAAAAGGTCAGTAACTTTATATTTTCTTTATCAAATTGACTATTGTTTTTAAATTAGTAATGGAAAATAGAATATACTCTTTGTCAGAGATTAAATTACAAGTATAGTTTTAAAATAAGGAAAATCTTTCTGCTGCAAATAGACTAATTTAATGAAATGGCCTTCCATATCAATATGCCTTTTATACTGGAAAAGGAAACGGCTTTTTTTTTGTGTTTTCAGGCCTATATGTGTTATTAATTTAATCACACTATTTACTTTTTTCAGATGTTTAAGTGAAATTTCCCCACAGAAGTTGAAGTCATCCAAGCAACAGTTACAAAGCAGGTGATCCAGGTGGCAAATTAAAGGCTCAAATATTAAATCAGGCAAATATTAAATCACGTGGCAAAAGTAAAACCACAGTAAGCACTTTGTGGTCAAGCCAGGTAGTGGTATAAATTAGACTGAATAATTCTGCACAGCAGATGAATCTCCAAATAATCAGTTCTCTTTTTCCATGAAAATAAGTAAGTAGACAAGAAAGAATTCTGAGGTAATAATTTGTATTAGGATTTGAAAATAAGGACCATAATGAAAGTGTAATAAAATCTTATCTATAAATGCATAAATAGAATTTTGTTGATATAAACAGTATAGGTTGATACTGCTAAGATTAAAATATGGTTTTATACAACACTTTTTCATTTCATAAAAAGAGGCTTTCTTAAAAATATATTGTGAGAAAAATAATCTGTATTGTCAGGTTTTGTGTTTTTTTTCTTCTTTGTTCTCAATTTTTCATATACAGACCCTCTTTTAAAGTTGCATAAGACAAGAGGCTTAGATTGCCAGCAATTGCATTGGCAATGAGGCCATATTTTGCACAAAAGAAAATCTGACTGAAGACTTCTACCATGAGAGATTTTGGAGAAAACTATAATCCTCTTCTTAAGCCTGAAGCCTTTTTTCTTTCACAGTTCTGACATGAAAATTCAACCTGAGGTCTCTTAATCATGAGAATTAGGAAAAAAGAAACAGGAAACCTGTAATATCTTTCTTGCTTACAAGAGCAATACCAACAACTGATTGATAAAAGTGTCTTGAGTACCCAATGTATTTCTGCCTCCTGAAAAAAAATAAATGTAAAATAATTTTACATATTAGGAAAAAAGTATAAAATTATGGAAACGTATTGAAAATTCCACACAATTTTGCGAAAACAGCCCACCAGGCTAACCACTGTTTATTTTTTCACAGCAGATTTTTCATCTGCTCGGACATATTTTAATAAAAGCAATAAGGAAAGTAAATATCTGTGCAATTAACCACCTTTTTAAACTACAGGCACAACGTGCACGATTTGGCACACTAAGGCATTGTCATAAGAAAGCCACTGTTATGTTGGTTTCTTCCAGCTATTTTTTCCTAGTGGCTGATGCCAATTGTCTCTGGGCACAAGATGTAGTCCTCTTGTCATGAAAAATTCTGTGTGGATACAGTTCTGTACATTGCAAGAGGATTGAAATGTAAAATTACTCGAATTGTTTCATTCCAAGTGGACATGGACTGGTTGAAGCTGCAGGGAGCCATTACAGTGCTATGATGTTCCTCCTACTAAATTTTATTGTTTGATAGAATCCCACACCAGTGGTTTATTTATTCCTAGCAACTAGAGTTCTGTGAGGAGTAAATGAGGTTCTGTCTTTGCATATCTAGTAAAAAATTATGGTACTTCTTATTGAAGATGTCTCGGGTTTGGGCTGGTTTCCCGAGATTAGGGTGGTTTAGTGTCCTTGGCCCTCTGAAAGCCCCAAGCCAAATGCAGAAATGAACTGGAGTCTTCAGATGTTCTCTTTTCAAGGTTTTTCTCATTTATTATTTCTTATCTTTTCCTTTTTTCCCTGTGCCCAGCCAAGGTCTTCACAGCATGGGCATCAGGCAAAGACTCTGCCCCTGATGGAGACTCATCATCTCTTATATGGATTATTATGTATCAATTATTTATAATTTTACACAATATCTGCATTCTATACTGAACAGGTCATTCCTACTCTGACCCAATCTCCTAAAAGCTACTTTGTGCCACTGTCACAGCAGAAGATGGAGACGAAGAAGAATAAGAAGACCCCAGGGCACCGCCCAGAATCCTCCATCTTGTCCCCATTCATCCCTATTCTAGAAACCCAAATGTGAAAACTATACTACTCTTTATTACGCTTTGTGGCTTGTAACTCCTCTCCCAATGTTGGAAGTCTCTCCCATGGATTAAAGTCAAAGCCCTTGCCTTTCTGGGCTCTGTGCCAGGGTCTCCAACCCCCCTGTACAGATCCCAGACCCCCCTGTACAGATTTCAAACCCCCCTGTACAGGTTTCTGACTGTCCAGGGTATCCAAAGGAATGCCCTGGACTCCCACAAAGATGGATAGGGCAACAAAAAAATAAAAATAAAAATAATAATAAAAAAAAGTAAAACATATATCTCAGCAAAGCATAAAACCATATAAATGAAGACAACAGGTATAAACTGTTGGCAACAACAATAGCACACCACCAAAGGCAAATTGTCCTCTTTTTAAAAAAAAAGTTACATAGGACATCTATTTCTCCTTTGACAGTGATATTCAGGAATAGTCCCCTTCAGTCTGATAGGTAAAAAGTTGAATGGTAGAGGGTCTCAGGATTGCAATATATGCATGGAAAGCATTTTGAGGATACCTACTCTATTTGGAAATTATGAAGATATAGTTTGTGGTTTTTTATCCTGTTTCTGATACTTGTTTCGGGTCTTGGGTTTAAGTTTCAGAGGTAGTGGTGGATACAAATCTGTATGAAATGCCAGACTTTAGAATAAACTGAAGCATAATAGTAGCCTTTCTTCAACAGACTGCAGTCTCTTAGGTTATACACTCAGTTTATAAAAGGGGTGACAGTAGCAAGCATACACTATTTCTTCCACCTCAAAAACCTCAACCAGTCACATTCTAGTAAGAGAAGTAGTTACAAAAACCTAGACAGAACAGAAAGTCGCAGAACTTTATTGCCAAATATCAAGACAGAATTAAATTTATATCATATATTTAGCCTCTGAGTTAAGTGTTCACATATTTCTGTCTACGAAATAGCTTCAGTAAGAAGTTGGACAATATAATTCTCTAAAATACTCCTACATAGAACCTACATAGGCACTGGAGATATGGCTTCAAATCTTTTTGTTAAGGACTTAGGACTCCTGCCTATATCCAAGCCAAATCCTGTTGCTGTCTATGATGGGTACTCGGGCTACTTGACTACTGTTTGTAATACCACTTATAGGTTAGTGTTGGGATTTCTTGGGAAGGAGCTTCCCAGAAGCTGACTTCCTCTCCAGAGGAATATCTTTAAGGCAATTTATCATCTAGTAACAGGAATGTCCACAAGAAATTTCTAACCAAAATATAAATTACCATTCTTTGCTTTTAATGGGCACAACTCCTGAGACAGGAATTAGTCATCCTCACACAAATTGAAATATTGCAGTGAGCCAACGTGCAGTGACAGAATAAAGAATTAAAACCCTAAAATCTAAAAATGAATACTCACTTTTATTCACATTATATCACACCAAAACATTCTTTGGTTTGACTATATGCAAATTTAAGATCAATTATAAATATATGTTTGCTTTTTCATTAGTTGATTAAACTTATTAATTACTCCAAACCTAAAACCTTCCACAGTATTTTTCATCTTTGTCTGTTTTTCAAAAAAAACTAGATAAACTATTTTAAATTACAAGAGATTCTTATTTATTTCCAAATTAAAATCTGTCCTTCATAAACACAAAACATTGTTTCATTTAAGAGTTAAAATTTTAAACAAAGATAACATGATAAATCCAAGAGTATTTTCACAAGTATTCCATAAGGTTTTTGTTACAGTTTGATCTTTAAAGGCATATAACTTTTTAAAATTGCTTTGTACTGAGCTTTTTATAACTGATGTTATAAATAATAACATCATCTAAACTGTGACAAGAGGACTGCTTCTAAATTTACATTTGCAGTTACCTTGGAACCTTCAGATGGTTCATCTAGTTCATCTCTCTATTTGAAGAAAACAGCCTTCCATTCTTGGCAGGTGTTTGCCCAATGTACTAGAAACATGTTTTGGGATGGAGCTTGCACAATAACCCAGCCATATTTTTTCAATGTTTATATCTTCACATTGTCAGAACATACCAATATTTTAAAATGTTTCCTACTTTAACATTATCCTGCCATCTTTTATACCTGTTGCTTTAATTATTAGAACCATTGGTGTCACTGGGAACATTTTCTATCCATTTAGAAACAGCCCATTCAGGTGGTGAAATGTACTGATAAGAATTACTCTGGTTTTCCATTCAGGCATTTTATCATTCATGGAAGATACAATCTTATTTTCCAAAGTGAAGATGCATATTTTAAATAGCAATAAAAAAAATATTGTGAATAAGCGATATGAGCATGAATTTTCCTCATCTTTATGTGTTCAGTTTCACTGATATTAGTGGCAAGAACACATATGTATTCAGCAGAAGTAAGTGGGAATAGCCACATTGCCTTCTCCGGACCTGGACGTGCTCATCACAAATAGCAATCTGGCCTATTGTCTTCTAAATAAGAAAATGTGTCTTTTCTAACATTCTTAATCTTTTAGAAGTGTACTTTCTTGTTGAAAATAGACAGAATTCCTGTTTATCAAACAAATAGGTTGGCAAAGTAAATACTTTGTTCAACCCTTTTTCTTACAAAAATAAAATTTAAAGAAAATCTAGAGATTTTTGTAAAATAAATACATAAGTAAATCTTTAAATCCTTGGATATTTTGAATGATAACTGAATATTCAGGTCTCACTGTGTAAGTACCTTCCATGCATAAAGATAGCAGAGTCTGGGCATTTGATCTCACAGGATATTTACTTTAGGGAATGCTGATTTATACCCTTAGGCTTCTCCATTAATTGCTAATGTTTATAAATGGTGATGTTAGATCACTTATGAAATGTAGATATATGACAGTACTTCAGCATCTAGAAAATTATGCCAGTCACTGAAAGATACACTAATTATTTCATATATCTACTCTGAGGCATGACATTTATGCAAAAAAGCAGTGTAATTTGGTATTAAAGTGCATGCAGACATCAAGCTATTCCAGTATAAGACCTGTGGGAAAAATTCTCTGAGAAATGTGCCTTACAGGACCATCTGAATCCACATGATGGGGAGAAGCCCCATAAATGCAGCTCCTCTGACATGTGGTTTATGCATAAACTTACTTTTGAGGAAACATCTTACACATGTACATGGTAAAAACAGTTTTGACAATGTTAGGTCTAAGAGTCATCTATTTGAATGTTCCTCTCATACACCTGAGACAATGAGGAAAAATGGAAGAAAAACAGTAAGAATGGAAGTAATTGGAGAAATAAAATATTTGAGGAATTGCTCATTAGCCTTTATTGAAAATTAAAATAGTGATGACAACTGATTTGATGACTTTGAATAAAAGTGACCTGACTTTACAATGTCTTAAATCTGGGCTTGTGTGCCACAGAATGAGTCTCAAGCCAAGCATTGACAGGAATTGCTCCTTTTATATTAGTCTTGCAACCTTGAACTTTAAAGTAGACTGGAAAAAGCAGTTTGGAATACTGTATAAATTACACAATTTTACTAGAAACTGCATACTGTGAAACAGATGCTTATTTAAAAGTTACCTGATTGTTCTCTTCAGAGAATAATTTCAAGATTAATTCTATTCATCTGCTTCAGCAATTCACCAGTGTCTCATCTTCCCATTGTCTGGTCTGTATTACTTATGATTCCTCTCTATAATAAAAAGAAACAATTTGTTGCTAGAAGCTTTGTAAGAGAAGGATATCTGCATCTCTTATTCAGCATATAAAAAATGTTGAGAAAAATAATTGCAGCATTCTGAGAGGTAGTAGTTCTTTAATAGCAGTATTTTAACTTCACTAGAGACCAAGTGAATGTCAAAAATTTCACTTTACTGTCAAATTCAGTTTCTTCATCACTTCTTAAGATCCTAGGAAAATGTCAAGTAAATCCAACACAATTAGAGGTATCCTTGACTGAAAGGCTATTTTCCCTGAAGAAGTTATTAAAAGAACATTTTAGAGGCAGTTTGCTCAGTACCTGTGAAGAATTGATAGTTTGTACTTCCCATGTTCTTAAACCAAAGGGGAAAAAAAAGGAAAGAAAAAAGAAAAAGAAAGAATTGCTCTTGGCAGTGAGAACCTAGAGGCTGACACCAGCAGAATACAACATGATGTGGATGCAGGAGGGCAAGCATGCTGCTTTCATCTCTAACCATATTTAGGTAAATTATTTGCAGCTAGCAGATTAAACTATCAATGGCATAGGTACCTGCAATTCTACTGCTTAAATATGCTTTTTAAATGGGGAAAAAAGAGAGAAAGTATTTTTTTTTAATTCAACCTGTTTTTTAAAACACATACTAATACAAAATGTATGCTTAGATTTTATAATTATTTTGATGGCATGGCATATATTAGATATATTCCTTCATGGTTTCCCTGAAGAATGTTGTGATTTAGTTTGAGAAGTAGGTTGTGATTGTGTCCTTGTCCATGGCAGGAGGGGTTGGAAATAGATGATCTCTTGGGTCCCCTTTAACCGACACCGTTCTGTGATCCTGTGATTCTATGTTATGACTTGTAATAGCAGCATGAAAGATATTTTAACTAGCAATACAAAATTTTTAAAATCTATAATTGAACATTGCTTCAATTCTATGCATACATACGTACAACTTTGTTTTTGTAAACGTTCCTCTTTAAGTAAAGTGGACTATATGCAAATTAAGTAAAAGGAGTAAGAGCTTTGCTCTGTATTTGATGAACAAATAGAAGTAGAAGTAAATTCTAAGTCTTATATTAGTAATGTAAGTCACATGTTAATTGTTAGAAGTCTTTTATGACTGTTCCCACTTAAACTACATTACCCACAGATAAAGAATAATACCTTATTAGTTTCAATAAGAGCCATAAGTTGAATTATTAACTTATAATATATAAATGCACTAGATAGCTTTTAAAGTATGTTATAAAATAGCTTATATCTTTAGTACATTTTCTCTATTTTGTCTGTTTTCATTTCAACCCCAAATTTATTTGGTAAAACAAACAAACAAACAAACCACAAAGAACAAGACAAAAAATTGTGGAGTTTTTTTTTGACAATCTGGTACATCCTGATGTACACAACTATGGGATAAATTAACTGCTAACACTGTGCTAATGCTGCAGATTTATATTAGATATGCCATATAAAAAGATGCCTAATCTTTTTCTCTTAACCTGTGTCTCAGTCTATTTTTACACAATAATCCGTCTCTAAACTGTCTCAGAAGAAAAGAAGAATCAACTTTATTTTAGCTCATAGACCTTGCCTTCCCTAAAACATTTAATCATCTTTGAGAACAATTCTGCAATCAAGTTACTTGACAGAAGTCAAGTAGCACTGTCAGTTCCTCATCAGAGAAAAATGATGGTCAGCCTCACATGAGCCATTAAAGCTTTTCACTGGAGTTTACACTTACAGGTTCAAACCCCTTAAATCAAATGAAGGTATGTGTATGTAATCAGATGTGCACTCGTGTTTTGTTTCCCTGGTGGCTCAGACTGTTAGATAATCCTTAACAACAATGAAAACCTTCAAAGGAATCCACAGTCTCATGAGATCAAGATCATCTCTACATGAATGATGACCACTCTTTCGGGGGAGATCAAATCATTCTTAGTTCACATATTCAAGTCCCACAGAACATATTTTTGTGAATGCATTTCACTTAGTGGGGAACATCTAAAATATATATCCTTTCTTCAATAATGCTAGACTTCTAACTACCTCCTCTCCTCTCCTCTCCTCTCCTCTCCTCTCCTCTCCTCTCCTCTCCTCTCCTCTCCTCTCCTCTCCTCTCCTCTCCTCTCCTCTCCTCTCCTCTCCTCTCCTCTCCTCTCCTCTCCTCTCCTCTCCTCTCCTCTCCTCTCCTCTCCTCTCCTCTCCTCTCCTTTCTACCTCTGTCTTTGTTATTCTAGTATTTTACATTTAAGAACTCCCTTTCTAACAGATTGAATCAGAGTAACAAATGTGCCAGGTTATAATTCCATACTTAAAACAATTTCCCTGTAGTTTAATTGTGGTTATTTCCCACAGTAGTGGACAAGATAGCTCTAGTTTTTTATTTCTTTCTTTTTGTTTATTTGTTCTTTGTTTGTTTTAATGGAGAACTGCAGGGTTTGTTTGTTTGGTTTTTTGTTTGTTTGTTTTGTGGTTTTTTTTGTGCTTGCAACCAATATTCTTTTTAAACCTGTTCCTTTCCAGAAATGAAAACCCTTTGAAGAAATAATGGAACTTTTTTTTAAGTAACAGGAAAAATTCTGCTGCCTGGAATTGTTTATGAATGATGTGTTTATTGCCAGCTTGGATAAAAAGCCTCCACATAGCACAAGCCTTCATACTGTAATGATTACAGAGAAGTCTCAGTGATTTCACCATAGATATTTGGAGCTTTCAAATGAGAAGTTGCACAGCACTAGTTCCAGCATCACATGTTTTTACCTCTAAGTTTTGTGTTTTCTTTGTGAGATTTATTTTACAGCATATGGCAACAATTGAATTGATAATCAACAGTGTAATGATAAATTCACAGTCTATGCATTAATGTAGAATTCTGCATTCTTATTCATCTGCAGAATTCTGCAGTATGGATCAACTGCTCTCATTCTTTGTAGAAAGTATCTGAAAAAAATAGACAAACATGTAAACAAACAAATCCCCCTAAGACTTCTTCACTGTAAAAAAGTGTATAGACAATATAATATACAGATCAACTGGAATTTCATTAGCAGTAGAATTAATATTTAACCTCTATTATGTGAGTTTCAGAGTTACCCATATAACTATGAGTTAAATGGGACATTAGGCTAATGGAAATCAGATCAGTTTTATAATTGAATAATCATTTGAATAGTCTAAGAAAATATTGTTGCTACCTGCCATATCTAAAATAGTTAAATAAACCATGAATTACCAGTATCTGGAAAATTTCCAAAATTCTTATGCATATTACAATTTTTTTTTTAATTTGTTCATGTGGAGAATTTTGCAAAGGAAAGGAGAGTGACATTAGTTTTGACTAACAGATTTATTTTTTTATTGTGTTTATTCCCTTACTTCACCTAAAATAAAATATTGTGATTGTAATTTAATTTTAATGAATTATTGACATTCTGTTAAAGTTGGGAGCTGGAAATGCTAACAGTTTTTAAATGAAGCTGAACAAGGGTTTTAGTTTATATTCAAATTAAGTTCAAGCCTTCCCTTCCCCTCCCCACCCCTCCTTGGCATGGACTTGTACTCAACAGAAGACAATCTCTTTAGTTCTTTTGTTCAGCTGAAACCTATATCTATTTAACTTAAATCTGTTACTGCTTCTATGTTTAATCTTATATGTTCAAAACTATTTCTATACATATTTCTATTTCTATATACTATTACATATACTATTTCTATACATGATTTCCTATTTGATACTGAAAAAATCTGAATCTGAAACTAATCTTGAATATCTGATTCCTATCCTTACAAAAACCAAAGAATTAAACACAATATATTTTCATGGAGGCCAGTTCTGCATTTGAATCAAGGTTTTGATCTGGAGCCCTTTAAAACACCGATGCCAAACAGTCCATTGGAAAATAATTCTTTTCAAACCCAGGCAAAAATATCAAGGAAATTATAAATAAGGATAAAAAAATAAATCCCAAAGTAAGAAAAGGGTTTCCCTAAATGTCCATGGAAAATGTAATAGGGAATAATTCATGTTTTCATAATGTTCATGGTTGTAGTAAAAATATATTTGTAAAATGACCAAGAGACCTCTTCACAGAGAGGCTTAGAAAATTTTGCAAGAGCTGTCTTCAGTTCCAAGGAGAAGACAAAGAAATTACAATACCAATGAAAGGTGTGGAGCAACCAGAGCAGGAGGTGATCAGCAACTGATAATGATCAATGACCCAAAGACTGGTATCTGGTCTGGGATATTAAGGGTGCTCGAGGACACCCTCACACCCAGGAAATCCTTTCAGATGGAGTCTCTGCTTTCCAAATCCTGTCAGCCACTATACCAAAGGACAAAAGAATTCATAAAAACTTTGGAATCCAACATCAGATCCAGCGGCAGAGAAGTTTCAAGACCCCCGACACCTGGATCTGTGGGACAAGTCAGGACATGCACGCAGAGTCCGAACCAAGAAGGGTATAAAGCAGTTGGACTTCAAGGCACACGGTGTGAGACCTCGGAGGGACGTGACGCTGAGGAGCTCACATCGGAGATCCTCACCCAATGAGCATGGCTTCCTTGATTTGTTTGGCTTTGTCAATTTCTTGTCAATTTCTTGCTCTAAATTTCTCCTTGGCAATAAATTGTATTTGATTGAAATTGGCTCTTAAAATTTATAAAAGAAAATAAAGAATACTGAAAATTTAGCCAGTCTTGTTGGTTTTAGCTGATCTTGGAGTGAAGGGCATTCTGCAGCAGCCATGACTTGCCTTCTGTTCTAGGGTGATTTTATGATGCTTGTATCCCCAGTCGTCTGTTCTGTTTGTGCTGTATATTAAGTTCTGTACCTTTAAAATGGTTCTGGGAGCGAAGGGGGAGAAAGAAGCAGAGCAGTTTGTTTTGAGAAAACTGCCTGACTCCCACACAGCCTTCTCTGGTGTTCGTCTGAGGCAATGACAGCGGTGCGGCAGAGATCTCCTGTGCTTTTAGTTAGTTTTAGCTAGCTGAGGCAGAGAAGCTCCCTGGACTGTTTATTTTTTTCTTTTTCTTGGGACTGTTTAAATCTGCTCTGGACTGAAAAACCCAGAGGAGCAGCGAGGGCTGGCACCTGCGGCCCGCTGGGCCTGGCCCTGTGGAGGGAGTGGGGCTGGTGAGAGACTGAGTGAGCTGAGCAACACCCACGGCAAGGACTGGCTCAGTTTGCCATCTCTCTTCAGAGCTGCAAGAGGTTTTATTGTTTCACATTATTAATTTTTTGTGTGTGTGTTTGTGGGCATTTTGTTTGTTAAATAAATAGTTTTTTTCCACTTTTTGTCCAAGGAAGTTTTTTCCTGGACTGGCTGGGGAAAGGAGCCATTTGGGTTTGCTTTCCAGAGGAACCCCCTTTGGAGGTTTCCTCCCAAATTTGCCCTAAACCAGGACACCTTCCTACCTCGTGCAATAGAGTATGTCATGCCATCAAAAGGTCATTCACTGCTATGTCTAAGATTTTAGGTTAATTTTTGAGGATTTGCTAGAAACCAGAAAGATAGCTAGTTTGTCTGACTGCAAATAAATTGCATCAAATGCTGTGAGAATACCATAATGGAGATTACTGAGCTGTCCTTTAAATAGTATCTCCATTAGGGTAGTACTGTAGAGCACCATGTATAGATGTCAATCCAAGTCCCTAGGAACCAACAAAATTTCTCTCCAAATGTCTACAAAGTATCTGTCTATTTCAATTGATCAAATTTCTAATTTTATGTGTTAATTTTTGTATTTAACAGCTCTTGGATGTTTTGTGCAGCACTTCGTATTTGGGCTCAAACTTGGTAGTGGATAATCTAAATCCATCAGTGGTAATAGCGATCTGGTAATAATTTAAAAGCTATAATGAAATTGGTATCAAATTCTGACTGTAACCATTCCGTTATTTTTTATATGAGTATTGAAGGTTCTCAGCTAAAACTGTGTGCATATTCCTTTAATGATCACAGGCTAGGAGAAGTAATCTGTCATTCATAAAATATGCATTGGGCCTTGACCATTTCTCTAATGGTATCTCGTTAGCTATTTGAGGATGTTATGAGCTTAAAATTTAAATTATAAGAAATTTAAATAAAAGACAAGACTATTAGAGAAACTGTGACCTAATTTAAGTGAAATTGAACCCAGGATTATTTGTGGAAGGGACTAAAAGTAGTGGAATAGACACTAGAAACTTTGTTATCTCTTGAAGTCAGTTCTAGAAGGAACCTCTGACATTCAACGCTCTGTAGGGAATGATTCCAGTTTGAGAAGAAATCCACTACATTCAGGGTTGGGAGTAGAGGAGAAGGCAGTGGCAGGATGTTGTTTGCTTGTTGAACTTTAAAATACAGTTATTTCACTAAATATCTGTAAAATGTGTGGGTTGCAGTCTAAGACCTTTTCAGTGATTCCTGGCCAGATAACAAAAAGCTAACAAAATCATCCTGCTCTGTTTAAAGGACCTGTGTTACCCTTGCTCAATCAGCACTCATTCTCTGCATCCGCAGCTATAACAATTTTTCAGCTATTTCATTTATGGTTTTACTATATACATAAAAACCAACATATCATTTTTGGGACTGGGGCATCCTTACTTACTCAGTTATTAAGGAACTGGACTTCGGTTTATTTCTTTAAATAGACAGCTGGAAATTTGTTTGACCTTTCTTCTATGTTCCTCTCAACATAGGGAAGAAATGGAGATTTTGATATGTAAACATATCATTAGGTGTAATTTCATGCTTGTGAAAGACCATATGTCTACATAAAAAAGAGATAACAAATCTTCCCAAAATATCCAATGTGAAATTTAAATTTAACAAGGTGCATATTGCTGACTATCCTGAAATAAACAAAAAACAACCAAACAATATACCAATGTGTACAGTTAAAATACCTCAAGTCATGATAAAACCTCCAAAGTTTCTATCTCATTTGGTAGCCATGGAAATTATATGTATTTTGGTAGATGGATCACACTATGTTCTGGTGCTGTGTTTTCTTTTTGGGGAGTGATGTTTCTTTTCTTTTTATGGTTTGTTAGTTGATTTTTTAAACTGTGTTATATGTTAAGCCTAATAATGACAGCTAGAGCATCTCTAAAGAGTTCTTCTTTTCTACTCATGAAGCACTTCTTTTCTTTTTACTCATGAAGAGTGCTGTTAACAAGGTCAGAATTAGCAAATTAACAGGGACATTGAATCTTTTTTTATATATTTCAGAAAAAAGAAAGGGTAAAAGGCAAAATTTTTACCATGGCAATGAAGTGGGTTCACAAGGACTGTTTCAGAGTATGACTGCCACCTTGAGCTTTTCATTAAAAGATAACAGAATATTTAGACAAAGCAATGTTGCTTCTTCAAATAAGACTCAAAGATGTTTGCTAGTTTACCCTTTTACCAGTTTTTAGTCTCCTGAGGTTCTTAATACAGTGCAGTAATCATCAAACCAACACACAAGTGCTGTAAGAAGGGGGCTGTAACGCAAAAGGGTAAAAGAAGGACTATCACCTCAAATTCCTGCAAAGGACAGAATTGGCATCTATATATTGGCAAACAAATATGAACATTAACACAACAATAACACAGCATAACATTTGGCTGCATTTCATAGGTCTTCTAAAATTTGACGATTTTCTTTCGTGACAGCACTAGATTTTGTAAGTGTTAGCTACCTTACACTGCTTCTAAACTTGTCAAATGTGTTTGCTGCTTCAAAACCAACGTTATAGTCTTCTGGAAAGTCTCCTCACCTGGCAGAACTGAAAAATTAAAATTAATAACAAAAAAATTGCCAAAACCTTCAACCAATAAATCACTGACTATATTGTATACAAAAAAACCCCCACTATTTGCTCACCGTGATGTGAAGTGCTCTTCATTTCGAACATCTTTATCTCTCTTCTCAGTAAAAAAAGTGCAGTGATGATGGTGGCAGTGAATAATGAAGTACACTGTATCTATTGTAATTATTGGGAGACTGTTTGGGTTTCTTTTTGTACTGTAGGTGTTGGCATCTGCTTGTTGAGGAGATTATGTGTTTATCAGGTCATTGTATTATATACTTCAAAAAAGACACCTCATTTCCTGTTGACTGTACTCAATGAGGCTATTTTCTCTTGTCAGGATGAAAATCAATGTGCTCATTCAATATTAAAAATCAATTTCTTCCATTTAGATTGCACTGCTTTTATGTGCTTCATTGTCTGTAAACAGGCTTCTCCCTCCTACGTTTATCTTATAATTTATGAAAAATTAGGAAGACAAATACCCAAGTTTTGGAAGTTTTCTCTATTTTTTTAATCTTCTGTATATTTTTTAAAAAGACTGGGAAACATATAATGTTTCCTTCTGAGGATCACCATTTTAAAATATTGCTTAGGTATGACTCAAGATTAAAGGTTTATAATGTACAGAGGAGAAAAGAGTTAATGCCCAACAAAATACTTCAGAATTGCCTACTTTATCTTTACACTATATTTGTTTAAATTTTATTGGAACAAACTATTCGGAAATGTTGTCTTAGTAAATCTTGACTACATTCCTATGAAATATTTTTTAAAAATGTGGGATTAGTATATTTCTATAGAAGATGTGAAAATATTTCATTCAGTTTAACTTACCAGTTAAGAAAAAATACTAAATATATGTAGAAAAAAATTGTGAAATATATGTATAATAATACCACTAAGCATATTTAATAGATATAAAATCTATGAGATTGCCACAGCTAAGAGACATGTTTATTAGTTGTGAAAAAAAATCACTATTATGCTATAAGGCTATAAGACATTCTGTTTCATTTTCCCCTCATTCATTGTGTAACCAAAAGGAATAATAATAGAAATAATGATGAAGTAATGATAATGCAAGCAATATAAAGCAATGAATGATATTCATGGCCTTACAAGAATAATTTTAATTTCTTTTCAAAAGAGTAAAATTATTTTATATTGGCTGTATATCTCCTGATTTATTTCAGAACTTGTACAGATCAGGGACAAAACCATAAATCATAAAAGAACATGTAAATTATAATGGCCTGAAACAGTGATTTCTACAATGTAGGGGACTATGTATTGAAGATAGAAACTGGTATTAAATACACAATTAACTGGATCATATGAATTTTATTAAATGGGTATGTATTGATCTAGGAAAGCCTGAACCCAAATTCAATATAGTGCAATCATTCAAAGTGAAACATTTTACATCCTTACATGTGCAAACAGAGATAGAAAGAATCTTGGATTCAATAACAGAGTAAAAAAAGAGTCTCTCTCACAGACTGTAGCAAAGATTTGAGATTTACAGGTCTGACTTGGAGTGTCCTTTGATTTAAGATATAAAAAGGTGATGAAAACAAAACAGAGGCAGCTAACAGACGTGTCACTATGTGGGCATGGAAAAGAGCTGGAGATGCTGGTGAAGGCAGCACAGACCTGACTGGTAACAGGGCTGATGTGTCACTGGGCACAGCCCCTGCTGACCGCAGCAAACACACCAGGTATGGCATGGCATAGCCGTGTTGGAGAGATGGCAGGGCCACCCAGAACTGGGGCTGCAGGGCTGCCTGGTGCATCTCACAGAGATGGGGCTGGCAGAGGTGCTGTCCCTGACTGTGGGAGCTGGGTCTGTCATCAGGGCAAGCAGCTGTGAAACGGCAGATGGCACAGCATCGAGGGATATGTAAACATCTTCTCTGAGCCCCTGCAAACAAGAGCGCTCAAACCCCCAGGAGGGCCAGGGAAAGACTGTCCTCTGGATTGCAAATGGACACCTCTGTTCCTCAGACGCAGGGAGATGATGTTAGGAGGAAACAGCAGTGTGGTAGTAGGGGGTGACTCCCTGCTCTGGCCTGACCTACTGTTAGGTAGGCTTGCTGCTTGCAGGGGTTCAGATCTTGCATGCTGCTTCTCTGGACATCAGACTATTGCCTTTGCTACTTTGCCTCGTGGACACTGTGATGGGTTAACCTTGACTGGCTGCCAGATGCCCAGGAAGCTCTTCTCTCAGTTCTTCTCACTAGGACAGGGGAAGAAATTAAGATAAAAAGGACAGGAAAATTTCTCACAGACATCAAAAGTTCAAATCTGGGAAAATAAATTTAATTTATTGTCAATTAAAAATAGAGCAGTCTATGAGAAATGAAACCAAAATTAAAGCCAGATTTCCCCCATCTCTCCTTATTCCCAGACTCAACTTTCCTTCTTCAATCCCAACTCTTCTGTTTTAATCCCCATGAGCAACACAGAGTACCAGTATAAGAGCAACTGCCAGTTCACATCTGCTGCTTCTTCGTCCCTACACACTCCTCCTGCTCCAGCATGTGATCCTTTCCACAGGATATGGTTCTTCATGGACTGTCCCAGTGTGGGCCCTTTCCCCTGGGTTCAGTCTTTCTGGAACAGACTGATCAGCATGGGTCCATGGGAAGGGTCTTGTGGTGTAACAGTTCTCTGTTCTCTGAAAGCAAGAAAACCTAGTGCAGGACCCCAGTGCTGCTCTGAGGGCTTGGCCAACTTGCTGCCCTGCTCTTCACAGTTTCACAGAATGGTCTGGGTTGGAGGGGGTATTAAAGGCCATGTCATCCTACCCCATGCCATGGACAGGGGCACCTTCCACTAGACCGGGTTGTTCCTGTTCAACCTAGCCTTGAATAGGGTGAGACAGCCACAATTTCTCTGGGCAACCTGTGCTAGTGACTCACCACTCTCTGACCTGGCAATGCTCCCTCTTGCTCCCTCTTGCTCCCTCTTGCCTCATCTCAACATGACTTTAGGGCTTTCCAGGTTTGCATCCCATGCACTCTCGAAGACGAGCTGTTTTTGGGGTCAGCAGGCAGCACCACCTGACAGGTCATGCTAGAGTGGAGTGCAATTCCCACACTGCACGCATCCATTCCACTCAGGTGAGGCCCACAGTGAGCTGCAGCTGCAGGTACCTGCTCCCACTCTGGTGAGACAAACCCTGCCCCATGGAGACAAAGCCCTGCCATGAGGCAAGTTTTCAAAGAAAGCTTTGGTGTTGGCTACTGCTGAGCAGAATTCCCCTATTCCAACCCCCTATTCCAAAATTCCAATTCCAACTTGATTTTTTATCAAGTTTCTGAGAAGGAATTTCTGCTTTGTGGTGTTCAACTGGTGATAAAAAATATAGTTGTATTTTTTTCAATGCTTATATTTAGAATTGGTGGATTTGCCTCCCCACTGGTAGTCATGTTATTGTTTAGTGCACTTTTCGCTGCAAAAAAAATGGTATCAATTAATTTCCTTTATTTTTTTTCTCTCTTCAAAAAGGAAATATTTTACTGTCTGTAGAATTTATATGACCCTAAAAATTAAAAAGGCATTATAAAAACAGATCCGGCCAACTAAGAGAAAAAGTTGCTTTTTGTTTCAATGAAAATGGAACCCAAGGACACCTCCAAAACAGCCACCTTTGTCATTTGTGGGGGAATTCCCTTGCACAGTGTAAACTGAATGTCATGGTTGGCATGGCAACTGGTGTACATCTTGGCCACAGCAACCATACAGCTATCGAGTTTCCAATCTCTGGTGCCAGGCCTGCACCCCTCTCACTCCTGAGATGGACCAGGCACAGATGAGTACATTTGGAAAGTCAGCATCTTTTATTAACATACTCACAGTAAACTCCACGCTGTGTTGCTCCCTCAGAGTGCCACAAAGGCTGTGGGCCAGCAGCCATCCCTGGGGACCTGTCTGGTGTTGACAGTGGTGAACACAAATCCTCCAGCCATCCCACCATGCAGATCCACTGAAAGAGCCCGTGCAGAGCCCAGAGCTTCCTCCTGAAGTGAGAGACCTGTTTATTGCAGAAAGTCCACTCCTTGCTGAGGGCTTGGGTTTCCAGCTGGGGAGATGAGGGGCTGTGTGGAAACAGGGGCTGTGCAGGGCAGCAAGATGGCTCTCTGTCTCTGCTGCTGTTACCTGCTTTCTGGAGGCAGAAGAAGCTGCTGCCTTTGACCCCTTGGGAACTCCTCTTCCTCAGGACCTCCAGCCAAGGTAGCAGCTGCTGGCTTGGTGTCTGTGGGACCTGCTGGGGCAGGAGATGTTCTGTGCAGAGACTGCCTCTTCTGCTGCCTCTGTAGCCACACTGCTGGGACATCTGGGCACCTCCTTGGGAGCAATATGGGGGTCCTCATTCACCATACTCAAGGGAGTATCCCAGATGTAGCTGAGGTCATTTTTCCCCTGGGTAACTCTTGGATGTTGTAGTCTTAACCATTGGGACAGCTCTCTGTCATGTTCCTCTTTGTCTTTGAAAAGTTATTGTCATTGCCATTTACCCCCTTGGGAGATCTATTGGACTCTCTTGCCTTCCCTGTGGGACAACCCATTGTCATGGTTGATTTCCCCTTGGAAAAGCTCATAATCAAGGTTGCCTTAGCTCTGATTTTATTAAAAAAAAAAAAAATCCCAGATAGTATACTAGATACTGTTACCAATCAAAAACATTTGAACCACTGAAAGACTCAAACTTATCACTTAATCCATAAAATAGGGAACTTACTAGATCCACAATTCCTCCATCTATATCCTGTTTCTACAGCTTAATCAGCTTAACTTGATCAGCACAGAGTGTTACAGGAATAATTTTTAAGCCTTGTTTCAATGTTTGGGATTTTTTTTTGTGGAATTCTTTTAAAATCATTTCACATAACTTTAATGATTGAATCATCTACAAAAGCACAGACATTGTTCATATACTGAGAAGACTTTAATCTTACTGTCACTTTTGAGAAGGGACAAGCTTGAAACCAGTCATAAGAATATTTTGTTCGAATCTTTGTATCATGAGGGCTCTTGAAGTGTTAAATACCCTTGAAAATAAACAAGAAAAAATTTATTTTTCTCTGTCATCAACCTACTCAAAGTATTAGAAAGATTAAACTAGCCACATTGATAAAACCATAGTTATAGGAATTGAACAGATTTTAAGTAAGAATAAATGACTGCCTTTCAAATTTGTAAGCCCTTATCAACATAGTTCTTATCAAGTTATTTTCATTAATCCTGAATATGCCTTTTTGGGTTTTTTAACTTCTTCTTCTCCAGCTTTACTTTCTTTTTTATCCTTAATAATTTATGGAATCTCTCATAGTTTGATGTTGACTCTTATGTGTTTCCTTCAGATTTCAAGGTGTAGTTTTGAATATTTTTCAAAGTTCTTCCAATTCACTTTAGTGCGTCACACTTTGCTCATAAGCTTTTTTTAATTCACTCAAAGTTAATTTCCTGAAATTGAATATACTTGTATTATATAGTCCTACTTATTGTTACTATTATGCTGTATGGAAATAGCTGATGGTAAACATTTCCGGGATTCTTTTTAAACGGCAGTCCTTTTTTTCTGTTTCAAAGAAAAGGCCTTTTATGTACTCTTAGTTATATGTTTCAACAGACATCATTCATTGATATTCAAGACTACAGCAGTTTCTTCTTTTGAGTAGAGAAGGATCTACATAGGTCCAAAATATCTCCCTGCTATTTGTCTGTGTCAGGTCTGACAACCTACTAGCTTCTTTTAAATTAATTTTCTTTTGGTTAAATCCCTTATACAATATGAAATCAGCTTTTGCAATGATATTTCCTTTCATTTCCTTTAATTTCCAGTTTGGTTTCGAACTGTAGTAGAATTTATTAAAACAATGGAAACAAGAAAATTATTTAATTTTTTTTCTTGTCAAAGATATGGAAAACAATGTTACAATTTGTTATAGAATGTACCATGTATTTTTTATTTTTCATACTGAGAGGAGACAAAACAAAATATCCTGTCAGTAGAACTCAATCTAAGCCCCATTGCATAATTAATTTGTGAGGAAAGCACAGTCCTTTCTCCCAAAAATTGTTGGCTTGTAAAATGCATGATAGTTTACCAAAGACAGCTGAAAAAAAAAAAATCGGAATTTTCATATCTTGGCTGGTTTTAATGTTATTTGGAACAGTTTTGTAATTCTCTGTTGATGATGAAATTACTCACAAGATACTATTTAACACCACCTTCCCTCATCAGCCAAATTTACTTATAATTAAGAGTAGAGTCCTGAAGCATGCAAGTTTCTAGCTATTCATTTTTAGAGGCAGTTGGAAGAGATTGATGGAGCTTGAATAAAAATAGGCAGACAAAATACACAACGGTACACAATGTTTTAATTTTCTCCATCCAGCTGGCATTTCACTTTTGACCTAGAGTGATATGCCTTATCTCCCTACAGAGTTGTTCAGCTACAATCTACAGATTCCCTAGTGATGGAAAAGTGATTAAGAGTAGGTTTCACATTCCCTTTCCAACAGTGACTTCACACTGCTTGCTTTAATTTTACAAGTTTTCTGCAGGGATGGCAAGTGCTCCTGTAGTCCATTTCAAGACCAACATGTTCTAGATGTGCATAGGCTACAACTGTGGCCCCTACAGCTGCAAGGGTCAGGTCTAGACCGGTCAGAGCAAGTGCTGCTGAGATTGAGCAGTTGGTCAAATATCCTGCTTTTTGGTCTTTTGATACAGTGGTAATCTTTATCAGAGAGATTCCTATATAATCCTCAACACTAGCTGTGGCAGCTAACCCCTTGTTAGCCCTAAGAAAAATAACTATAATGAGAGAAACTGAGGAAAGAATGAAGGGAGGGAAGGAAGGAAGAAGAGGTAAGGAGTGGAAAGGAAAATATGAACAGAAAGACAAACATTTTTGTTTGAGAAAAGCTTACATTTTTAACCATGCAGTTAGCTCTACTGATCCACTGAGGATTATAATGTGATTACAACAACACACAGAAAAAATGAGATGGCAAGAATGGAAGGGGAGTGTGGGAGAGCAATAGCATGGGACTGTCTTTTCCATTAACCAGGAAGCATTGGAACAAACTGCTTTCTTTATGACTTCATTTCAACAGATGAAGAGGTAGATTACATGAAGAGGTAAACTACTAGAGTCGTAGTTTTCCAGAGATTCTCACAAGTGCATAGAGAATAACAACCCTCCAATTTTGAAATTATTTTTATTTTGTGACTTAACAAAGGTATATTTACAGCATAAATGTTTTTCTTACAATAATTATACATTTTAGAGACTGGGATTTCCACTTCAGATATGAGGAACAATCTACATCTCATTAAAGAGCAAACATGCTTTGTTTTAGATGGTATAAAAATACCTAAAGAAGACAAAAAGTGTACCTATCTTTGGTTGGTTGATAATTTTTCTTCATCATTTGAAAATAGTCCATATGCATAGTGCAAAATCTTTTCAAAAGAAACAGTTATTTCGGAACAGCAATTCACTCTATCCTTAGAGGAAGTTAAAAAAGACATTAGAAAAATATTTCTTTTTAGACCTGTTTTCCTCTCCACTCACTATAAAAATGTGTTCTTTAAAGATTATCCCCAACTGTCTAAGCCTGGACTTTGTTTTTGGGTGGGTTTTTTTTGTTGTTTTTTGTTTGTTTGTTTGTTTGTTTGTGGTTTTTTGTTTGTTTGTTTGTTTGTTTGTTGGGGGGGTAGGTTTTTGTAGTCATTTGTTTGGGTTTTTTGTTTGTTTTGGTTTGATTTTGTGGGGTTTTTTTGGAAGGGGGTGGTTTTGTTTGTTTGTTTGTTTTTTGGTCTTTGAAACTCCAGGTTTCTGGAGCTTCACAATGTCATTGTATTGCAAACTGATGATTCTCCAGCTTGTCTTCAGTGCTAGGTAAACATATCCAATCGTCTATACAGGATGGAAACACAATGAGCCTCATTTCACAGATTTCTGCCTAACAAAGAAAAGCCTATCAGATGGAAATAAAGGGATTGCACCAGTCACCACTATCATCATCATAAGACATCACCATTTCTATTTATTTGATCTCTGAAGATCTGTCAGAGACATGAAATAAAAGTCACTTCTCTTTACGTCCTCTGTCCAACATCTCCAGAAAGAACTTGCATTTCTGATTTCATTTTGATGACTCATGATTCTTTTTCCATATACAAATGTACATAAGCTTAATGGGAAATAGTTATCATTTGGTTTCTTTCCAGACATGCTGTTCATCTGATATGCTGCCTTGTAAATCAATTGGAAACAAAAAAGTAATTATTTAATTTAAGAAATATATGTTTAAGTATCAGAACCACTCAAATAAAGCAACTGAACACATAAATGATCAAGTGCCTGTTTACACCTGTTTAAATTTGTCATTATTTGCAAGCAACTCTCATAAGCTTGAAAATGAAATATTATCATTGTAAACTAGATTTTTCATTGACTCATTAATATGTTTTCATTGGAAAATACATAAAATATATAAATATCATTACGTTTCATTCTGCATGGGTAAAATGGGTGCTCTAAAGACACAGAAATTTAAATAGTAAAAGTTTGTTTCTAAAGATGGCCTCTTCTGTCTCCCTCCTATGACCACAGAATGGATAACACCTGTTTTCAATGTAATCCATAATTTTTACATAAAGATAGACACAAAGCATCAGACCCACACTGTTTTAGGAAACAGGATAACTAGGTAAAATGACTACCTATGGACATGTTTATAGTGTTCTAGTTGGGAAAGATATCACAGTAACTGTCCATTATACTCCTAACAGCCATAATCTCACAGAGTGCTATTCACCAAATGGCTCCCAGCCCCTGTAATAGCACTGGGCAGGGTCCTAAGGCTCAGCTCAATTAAAACTACTCTGACAGGGCAAGACCATTCTGGCAGACAGCACTATTGCTCTTTCATATAAAAGAGCCCTGGGAACACAACAAGCAATCTCTGCACCACAATGGATGAACAGGAGCTAATGTGCAGTGATGTAGCACAGATTTACTAAGCTAATGCAAGTTGACTGTGCTGTGACATACCATACACAGCTTTCTAGAAATGGTTACACATTTTAATACTATGCTGTCTAGGTGTCAGTTTTGCTGCTTCAGTACTGTAGAGCTTGTGAAATAATATATGCAGAGACAAAATGCTAGCTATAGATTAGATGTAAAACAGGGTTTGAAATAATAAAAAATCCAACAGAAGGAGGCAACAGTATTTATTTTGTTTTCTGGATAGCGTATGAACAGATCCTTTTTTTTATTCCTTCTGTATATCTGAAAAAAAAAAAGATGCCTATATCCATATCCATATCTGTGCTTATCTCTTCTTAACCTTTATATAATTTTCTATTTTACATACATTTATTATTTATAACGTGTATAAATAAACTATTTATTTGTTGGTTGTTTGCTTATGATTCATGTTCCTCTTCCTCAAAAACTGAACTGGATTTTCATAACAATATTTTTTGTTACCCCAAGGCCAAAATAGTCAACACACAGTTACTGTATTTTACATAGTCTTTTTACATAGGAGTGGATTGAACTAACAATAATGTCATAAAGGTAGACATAATGTATATAATCCTGCCTCTTTTTATCTTTTCTAAATATAAATATAGGTCTGAATAAAACTGTTGTAATCAAAATTCACTGGTTTCAGCTGTGACCCTTTAGGAACAAAGCTGTCAAACAGAACTCTAAGAGAAAAAAGCAAGTCTTGTAATAGAACTCTGTTTCATTTATTGCAAAATTCACATTTATTGTATGTAGACACAGTTCTATATGTTTGATTATCATATTCTTTCATCAGCACACACACTTACTGCTTTTCACTGCCAGGGAAATTCTGGAAACATGACAACATGCACACACGAAAAGTTGGTTTCTATTTGCTATTTCAAATTTATTTGGGGTAATTTCTATAATTTCACTCAATGAATTTGATAAAGGTGGCCATATACTTTGTATGGTCACATGGGGGTACTAGTGAATAACTAAGTAATCTCATAAACACATAAGAATCAGTAGCAATCAGGATCAATTGCACTTCAGATAAATTATTTGCAACATACAAATCAGTCATCTACTAATTCTGACAACTAAATACATCATCCAGTGTTTTTAATGGGATTTGAGTAATAACCTAAGTGACTTTTCCATCTCCCATTACTGTTTCTGAGAGATTTAGTCCTAAGCACAAAAGAATAACTCTAGTTACTTATTCACTGCACATCAGAAAGGCTATGTTGTTATCCAGAGTCTAATAAATCAATACAAACAAACCCATGAGACAGAGCAGACTCTGGAAAATGTTGTGAATGAGGTGTTATCTCATGTGGACATAGGTGTCTTTAATATGATACCAGGAGAATACAGCAGACAAGCCAAGACGGTCAGAAAGGAGGCAAGGTTTACTCGCAACATTGCTCTGCCTCGTTGTTCATCCAGTAGAAACACAAACCCAGCTGCTGAATGGACATAAAGATGCATTTGTACTAACATCCCTTATAGTTTCACTGTGGTTTCTGGAGTGAGGTGACAAAGACAGGACTGTCAACGACAACATGAAGAATGGCCTGTGCCACGAAATGGCCTTTTTCCCAGGCAATGGAGCAGGCATTAGATATTCTGTCTGATGTTTCAGCTCAAAATCTGCCAGATGCATCCCAGTGTTTTCACATGTAGTTCCACAAAGAAGGCCTCAAAATCAGCATAACTCCCATTCCCAAGTGGAATCCAAGTATCTTTTTCTTCTTTTGCACTGAAATCCAAGCTGTCATTTGGCATGACAGATATTAGTGCCCAAAGTGACACTAATAAGCAGTGTAATAGCATGATGTTTCTAAATATACATATAGACATACCAATACATAATGACAATTCAGAATGTGTTTTATTCTGTGTAAACTAGGTTTGTAGGTACATTTTTGATATCTACTGAGCACTATTCTAAAATATCCTGAAATTTTCTAAAACAAAATTATTTTATTTTCTTATGTAATTATAAATGTCCAATTGTTTTCCTTTTATCAGGAAGAGATCTGTGGGCTACTTTTAAGACAAAAAAAAAAGGTAGTTTGCAGTAGACATATGTAGCCTCCTTAAAATGACATTAAAAAGCATTTCAAGGTTCCCTCACCAAAAGTAATTTGACTACGTGCCTAAATCAATGTATACTTTAATATGATAAATTACTGCAATACGAGGAATGAAAGTGAGAAATTAACAATGCACAGTTTTCCTGTTTTGGTGTTTTAAATTTGTTTTAAAAACCATGCTGATAGAGGACATAAGAAAAAGAAAAAAAATCTGCAAAACTATTCTAAAATAGAATATATAAAGCAACAGCATGAGTAGGTGAGTTTTAATCTCTCTTTGAGGAAGGTGGTTGTATTGTTAAGTGCGGGGGACTACCTTTAGTGCTTGAATTTTACTCTTTACTTTAAAAGCAACTGTAAAACCCCCTACGTATCCATTGACCTAGCACTCATCCTTTCCTGCTTCTAACTTGTCTTCTTGAGATTACTCATCTGTTAAATATATGTGAACATCATCTAAAATGCCATTGAATACTTTGGCTTTTTAAAAATTGTTTCCTAAATCTAAATCAAAACTATTTTTTCATATCTAAGAGAGAGGAAAAGCCTTTGGTTTCAATCAAGTTACAAGATTGTTATGAACTCATAGAAGTATAGAACAGTTTGGGTTGTCCAATGTAACCCTTCTCTCTTCCAGTTTAAAACTGTTGACTCTTGTCCTGTCACTACAGTTTGTTTTTTTTCCCAAAAGGTCCCTCTCTGTCTTAGAAGCCCCCTTCATACAGTGAGAGGCTGCAGTAAATCTTCCCTGAAGCCTTCTCTTTTCCTGATTAAATGGCCCCAGCTCTCTCAGCCTGTGTTCATTGGAGTGGGGCCATGCCTTTCCTGAGCTGTAAATGCCAGACCTGGACACAGCACTCCAAGCAGGGTCTCTTTAGAGACAGTAGAAGGAGAGAATCACCTGCCTTAACCTGTTGGCCAATCTTCTTTTGATGCAACACAGGATTTGCATTTGGGATGCAAACATATCATGCAGTCTTGTTGGAGCAGCTGTTGATTCAGTTTACTGGAAATGCACTGACGAGGCCCAGCCTAGGTTTTGTAAGCTGCAGATGAATTCTAGAGTCTGTTGAATGGAAAATTGTTTCACTCAGCATCTACAACTAGTGAAATAGTGTCACTATTAGAAGCAATAATGCTTTACTTTTCCTTGCACTTGTCTGAATCAAAAGTTGAAGTCTTGCAGAACCACCTGTCAAAAACAGAGCTGATATAGAGCTCAAAACCTAAGAATTACAAGAACCAGAATTTAGATTTAGTTCTAATCCACTTCATAGTGGAAGAATAACAAACCTATAATCTCAACATTTAAAGCAAAGTTGAGATTTATTTTTATATATCTGTATTTCAGTATAAGCAGTAGAACCTATGTACATTTGAAGCCCATGTCTAAACACCCATTGTAATGAATGCAAATCAATCAATATAGATAATAAAGTTTGGCATACTATTCCTAAATAGACTCCTGTTCATTCAGCTAAATCCTTCTTTATATTTCATTGTGATCAAGAGGACTAAAAAATTCCTTTTTCTTGGAACCTATAAACAAACCAGAAAATCTCCTTTTTTTTGTCAAACTCACAGCTCTAACTACATTAACAGGTCTTAGTGGCGAGGTGCTATCTTGTCAAGATTGGGTAGAATAATATCTTATGTTTCAGCAAGGAGGTAGAAGCCTCTGCTGAGGTGTCTAGTAGTGGGTTGAATCAAAACCTTAAATTGTTGACCAGTTTCCTTAACAAAGATATAAACATCACCAGAAATATATGTCATCCTAAAATACGTACCCAAACTATATGGAATAAATAAATTTCTGTAAATTATAATATCACCCTATTCACCAGCTGTGATATGCAATGTCATTTTAGGCCCTGTGGGGCCTATAGCTGATACGTAGCCTAGGCAGGGCTCTAGGTCCCCTAGTTTTTACTGTGTCTTGGATCTGCCAGAACTGTGGAGATGACTAGGATACCCTAAGCTTTTTCAAATGGCTCAAAGAGACTTTTCTTTTTTCACCAACAAACGAATCCTGACATAATTGTCTATGTAAATCTATAGGGTTCTGAAAAACTAATTTTAACTCAGGTGAACCTGGTTTATATGCACAGAGCATTAATATCCCTTGGAACAGATTAGGAAAATTCTTAAAGAAGATCTTTGGAAAAAAAGATCAATACTGCATATTGACATTAATCAAAAGAAGTCATCATTCTGTCACTGTATTTCAAGAGAAGGTTTTTTTTTTTAACTTCATGCTCTTCTGCAAATACACTGGACTGTGGGTTTGCAGTCACAGATGCTCAATAGAGATTTTCCTCAACTCCTGTCTATTTTGTGGCATCAGAATTCATGTGTTTGTCATCTGAATGTTCCAGAGCAGAAGGGAAACACAGGCCTTTCTTGCCGCTCAAGCAGTTCCCATAAACCACACTGCATCTACCTATTGTTCAGCAACTGTTGCCATCTATCACCAAGCCCAGCTGCCTGCTCTGATTCCATGGGGTTTGGAAACTGCTGTAGATTTTTTTTATTATCTTTGCCTGAAAAATACCATTGTCAAGCAAAAAGTATCCTTGGGTGATTATAAAATTTAAATTATTATTAGATCCTAACACATCTTTACATTTTATGAAAGGAAGCTTTTAATTATAAAGATAGCCTGAAATGAATTGAGTAGTAAGTGAAACATCTTCCAAATATCAGCTAATTGTAATTTCATTGTAATTGTTTTGTTACTATTTTGGATGTAAACTGTGTTTATGACTTGCCTCAAAAATCCCAGTTAGACATTTTATTAGAAATTAACCTCATAATATCTTTCAACTGCTCTGGAATTTACTTGTTTTGACATTTAAGCAATTAAAAAAAAAGTTCTTCTTTGAAAATTTCATGTTATTTCAATGTTGAAAGGTTAAATACTGTGGGTTTTGTTCCAGATCTTTTTCCATTGAAATCCAACAGGAATAAGCTGTTTGCTTTTCTAACTCTCTTTAAAGAGAGAACAAGGACTAGCCTTCACCATGTATTTCAGGCAGCAAGACTCTTAGCCCAGTGCTGCTCCAGTAGTTCAGCATGCTTCTGGCTGTGTCCCCTAGGATAGCAGAACTGTGGATGAACCAGAAAACCTTCACCACGCATTAGGAAAATAAAAGCACTTGTATGTCTTTATCAACATCAAATAAGGGTGCGTTTGCCGTCACAGCCAAGATTTTAATGCCCCGAAGAGAGCGTTGTTCCTAAAAATAAATGTAACTTTATATCAACACAGTTCAACTTTCTCAACTTGAATGTTTAGCCCAGGGCTTGAAGAGGATAAAAGTCTCATGCAACCACATTGCTCTGTGTTTTGGAATTAAATTCAAGCATTGTTTTAGGTATGTGCATTGTTGACCTTTCTCAAAATTTTGATTATAAGTCTCCTACTTCAAGGAATAAAGTAGAAAATACTTCAAGTTGTAGAACTTTTAAATCTCTCCTTGGATCTGTATTTAAAAGACAATTAAATTTCATGCCAGCTATATAAAATAATACATAATTCTTTACAATTTTCATTAACAGAAAATCTCATAAACTGCCCTAACAAAGTTGCTGCTAGAGAGATGATGCACATGAGAGATATGTTTGATCCAAATGAGGTGCCAGACTGATGAGGAACTCCTTCTCAAAGGGAGCAGTTGCCAGAATATGCAATCAGAAGATCTTTTAATCTTCCTGGGAGTTTTATGAAGTACATCACTTAGTTCAGTTAATTTTCTTCACCTCTATGGCGAGGAGTCCAGAATTAACACAGTCTCAAAATTTGGATGATATTTTTACTTTTGGCTATCACATAGATTATACCAAAACTTTAAATAAAGGGCTTTCACACAACTGCTACCTTTTAGACTACAAAAGTCAGCTAACATTAACCCTACCTGAAGTGATGGACAGCTGTATTCCAAGCTAGATATTCTCAAAATTTGAATTCTGCCTCATTCATCATATATATAAGTGAAATTATATGTACAAACTCTGTGTGTATCCTTGTTCTCTGCTTGCTTTGAGACACCCTAAAGCCTTATGGTACCAGTACATCTAAGTTTAAGATAGACTGACTAATAATTTGACTGTAATTTTTCACTGGCTCAGAAACTAGCTCAGAAATCTTGTAAATATATGTAATTAGACACTTACATGTACCACACAGTCCCCTTAAAATCATTATTTTTGTGTTTTTCAATTTAAACCAAAATGGTACAACCGATTGTGCACAAAAAAACCCAAAAAAACAAAAAACAAACAAAACCAAAAAAATCCAAATCATTGGAAACAAGCAAAAATTCATTGAAAAGTAATCTTATTGTGTTAGAATCTGTCATTCCATAAAATCTCCTCCTATAAAACAAACAAACAAACAAACAAAAAACAACCTCCAACCTCTCCCCAATAAAAAACAAAACAAAACAAACAAACAAACAAACAAACGAACAAACAAACTAGCAAACCAGTCAAGTCTACTTGTTAGGTTTTATTTTCCTTGCAAGTCTCATATTCAATATTACATCATTAAATTTGAAAAAAGTAATGATGCCTATTAAAAGTTGTAGCTAATGTTTTTGGTCTTTTTAACACTTTAAAATAATGAATCCAAGTGTTGGAGGACAGATACTGAGCTGCCATTAGTGATAACAGTTACATTAATATAAAGTTTACTGGATTAAGGATCTTGTCTAAATCCTGGAAAATTCTACACAGTCTAAAAAGTTTTACAAAGCCAAAGCAAACATAACATGGATTTGATAAGCAAGAATTACAAACATAAATGTTGTTCTTTTATTATATTAGCAAAGTTACATGAATAAATGTAAATTTAATGGGTTTTTGGGGACTTTTTTTATTGTGCGTCTATTCAGATGTATTTTTGCTGATACAATCTGAATCCAGAATAGCTGAAGCTATGATTTCTTCATATCTCAAACTTTTTATCATTAAGCTTGCTCAGCACTTTGATGTAAGTCCTCTAGGGAAAACTTATGAGCTGCAGAGTATGCTATTAACAGCTTTGTGAGCTGTGATATTGCCACTAAGAAAAATGCTGGACAAACTGTTAATTATTCTATGGAGATATGAAGAGGGTTCTCTTTTAAAGAACATGGGTTACTCTGGACCTGGGTTTTGACAGATTATTAAACTTTTTGTCTTTATCAAATTCTGAGTGGTTGTGAGGTTTTTCTTGTTAAATTTTTAAGGGTTTCAGTGTATAAGCCTTCTCCTAAATCATTACAGTACACACCTGCTATATAATTACATCACAGAGGGACTATATGTATAGAAATGGATGTTCTCCTTTTATTCCCATTCAAAGACACTAGGTTGTTTCAAAAAGAAAAAGGAATTGCCCCATTTTATCTTAAACATAGAAATGTATAATAAATAAAATAAAAAGATAATTAAATAGGCAAGAATTAAAAACTCAGAATTTTTTCCCCGGTTCTTAACTCCATTGTTTGTATTCAAACATCTTCCATAATCTTTGGGGTTTGTTTCCATTTTCAGAACATTTTTAATTTACTCCTTACTTGGTATTTAGATTTTCTGCTGTATATTTGCAGATGCCTGCTTTATTCTTATGTCCAATTTGATCTTCTACTTTTTATCCATATATTGTATGATAATGCTCTGATAACAAGGTATTAACTCATGACTCATTGTTCAAGATGGGGTTGGAAGGGGCTCTGAGCAACCTGAGCTAGTAGTGGGTGGCACCCCTGCCCTCAGTTGTGTGTGTTTGTGTGTGTGTTTGCGTGTGTGTTTGTGTGTATGTATGTGCTTGTGTGTGTGTGTGTGTTTGTGTGTGTTCAACTAGATGATTAAGTTCCTGTGGTGTTCAATCCCTAGGAAAAAGGGACCACCCAGGGTTGATGCAAGCTAAAGGAACAATCGAAGTCAGAGTCCACTAAAACTTACAGTTTTGCTAGGAAATTATGTGCTTGGCATGGAAATTTGTATTAATTAGCCTCCTATCTTCTGATATAAACACACAGCAGTGAATTTTGAGAAAGGGATAGGAGGGAGAGAGAAGAGAGAGTTTAGAGAGAGGGAGAGAATAAAGAGTAGAAAAAGAAAGGAATTTCACCAGTACTCACTCCAGCATCAGTCCACCTGTTGTGGTGTCCAGGGTTTTGGGGGCACACACCTGGATTTTGTGGGGGTCTCTATTTATGGACAAGTTTTCTTCACCCTGGAGATACGTATCTTGCTTTCTATGCAAATTTGTTTTCATGCACATCCCATTTTTCTAGACCTTTTTGGAAAAGCTTCTCTTCTAGGCTTCTACAAGTCCTTTCCAACCCAAAAGTCCCTCCATTTTTCAAAGATTCTATGATTCCATGACACTATGTTATTATGGAAAAGCTATTTTCCATAAAATAGCTTTTCTCACATGTGTAGACAAAACACCTTTTCTCAAGATGCAAAACCTTTTCTCTCATAGGAATTCTAGAGGTATCAGGGTATCTTTCTCTTAAGTTATAATATGCATATGCATAGGAGTCTATGCATATTTTATATTGAAATCTTTCTATAAATCCACCAAAGGACTTACATATTATTCACCATGGAAGGAGTATCAGAATATTAAATTCAAGTGAAAAAAAATCCTGTGTGGGATGGGACTTAATGACTATAGATAACAATTATAAGGAGATATACACATACACACACACATACACAGACATATTTTATATATATAAAATATGTCTTTGTAAAGACAGACATAAATATGAAGAATACTTGTTCTCACAGTCAATTGTTCCATGTTCTTCCTACTGCAGTACAATGAAAATAAATCTTGATTAAGGATTGTAGCTCACAGCCGCAGGGCCAGTCTGCAGACAGAGTAAAAAATGAGTACATATCTACATGTCCAATATAATGGTGAATTTATGAACTGCAGCATAACCACACCTATTCCTAGGTCTGGAAAAACTTTGTGTTAATACTCAAAGAGAAACAGTTCTTTCATACAGAGTATTAAAAAGAGATGATACTTCAAAACATGTTGAAAAAGAGGCAACAACTAAAAACATAAGCCTTTTGAGAATTTGCAACTTCATGAAGTGTGTGTTTTACTTTAACAAGTAAAAAAACCCTAAGAAACAAAAGCACCTGAGACACCACTAGTAAATTTGACATAATTTATTTCAAACAGTCTGTCAAAACATCAGCAGAATAATTTCCATTATTTAGTAGAAATGCCAAAAGTACGTAGGCCCCAGATACAAGAAAGAGAGACAGAAATAAAAATAAAATTAATTTAAGCATATATAAATTAAGAGTTGTGTTTATGTTTCTGATGGATTAAAGCTCTGTCAGTGACACACCTTGTCAGCTTATTCCTGTTTGTCATTCAGGATAAAATCTGTTTCTTTTTCCTTCCATCCTTCATCTTTTTGACAGGTAGCATTTCAAGTAAGTGTGTCAGTCAAGGAGGGTGGTATATGTGTCTTGTCATTTCACTGAGGCTCTGAATAATATGGTGTTTGCAAGTAAAAAAGATAATTGCCAACATCAGTATTTGGATATGCATAACAATAAATATAGGTCAGGGATGTAGACAGCATGAAAAAATCATTTGTGTTGCACTCATAAGCAAGCGTTCTAAATAGTGTAGCTGGAGTAAATTAAAACCTTGTTGGTTAATTAAAGTAATAAAACACTGCATTTGGGGGTTGTTTGTTTGTTTGCTTGCTTTCACCTGATCTCAAGATAAAAAAAAATAAAAATTGGAGTTTCTGAAGTATCTTGGTAAAAAGGGTGCCTTAAGCATAGGAATAAGAATTGTGGGCATTGCTGCACACTGCACAAGCATACTTACAACCTTTACTATAGGTACACTGAGAGACAGCAAAGACAGAAAGAAGGTTACATAGATGTTGACCTGATTTGATACACTTTTAATATGTATTTATATACACATATGAAGAACAAATATTTCTGTAATTATGTCCTTATGTTATTCCTTTAAGTAGATTCACAAACCTGCACCAATTTAAGAAATAACTCATCTCAAAATATCAAGAAATAGCTAGTATAAATAATTTTCATTACATGCTGTTATGAAATTATGTTTATTTGTAATCTTACATATGATGGCGTATGTTAGTTTTATAAGTGATTTAAGACTGTAATTTGAAATTAAGTATTTATGCAACAATAGCAATGTTTTTTCGGGTTCGGTTTTGGTGGAGTTTTTTTGGTTTGTTATATTTTCCATTTCAGTTTATAGCAAACTGTCAGCATCTGCAGTAAAGAAAATGGATGTCATCTGGAGAAACTGAAAAATTGTAGGAATAAGAGTACTCCTGTAGGGGAAACATGCATTGTTCAAAAAATACTGATGCAAGAGACTAATTAAAACAATTTAGAGAAAGAAATGCTACCTACAAAAATTGCTACTATCTCATTTAACTGTCTAGGAAGTTTGTTTTCTAGCACGTTCTTTGCATTGTTGTTTTTGTTCACTAGCCCAGTTTCAAAGAAAGAAATAAAAAATTTTGTCTACACTTTTTAAAATCCCTTCTCCTCTTTCTCAGACAATATTCAAACTGTATTTATTGTATTCATATTATATTGCACTTTTTTAACAAATCTAATCTCTATAGAAATCTCTTTTCTGATATTTTTTGTGTTATTTGAATGAAATCTGAGATCCTTACCAACACTGTAATAAAGTTCATACTTTGTTGCTCTTGGTCATGTATGCACCATCTTATTTTTCAAGTTTCTATAATATTCCATTATTTTCTCAAGACTTTTTTCACTTCTATTGTTTCTTGACAATGTTTTCATGCTTTCTGTGAAAGCCTGAATACTAATGTAAACAGCAAACAAGTTTTATAAGGGGAAGAGAAAGATTGTGGCTACCAGTGAACTTCCAAATACATTATTTCCATGCAGGATTTAAAATTCCAGAAATCACACTGTTTGATCATTCAACAATATTTGCAGCTTCAGTTACACCTGTAAATGTTATTTATTTTAAATATGGTGTGGAAGGTATCTGATAGTTTCCATAAGACTAAGAAACTATTCTTTCTCTGGCTTATTAAACAAAATACTCTAAGAAGCTGATGTTATTGAAAATAATACTTGTAATGGCAACTGCATTAAAAATCTTAGTATTTTGTTCTGTCCTTGAAGATTTTTTTATATTTGTCATTAAGCTATTTTGAATCAATAACTAGAAGCAGAAAAATTCTGTGATCTCAGATTCTTCCTTATCATAATGTAAATTGCTAGTGATTCATCACACAGCTGGAGTACTCCTTCAAGGAGGAACTATGCATATCCAGAACTCTAAGTACAGATATGTTAAAATTCCCAATCCCCACAAACCATCACCGAAGACCAGAAATGAATAGGTTAATTAATTTGAGAAGTTCTGAAATTTCACAGCTCAGTGCTTGTTGATACCCCTTTTTGTGGCAAAGCATGATAAAACAGGCAGCCTTAGATTTTTTAGATTCAGTGCATGCCTTCCACTTTGATTGCCACTTAGAAACAAATGCAAACTCCCTGTAACTTGATGACTATCTCTCAGAATTCAGAGTCAGAATAACCAAGAATTAATGACTGGTAGAAGGTTTTAGAATATTTAAGCATTTTCTTCATCACATAAATGTAGATTAATTGAAACATTTTATTTGTAAGGAAGATGCACAAAATATGCATCCATATGACCCTTTCAGATGTAATTATAGATCTCAGGTTTTTCACAGACCTCTCCACTAAAGTGTCACTTTAAAATCATTCAACCAGGGCCCAGTTGTGAAAGTCTAATCAGGATATATGGACTAAATTCACTATTACTCACTCTCTACTTCACAAAATCATGTACAGATTGAATGAGAATGTAACAAACCTGTCCTGAGAACTGAAACACATTTCAATATTGTCCTAATTAGCTATACACTCTCCTGTATAACTTTCCAGTATCATTCTGATCTATAGCACAAGGAATGTAATCTTGCTGGAGACCATGTTCCTTATTAAGATCAAAATTCTTTATATTTGCATGTCTAAGTTTTCAGTATTTCAATTATCTGCTCAAGGTCAAAATTAAATATTAATTTCAAATAAGTGCTTAAAAGAAATTTTTTTAAAATTCAGTTATGAGATCCTTACAAAGTTAAGAATAATTGTGTTCCTCAAAAGTAGTATTTAGTGAGAATCACCTTTATTTCACCAAACAGTGTTCCTGAATATCACTGGGGTTGCAACAAGTACAGACCACTTCACTTCTACTGTTGCTCCTTCTTCTCACTGTTCTTCAACATCAGCATTTGGTTTTTCCCAAAGCTTCTAGATCTTTGTGAACTCCTCAATGTGAGCCCTTTCCCTGGGGAAGAGTCCTTCAGGGACAGACTAATTCATTGTGGGTTCCTCCATGGGCCATATTTTCTGCCAGAAAACCTATTCCTGCAAGTGGTACTTTCTATAGGTTGCAGTTTTTGCCAGGACACTGCTCCAATTTGGGCTCTCTATAACTCTCTAAGGGTTGCAGTTTTTTCAGGGCATGGCTACTCACTCTGCTGTGGTGTCTTGCAGGGGCTGCAGGGTGAAAATTCCCTCTCTCATGGTCCTCCATGGGCTGCAGGGAGACTTCTTCACCATGTTATTCTCCAGGGTCTGGAGAGGAATCTCTGTTCAGGTGTATAGGGGAAGAAGTTCTCTCCTTCTTCTCTGATTTCAGTGTCTACAGGAATGTTTCCCTGACTTTCTCACTCATCTCTCCCAGCTGCTGCATACTGGATTTTTACTGTTTCTGAAATGTGTTATCACAGAGGCACCACCAGGATAGCTGATGGTTTCAGCTTTGGGCAACAGTGGGGATTTGTTGGAACTGGTTTTGACCAACACGGAGACAATCCCTGGTCTCTTCTCACAGAGGCTACCCCTACATAGGCCCCTTGTTACATAAACCCAATACAATATTTTTAAGGATTATAAAAATATTACTAAAGGGATAACCAATATCATTAGGATTTTTGCTAAATAGAGGCTTAAGCATAGTTTATTTTTACTTTTTACTACTTACTTTTTCTTTCCATATGTCTTTCCCTTAATTAGTTATTAGCAAATAAACTGTTCTGTGACATACCATAGCAGCCACTTAAAGTGTGGTTGGTATTATCATAATTTCAAGTTAATTCCGTATAGTAGGAACACAGTGCGTCTTTGTGGTCTCTCATAAATAGTAGTCTTTGCATTAACCAGGTATTTTCTCATGCCATATAACTAATTATGAGCCTAAACATTGAACAGGATGAATTTTTGTTGGCAGAAAGAAATGAAAGTCCATATGTACTTAGTAAAGTGCTCTGTGACTCACAATAGATTTTCATGTGCTAAAATTTTCCAGTCATGTATCATTTTGCCTCTAAAACAAGATTGAAAATAAATGGATTTGGCAGCTTAATAAAGATTATATTCAAGAAACAGAAAATAGTGCTATCATGCATGTAAAAATCTGTATTTGAACAAATACCCAAAGACAGAGAAATGCAGCACTTACAGTTAAAGGCATATACAAAGAGAAGTTATTAATCATAAATAATAACCAAAAGAATTAATATCAAGTTCTTGTTTTGACAACAAGAGACGTCTTGTAAATGTTTAGAGTTTCAGTTGATGCGAAAAAGCTTGCTTTAAAATTACAATTGTTGAAACATTAATATTTTTAAATATAGCTTGAAATTATTGGCATCAGGATTCACACATTAAAAGATTGTAGAAAAGCACTCAAATAAAAAAATTGAAAAGAGAATAGATGAGTCTGTTTTATTTGCCACATAGTCTGTTTATTTCATGTCAATCTTATTACTTTGCAGTTACCTGAATAGATATCTGTGCACTTCCATAGGGTTTTACATTAATTTTTTCTCTTAGTGCTTCCACTACAGAGAGAGGAAAGAGGTGGGGGGGGCATTTTTCCCCTGAGGCACCCATGCAGACGATGAGGGTCTCTCCCAGCAAGGGCTGGTGCAGAAAAGTCACAGACCAGTGGCTGCCCCTGCAAGAAGCAGCCCACCAATGGTAAGGAGAAACAGTAAGGAAGGTTCAGCAATAACAGCAAGTCCTCTGGGCAGGAGAAAGTCCAGCACCAAAACCCACAACCATCTGCCCTCCAAGTCAGGCAAAAACTGAACCACCCCCAGCTAAGAAACTGCCAGAAACCACACCAGTCCCCTCCCTCCCCCAGAACCATTCCAACAGTATATGAAGGCATTGACTACACCTTTTGTCTCTTAATCAAGGCCCATTTGCCTTTTCCATGAAAGCAGATGGGAAGAAAATTCCCTTAAGAAACCTAACCATCAAGTATTTTACATAGAGAGTCTTTTTTCCAACAGACACTGAGATGGTGATTCTTCTGACATGGACAAGCAGGGACCTTTCTAAAAGAAGCAGAAAGAAGACAAGAAAATATATAAAGGTGGAAGAGCCAGAAACCTGGAATACATACTCATTTTTTTCAAGAGCATGTAGATGGTTCATTAAAATGTGTTTCTTTGAAAAAAAAAGGAGTGAAATTTATAATATCTCGTGCATTTTCACAGACTTTTTTGTCTGTTCTTGTAACAGTCTATCTACAAACCATTTCTTTCCTATGAGAAAAAATGCAATTTATTCTTCTCTGAGGCCAAAAATTCAAATCAGGAAGAAAAACTGAGCAACAGTAACAACAACAACAACAACAACAAAAAAAGTGGGGGTGGGGAGGGGAACACCAAAAATATACATTTATGCATATTCTCTCTACATATACCTATACAACATATACACATATCCTTTCATACATGCCTTTAAATTTCTAAGATAATTTATTTGCTTCGATACAGAGTCAGGGCCCTGAAGAGATTACTTTTTTTTAAATCCTTTTTCCAGTTTAGTTCAATATGCCTTAACAATACTGGAGAGGAACAAACACATTGCAGCAAAGGCCGAGCATAAAGAAATGGATCTATTAGTGAGTAATATAGGTACGATTGATCTTACCATCTTTATTCTGCAGATAAATAGACTGTTTCAATGTTTAATGCTTGTTACTGAAAAGTTAACAAATACAGTTCATTCCAGCTTTGGAGAATTATTCATTTCCTCCATGGAAATTTCTGATTCGTAAGCAATTAGCAGAGAATAAATAGTTTTATGGTCATAACTTTGTATATGAAAAAAGAAAGCATGCCCTATATATTGTCAATAATTTATTGTTAGCATAATTGGTGTCTTAACAGTCTAATCCAAGAATCATAATTAGTCAAGTTGTAATCATTTCAGATATTGAAATAATGCATTTTGAATTTTTAGCAGCAAAAACAACAAAATAAACACATATTTTTTCCTTCCATCTCTTTTCCTGATGTTCTGTAAGTTTATGCAAGGGTATAATTTCTCTAAGCCCTCTACCATTCTAACATACCAGTATTTGTACAACATTGTTAGAACCGTAAAACCATGATGGTATCATGCAAAGTTAAACAAAAGTAAATCAAAGTAGCTATAGAAATAGAAAAATCACTGTTACAACTAACCCTCAGTCTTGAGACCTTGCAAACTCATTACAAACATTACCTCCTACTACTAAAAAAATCATCACCATATGAAAATGCTATGTGAATAACAGTGGGTCTAACAAAAGACGTCACTGTTAATGACTTGTTTCCTGAGGTTTAAGCCTGAAGAAACCCAGACATCTACTGTACTTTCACATCTTCTCATGATCCTTGACCACAATCTAACAAACAGTTTCACTACTTATTCTTGTCATGTTCTTAAGACCAATGCTTCTATTTCAGCTTTTGGAGTTCTTAGAAACCAACAGAAGCTCTGGGGTACAACAGCAGCTGGAGGACATCAGCAGCCCACTGCTAGTCTCTCAGATGGAAAGCAGCTAGACCAGTTCCCAATAATTCGTGATGCAAAAGAGAGCCTTTAATATTGCAACATTACCACTTCAATATAGCATTATTACACATGCTTAAAAATTTATTTCTCCATGGTTTCATAATACCAGGAAAATGAATAGGATAGCAGTCTGGCTCAGGTCACACCTTACTGTGGAACATGTAGCTCTGTGTTGCTGCTAACCTATGGCTCTTCCTGCCTTCAGTTTTTTCTCACACTATTTCCCTTCTATCCACACAGATACTGTGCTTACAGTAACATTCACAGGCTGAACAAAAGTTATGGAGACAAATAAGTTCACTGAGCTGAAAATTTGTATTTATTGTTAATTTCTTTTTGGTGTGTTAGTTTTCAGTTCCCTCTATTCTTAGGTCAAGAAGATGATCTGGTTTCATGACTGCTAACACCACTGCAGGATCGGAAGGTGAAATATGCTTTCACTAGACACAGATGATATACATTGAATTTGGACCATTATACTTTGTTCCCAAGGGCAGTGTGATACTTCACAACAACCAGTGTAAGTTGATTACAGTAAAATAAACAGGATAGATTTCCTTGTACCCATGTACATTGCATTTAGTGGTGTGTGTGGCTTCTGGAAAACAAGAGTTGAAAGCCTCTTACTTGGCAATGTACTAAATTGGTACTGCTGACTTGACAGTGAGTTGTTAATTTTGTCAACAAAGCAGATACTTCAGTGTTAAATGTTGTCTTAATCCAAACCGTCTCTGTGTCTGCACCTCCATAATGAAATTACTTAAGACAATTGCTGCTTGCCAAAAGATCAATCTGGATAACACAAATCTTGTCAAAGAGCGGAAGGAGGACATCATGAAATTCGGGGAATTTTTTCCCCTCAACTTCAATCATATAATCATATAAGGTAATATTACCTGCTTGATGTAGAGAAACATAGCACCTAATTGGTATTCCATTTATGTTTTCAGATGCAACCAGACTTGTTCTCCTAAACAGTAAGAACAGAATTTTTAAACAAATCTTTTGATGATGTTTTGCTTCTACTATCTGTCTCTTACTATAAAGACTGAAGTGAGATATATATTAAAAAAAATACTAAAGTCAGTGTAACTATGCATTTCCATTCACAAATGAATTAAGCACTTTCCACCCATCCCAAACTTATTCATTCTTTTTTTTCCCCTGTCTCCTTCAGTTTTTGCTTCAAAAAAAAGTGTGAAAATGACAAAAATTGCTAGAGCAGTTCCCAACAAAGTGTAGTACCTTCTCTCTCAGATTTCCTACTGAACTGAATTCGGCCCAGAAGAATTCGAGGAGTGTGCCTACCAAATTAAACCCTCTAGATCAAGTATGGTATACATGTAGCTGTATGTCAACATTGTCTTAAAACATCAGGGAGGGTGTTTCATCCAACTCTACTTGTCTGAGTGCAGATATATTATCAAATCTAGTAACCTTGATTCTCCATGGAGAGTAGTAGACACTTCAAGGATTTGTTTCATCCAGCCAAATTTAAGTATTTAAAGTGAAATTAATCATGCTTGAAGAAGATTTGTGTCTATTCACTGACTGTTGAGGAAAAAGGGTTAAATGCAGAAGAAGAGGAAGGAATAGTTTTGTTCAAAGTGACCTTGCAGCTAGGAATTCTAGAACTGTCGGTGTGGGAAACCACATTTATTATGCCTAATGTTGTTCATCCTCTCCCTGTTTTGAGAAGTAGAAATCCCGTGGAGAGAAAATGCACTCTCACACAGATGTGTGAGTGCTTTTGTTATTGTGAGGCCGGCAGCGAGCCCCACCTCTGCTGCGGTCCGGAGCGAACGGAGCCGGCGTGCGTGTGTGTCTCTGCCGCCCGGCACCGTCAGCAGGGTAATGAAATAAATCTGCTCTCTAGGCTTTGGCTGTGGCTTGATGGTTGCCCTTGGTTACCCATATGTGTCAATTCACACACCAACTGCTAAAGGGTATCAAGAGTGATGGGATCTACATCAAGAGTGATGTAGATGCCAACATGGACACAGTCGAATTCCAATGCTAGATGTCCAGATCGGGCCACCTGCTCCTGTAGGAATCTCTTCATCCCAATTGAAGATACAATATTCAGACATTGGTAGGGCTAAGGTCCATCCTGCCATTGGGTGCTAAAGAAGACAAAGTGGACGGTATTGCTTTTAAAGGCATAAAAACCAACTGACTTTTAAAGTGAGCTTAAAAGTGTGATTTAAGTAGGAACTGTATTTGGAAGTTACAACAAATTTAAAAAGTTGTGCACCCATTTTTTTTTTCTCTCTCTAATAATGTTCAAGGATTTGCATTCTCACTGAAACTTTTGAACATTTGTGTTTTGTTTAATAAAATGGACTTTCTACCGTTTCCCGTGGGTTCAACTACAGAAAGATATTTTTTACACCTGTCTGATTTTTAGAGAAAAATTTTATCTGTCAATTTGACAAATTCAAATATATATTGATACGAATTATACCATTTGGTAAATGCAAGAGCCTTCTAGTGTTTGAGCTTTTGAGAAGGAGATTTCTACTGTGTTAAATTCATTGAAAGTTATTAGCAATGTCTAAAATATACTCAGTTCCAGGAAATCTATGCTGCATGTTTTATTCAAATATGAGATATTTTTACTGTAAAGCATTAAACTGGTATTCTAAATACACATTCTAAGGAAAAAAAATGCACATATATTCGTAGAAAAGTGACAGTCTAATCATAATCACTAAAGCTATAAATACACTGGAATTAGAATATTTCAATATTATGAGGAACCATTCAAAATTCATATTAGAAAATTGCAGATTTGTTCACTGAAACTGACTCCTGTAAAATAGCGGAGCATCAGAGGTCTGAGCCCTCTCTTTCCTGGCCTAATGTTTCCAAATATAGAGTCAATGATCCCAAAGGACTGGCCCAAGAGACAAACAAATTAGAAAAGAAGATTCAGATTCTGTTCAGCTCTTCCTGAAATGTTGACTAGCATAATATTACTCTATTCCACAGTTCCTTATTAGTTTACTTCTTTCACTATTTCTAGTGTAGCTGACCTGCAACAACACAGTTCTCAAATCCTGTAGTACTGATCAATCTGTTAGTACACTCTGAACTCACTGTTCAAGCTTTCTTAGATGCCCGTCCTTCTGCTCCTCAGCCTCCTCATCTTAGAGGCTTGAGAGTTTCTGACTCTTTGAACCCAGCAGATCACTGACACAGCATCAGATGAAAGGTTGGAAATGCAGCCCATACAGTTTTCTTTTTAACATATGTTAGGTGTATTTGTTTCCATATTACAGAATGGCTTTGCCAAGTCTTCTTTAATTTTCCTTTTTGCAAACAGAAATCTGATCTAAAAATATATGTAAAGAGTGTATTTCACATCAGCTAGCCATCTAAAAGTTAAATGGCTGGCCAGAGTTCAAAAATGTAGCCTCCCTATATAGTTATTCAAAGAGGGAACTCTCAGAAGGTAATCCATCTCAACTTGGTTGTGTGTCTGAGATAAGGGCATGAATTGTCTGTGGCAGAATCTACTTCTCTACTGACTAAAAGGGGAGGGAGAAGAGGCCTAGAAAAATAGTTTGACTAGATGCTCATTTTTCAGGCAGCTAGAGTTAGGTAAGATGTATTTTGTCCAGGAATGCCTCTCTGTCTGATGTCAATAGACCAGTGTTGTCCATCAGCTGGGTATGCAAAAATAAAACTATCTCTTTAAATCATGCAGAAATACAAAATATCCCAGTTTCACACCACATTAATGCCCATAGCCATTCAGAAATTGTCAGCCTCCAGGCCCCTAAAATGTACAACTCCTTTGCCCAGAACTACAAACAGCTCTTCAAACAAATATAACACAGAAGTTTCATATCAACTCCTTCTGTCTCTTCAGCTCATGACTGACCTGCATTAATAACAAAAAATAATCATTAATCTCCTAAATAAAATATCAGCAGGCTAAGTACAGATTTTTAATTACAACATGGAAAGAGTGACTAGAAAAAGAACAGAAAATAGGAACAGAATGGGAAACTTCAAATAAATGCTTATCAGTGAGAAGCAAATAACTTTTAAACGTTATTCAAGTTCTCTTACACCTTTAATATGATAGCAAATATAGCTTGGTTATTTTGTGGAATGTGCTGTCAAAAAATATCTATAGGTAAAAAGAGTATGAGTAGTGTCAAAAAAATGTACTATCTGACTTCTGGAGTATACGACATATGAGGGGATACTGAGATCCTACTGGCATTTTAAAACTTGGGGATTTATTCCAGTGAGAGCTTACACGATCAATTCCAGCCTGCCACAGCAAATGAAAAAAGATCAAATATCCAAAGCATTGCCATTCTTATTTATTCACCTAGTGTGATTTGAAAAGATGCTTCACTAAATTCAAAAGATCTTTGTCAGTGAGGATAAATTACTCAAATTTTGCATGAGTTACTCTTTATTCTCCATGCTGACATGACATAGAGAAGTTGTGGACCTACAAGCTTTTTGCAGATCATGGAATGGACCCTGCAAGATCTCTAGGCTACTCCTCAGCCAACAAAAGGGACACCTCTGGGGTCAGACAAAGCTGTTCAGGTCTTGGTCCAGTTGAGAAATAAAATCCTCTGAAGGATGGATGCCTCTCAGGGCAACACAATCCACTGCTGACTGTCCTCAACAGAAGAGGAAATAAAGAGGTTTTCTTTTTTTCCTCATAATATCCTATTAAATAAGGACAAGAATTTGAGAAAACTTTAAAACTGAAGGAATTTTAAGTAGTTAATTTGGTCCTTAACTCTTTAAGTTAAACTTGCTGGTGATAAGTCTGGGAAAAGAACAGAACCAATACCAGGATTTAGGTTGAGTTCAAGTTACAGAGGAAAACAAAAATCTGAAATAAAGTAAACAAAAAGCAATCTGTCTTCTATAGATATTACTTGTTGCTCTGACACATAACTATAATCGTGCCCTTTTGGTCTGAAACAAGGATGCAAATGACATGTTAATATTTCCAGCTTTTTTGGAAGTTGGTATCTCATAGGTGTCCAGTTGGTATCAAGTCCTGTTGCCTTAACAACTCTCGCAGAATAATTATTAATGGGGAATAAAAAAGAAAATGCTGATACTGTGAGTTTCAATTTAAACACTGACTTTAATTTTAAAAACTAATGAAGTGTTGAAACTTTTTGGAATATTACTTGGAGAGGTTTATCCAGTCTTTGTTTATTAATATGTCTAGTTTTCAACAAATTCAAGCAACTATTTAACCTATAGAAATATCAAATATTTTCTCAACAATTAAATATTTATTTATATGCACGTTGGATTGTTGTATTCCTCTGGGGAATGGTTTTTCCCCAGAGACCCCCCAAAGCCTGTAACTATGTAGTTTGACCCTTCCTTCCTATCTTGACCCTATTGGCTCAGGTCCAGCTATCTCTCCTGAGCAGACTAGACTTGTTCTTTCTCTTTCTCTCCTGGAACCCTTTGAGAATAAAGCCTTGGACTAATTCCAGGGGGTGAGAGTCTCTTTTGGAATCTTTTGCCATGTTCCCTGAGATATTACTCCAAAGCCTCTCAAGGAAACTGAGCTAGCCACAGGAACCTAGGGGGTGGAGGGGGGATATTTCATTGGATACCGTCTTTTCTGTTTATATTTAAACACTGAGTTGATATATTAATTTATCTTGATTAGTATAATTTCCCCTGTATTATTAGCTAGAAAAAAATATAGTATCAGTGTTATTTTTTCATTGCCATTCAGTGTCTATTCTACTGTAATTATACTAAAAATGTATTTTAATTATCAGCTTCTTTCTTCAGGGGCAAGGACAATGCAGAAAACAAAATCTTGGGTTTTTTCTGTGCAAACCAAGGAAAATTTTCACGATTGGACTTTTCTTTACATGATTTCATATGGACAGCATGAGTCATCCTGAGTAGACCGCTCTTCTGCAGCATTTAGTTGTCATCTTGAGACTCCAGACACTATGGAAAACTTTTGCAGTTTCATTCTTTATTATTGCTTGAAACAAATGGAATATCATTTATTTCCTCAAGAACTTTAATAACTATTTCCATGGTATATTATAAATAACACATATCTGACTTTGGTTGCTTTTTTTTTTCATACACCCTACTGAAAGCAGCTTATTAAAGTCTTATAATTCATGCTGTGAGACATTTCAAATTCCCAGTCTTCTTACAGATTACTTAATTGTTCTCATCAACATTTTCTTTCTGTTTCTGTGAACATTTTATAAACATCCAGTATGATTCCACAGCAAGTGCAAGTAGAAAGAGAACAACCTGAATAATGTTTTTTACATTTCTATATGTTTTTACTGAGTTGCTCCTAGAATAATATTTATGAGAACCAGATATAACCACTTCTCTGTAAAAAAAAGTCCTTTTAATGAGCATGTCAGTCTCCTATTAACTTTGTTTAGATTTTTGTCATCATCAAGGAGTGAATAATAGTATTCACAAATATTGTGCCATTTTAGCAGTACTAATCTGTCAACAAATATAGAAATATTGATAATTTTAAAATGTTATTATGTAGTAATGCATCCCTCACCCGCAAGTGGGCATTTCTGTATAAGGAAAGGGTTTCAGTTTACCTTTAGACATTTTAGGAAGTTTAACCAGAAAGTTCTGTGCCCTTCTCCTTGAAATTGGCTCAGTGGCAGGAGAGGAGCACCTGTTGGCCCTTGTCACTCTTTGTCAAAACCTGTACCTCTCTCTATTGGCAGTTTTCCAATAGATTCATCCTTGATCATTACGTAGAAAAAGAGAGAGAACAAAGGTTCTCCACGCATTCTTGAGGTGTTGTAGCAGGTATGTGGGACCTATCCCTACACTGTGTTCAGCTTTGATCTTTGTTTTTTATTGTTTTCTTTCTTTTATTAAACCTTTTTGATTTTTCAAGACACACTCAACCATGCAGTCTCACTAATTATTTTAAGCCATTTCTCTGCAAGGGTTGGACCCTCAGAGGTATTGGGAACCTCCCCATTATTAAAGTAATAAAAGTTTTAATAACGATAATTGAATTAAGTACACAATAATGACAAATGTTAAATTCTAGAAATTATGTCCTTATTTCTTTTGTTCTCAAAAGAGAATGAGAAGATATCATATTCTAACAATTATTACTCCACTGACTTTTTCTTTCTATTACATAATGTCTATCCTATCAGAACTAATTGCTTATGATACGAGAAATAGATGAAGACAAATAACCTCAGGATGACCTTCACACAGAATTTCCCTGAAGTTAAAGACAAATCATTCTAAAACCTATAAATTATCTTCCATATGAGAGATACTATTGAAAATAAGTGATCATTCTTACCTTGATTGCTTTCTAGTCACTTGCTTTTTATAACACTGTGACTTTTCTATGGAAATCTCTCCACAAAAAAAAAAAAAAAAAAGTTAATTTTAGTAGTAAGTCTAGTAACAGATTGAAATCATCAGTGTTCCCTCAAAATTTTCTAGGATTTCTTTTAGAAATTAAAAGGAGTAAATAATTATATATTTTTCCAACAGTACTGAACAAATCCTTGCATACCTTCATACTAGTAATATTTAATTAGTATCTTCATACTAGTAATATTTAAAATTTACCTAGCTACTTTATTAGTTGAGATATTTTAAACTAGATTTTAAATTTTAGATTTTAGATTTTTCATTTACTTAAAAAATAAAAGAATTTTAAAAACTAGATTAATTGTAAAAGATAACAATCTAATAAAATGCTCAATTTACATTATCAATATGTATCACTAAGCTTATTAAAATTACACCATGACAGTAGAAATTCAGTGAGACAAGACATAGATAATGACATTTAAAAAATTTTCAACTTTCTTATTGAGACTAACTGAAAAAAGAGAAATAATACCTCATTAATTATGTCCCAAGCCTGCTAAAACTTACGCATGTTTCTAACTTAGTGGCAGTAGTTGCATTCTTTTCAATATCACTGTTGTTAGCAAGCCATTAAACAGATATATAAGCTTTGGCAGGGTGAAAATTTACAAACTGGCTTCCTTGAGATAATGAGTCCCGGTTTTTCTTCCAAAAATTATGTAAAACATGGCTTAATGGCTTGTAAATATTAGGACTACATTTTTTTTTTCTGTAAATTGAATGAGATTTAGCAATGGAATGGAGAAAGAAGAAGTTAACAGATTTGGGAAATATGATGAGCAGAAAGCAAAGACCAAGGTGATTACGCAAAGGCCGTAACAGGTGCAATACTCTCACAGGCACAATAACATAACAATTGGATCTTATGTTCCTTGTGTAGTAGCCATCTGACTATGAGTAAACTTCCTTTTCCTGTAATAACTGCTTCCAATCTGTAGGAAGCAATTATTAATGATTCTGGAGATAAGTATTTCTCTTGGGAGAAAATCTGTGCATTTATAGGAGAAATCTGATGGAACTGCTATTGAAGGAGTTATCTAACTTGAAAGAAAAGCAGCCTTGGGTTCCCTTTACAGCCAAAGGAAGGATGTACTTATTTTTCATGATTTGCCCAGGCTACTTTCTCTCCTGATATAAGTGTTTCTGTGGAGCATCTAACACTGTGTAGAATATGTGCAACAGGAAGAGGGGAAAAAAGATATCATAGTATTGCTGAAGGAAAACAAGCCTAAAGGACACTTAATGAACACAGCTGCTTCTTAATCTGTGAAAGATTCTGATTTTGAAACTTTTTATGTCTATTCAAAGTAACAACTTGGTCTGGTATGTGTTTGACTGAATGGGAGCCAATGTGCATGCTATAAAATGACAACATTGTAAGAAAAGCTCGCTTAACTTGAAGTGCTCTTAATTGCTGCCTAGTTGTAAGACTTTATCTTTACGCTTTGATCAGCTCTTAATGCACACGAGTACTGCTCACCTTTGTACATGGATGTCATTCTCAGAGGATTTTAGCCTTTAGAAGATATTGAAAGTGTAAGAACCATGTAATTGCTCAATGGTCTGTTTTAGAGAGCGATTCTACACAACACAAGATAATTTCAGCAGAAAGGAGTCCAGTGGCTATCAAAAGCTTTTCTTCTTTTTGTCCCAACTACTTTCTATTAAATGTAAACTTAAAAAATACTTTTACCGTAATTTAGTAGGTACAGTCTACCTATAAAGAGTCAATTAGCTCTCAGGACATCTCTATTAGATCAGTGATACATCTAGGTATTAGGATGGCTCTTAAAAGACCTCCAGCAAATAACTAGTGAAAATCACTGTAAACCAATGTCTAAAGTATGATGCATGAAATTCTTGTTTTTAAACCATTTCCCTATGATGCTTTAAAATGCTAAATCGTATTATTTCCTTTTAAATTTGTAGTCCTAATGTTTAAATAAAATACCAAAAAGTAATATAATAATTATTTTAAATTTATCAAAAATTAATTACCTTAACCAAAGGTATGTATACATAAAAAGATATAGGTACATACAGCACACAAGTTACTCTTTATCTTTCATAACTGGAGGAAAATGCCTAAAATTATAACCTAGCTTATTCTGTAGTCTCAAAATCCAAGAGAAAAGTAAAATAATTTCCATTTTATACACCACTAATTTAAGGATAACTACATCCTGGCAGGTATTACCACATAATTTGGAAGAATATAGGGAAAAGTTCTTCTACAACAGTTTGGAAAACAGGCACCTGAAGAGTGGTGGCAGTGATGTGTCCTTGGCTTCCCTGGGCAACACTTTCTGCTCTGGTCTGTGTTAGTCCCTGGCACTTTTCTCCTGCACTTTCCCTCAGTAGCTCAGTTCCTCAAGTCTGACACAGAGACAAGTAGAAAGTTGTGGCATTAATTTACTGTGTCCTGACACTCACAACAGACATCTGTTTAAAGGTGGCCCAAGAGAGATGGACTTCTGAGTTCCTGTCTTTGATAAATATGCTGTGCCTATGTGAAACTACGAAGTTTAGGCAACTGAAGGCAATATAATTCTGCAGTGATATTAAAACCAAAACCAGACAGTATTGTCTATGGCATCAGAAACTGGTTCATATCCTTTGTGTGCTTGCACAGGATAATAGTTTATCCTACCTTTTGAATAGTTGCAAAACTCTGAGTCTCATCATGACAGAAGTATCACAAAGAGGAAAAAGCATAATTTTTAAAATTTATGTTAGCCAAATGAAGAATAATGGGATAGGTCTCATCTCAATAACCCCTATCTATTGCCTTCAACATTATCAAGGCTTTATTTTTTATAGAGCCTCTTTATTCTCCCTTCTTATTTTAAAAGCATTGTGGATATATGGGGAATTTGTTTGTATTTCAGTAGTGAAGCTGCTTTTGTGCACCACAAATGCTTAAACATTGAATTATCATTATTAAAGTCCACCCTAGCAATTCAGTTTTTTATAATTTGACAGCAGAAACCATAGGTTTCTACTCTTGTAGTAGAAATCAGGGAGGCATTTGTCAGTTGTTTCACAAACACTCTTGTAGCATGGGTTTAAAAATGGGAAGTCTAAATGCCTAAAAAAATAGCTTTTCAAATTTGAAACCATTAATTGCTTCCTCATAATTTTCCCATGGAGTTTTTTTATTAAAAACTTTTTTAATATGTGGTGGCTTTTTAATTAAAGTTCCTCTAACTAGAAAGATCTTATCATTAGACAAAAATTGTCCTCAAAAAAAAAAATTTCTTTTGTGAATGTCACTGTTGGAAAATGTTTTCATTTATCTACATAAAGGATAGACAAAAATAAATTTTAATTATCATACAAAATTTAGTCTTTTGATACTAAGACATCTGTATTTTTTTTTCCCAAATTATTCAAAGATCTTCATCCAAATAAATGTCCTTGAAACAGCATGGGGGTTTGCCTGCAATATTGTCAATATATTTGATCTCATACTAACACTTATATTTAAATTATTTATTTTAAAAAGTAGTACTCTATAAGAATATATCTGCAACAACATCAAGCAAAACATGCAATTGTTAAGAAAACATGCTGATCTTACTATTGCTATGTCCTTCAAAACAATTTTTTTGACCTATAGGAAGAGGTATATTTCTTATTCAACAGAAATATTGAGTTCAGCACTGGAAGAGTCTTTCAGGTACTATTGACAAATGAGGCATTATGCAAAAATATTTCTCCCCAAATTTACATTTACTCTTTTGGAGGTTTCTTGTTTTGTCTTTTTTTTTTTTTTTTTTTTTTTTAATTTTTCCTCTCAAAAATATTGTGGATTTCAACACACTGAAAATCAAATAGTCCTCCAAAGGCCCTGGAATAATGTTGAGATGCAACTCAACTGTAGCAGAAGTTTAGGAATAAATATTACCATAAGCCACTACTGAGAGTACAGGCTCAGCTACAGGAATGTTATTCTTGGTGGGGCAGGGTACATCAATTCTGTGTATGTGTGCATACACACGTGTATGTGAGTTATAAGAGAAACCTTTTGACAGAAATCACTGTGCAGCTCTAAATATCCCATCCTGGTGAGTATTTCCTGGTTATGTATGGCTGGACAGTGTGATGCTGGTGTTGTTGTCCCACCTAAACTCTGCCTTGGCAAGCAGTGATGTAACCTCTAAAAGGTTCAGGAGTTGTCAAACATAGCACTTTTCATCCTGCTGTACAACACCAAGCATTTAACAACATTAACTAGTGCTCTCTCACAGTACAATGAACACAGGATTGTGTTTATAAGATGCTATTTAGATGCTTAAAAGAGGTAAGATGGCTACAGTATTATACAGCAAACTATAAAATCTGAATCTGATCAAAATAGTAGTTCGAGCAGACTGATTTAATTATTGATCTTGTGGCTGAAGTTATAGATACACTAATGAGAACTCTATCTTCCTGCTCATAAGCTGCATTTCCTCCTTGAACCAGAGGTCACTCTTAATGTTTTGAAGAGCAGCCAGATTGGAACACCTGGGCAATTACCCTTATGAAAAAGGAGGCAAACATTTTATAGCTCACAAGATAAATGCATCAATAAGCTTTTCCAAAAGCCATCTAGAAGAGAATGACAAGCTTTGAGTTAAAATCCGATCAGAGTTAATATAGCAAGTGAAGAATAGATATTAGTCACAGAAGTGAAAATAAATGTGAAAAGATTTTGATCAAGTGAAGCTGCTAGCATCTGATCTGAGGATCTGAGCTAGAGCACAGCCCATAAGATCATCTGCAAATTTTTTTGTTGTAGCTACTTCAAGAGATTTGAAAAGCATAAAAGCAGGAACATGGATATGCTCCTTAAAAAGCAAAATTGAATTAATCAGGTGGGATGGAAGACTACCTCTCAACATAGGAAAACCTGTATTCTAAAACACAATTTCAAAGTACTTCTCATTGTAATTTTTATACCTTTTTTTTTTACACTATTAAAATAGATGAAAAATAGAATGGAGAGCTTGGATTCCTTCTGAAATGTATTACTATAGCAGACATGAAGACTGCTGGAACTGAATGTAGTTAGATAGCATAATAGGTGAAAGAAGGATAGAGTATCATATCAAAACAGAGTACATTCTAAAGACTCCTTTATAAATCCATCTGAAGTATCTCCAGTATAACTTTTACCATGTATACCTTATTTTCAGTGGAGCTTTATTTATTTTCTTACTGTAGCAAGTCAGCTCTGTCAAAGACATTAAAATCTGATCATAGTTTGCCAACTAGTATGAAACAAATCAGATGGATAACCAAATCATGGATAACCAAACCAAATGCCTGTTCTGAAAAGTTTGAGGGGCAATTTTTAATTTTTTCCCCCAAAATCAAGAATATCTAATAGCATATCTGTTCGGATGTAATTTAAAAAATTTAGTTTTCAAAAATGTGTAGTCTTATGTAAAGTTTTTCAGTTTTCTTCTGAATAGTTTCACAATCAATGCAGAAAACAAAAATGGTCAGTTTTCATGACAAGTATTCATATCTTTTAGTTTCTGAAAATATTATATTGATTTTTACTTATACATATATAGACATTCTTGTTTTGTAAAGGAGACAACCTGTTTTGCAAATTCACATACAGCATTACTTTACAAATACTAACTAACATGAAAAAAAATTTTAGTCAATCACGACTGGAAAAAATGAAATGATTCTTAACTGTAGCTTTTTGGATTAATCCATTCATGTAGAATTCTGATATGCAATCTACCTTTCAAAAATTTTTATACACTATTCAAAAGTGTGAGAATTTTTTCCTTTTTATTTTAATCCTAATGGGATGATCACTTTATATTAACACAGCAAAGCTCATACATAATCAATTACTATGGGATAGTTGATGCAGTCTTCATTGATACACAAACAAGCTTTAATAATAACAACCCAAATTATCATGGCTGTAGGCAGTCAAACCACCAGCTATGTCTCTATATATTCTAGTCTACAATAAATATATAATAGGTCATTCTTCTTCCACCCTTAATGTGTTTCATATCAGAGAATATTTACCAACTGTCTTGCACATAGGCAGCTACTGCCAGGTGTCTAACTTGCCTCTCTGTAGGGCAGTATGCAGATTTTTCCTTGAGCATAAGGAACAGATGATATGTTGAACACTGTCACGGCTTGTCAGAAGTTACTATATTTGCCTTGCCCTGTTGCAGAAAGTAGTTCACACATTTTTATCCATTATAAAAAGGCACCAGACATACCCAGAGCTGTCTGAAAGGACAACCAAGCTCACTCCAAAGACATTGATGGCTGAAATGGCAGAACACGAAACATTCAACTTAAATAAGAGAACATATTAAGCTGGAATAATCTCACCAATATACTTTCTTCTTTTCTCAGGAAAGAGAAATTACTGAGAAAGAGACCCCAGCACAGAGCATTCACTTTGCCAGACCAATGAATTAGAAATTTCCGTAGGATGAAGGTGCAAATTCAAGTGTGAGCCAGCTGTATAGCTAAGCACGCTACATTGAACTCTCAAGAGTCACACAACCTCTCAGAGGAATGTTTGTATCTGATATTGTAGCATTACCAACTCTAATGAAAATATTCACCTGAACCACAGAGATGGAAGCTGCCCCTTTCCAGTTCTGATGTCCCTGATGTGCCTAAACACTCATTTTTGTCATTGTTAAACGTATGAAAATATCTTCTGCAATGCTCTTGAGTGTCTTGGAATAAGACACTAAGCATAAGCACAGCTATTGGTGCAACTCAACACCACAGTGCACATCTATAATTTCAGAACTATGCCAAGTTAAAAAACAAACCATACAACAGCATCTGCTCTTGAGTTAAAAGAGCTGAGCAAAAGTAAAAATACTTTCATCTATATTAAACCATTTCTTATAAATTGACATCAGGTGATATCATTTGGAAAGCTTAATTTGAAAGCTCTTTGGTGAATTTCCTTGTGTAATCACATTTCTGACCTGCTCTGTAGAGTTCTTATCTTACAGTACAAAGTTGGAATTATGCTGTCACTTTACTGGTTTTACACCAGAAGAGTCAACTTTTCATTTGGTAATGTAATCTGACAGTCTGACAAAAGGCATGATGTGTGTTCGGCTCTTGAGAGAATCAGAACTGGTGGAAAAACAGATACTTTGAATACTTGTCTAAATGGGAAACTCACTCCCAAGTAACCTACTGCAGGCTTGTGTCATTCATAGTCACTGGAATTTCTTTTACAGACTTCTCACGATGCCACATCGGGCTCAGAAAGGTACCTACAGATCACCTTATGCTATACATACAGCTGCACCATGAACAAAGCATAATTTTCAGCTGTGACCAAAGAGGTTCTCCTCCTTTTTCAAAAAGGAAACAAATTAATTAATGCACTCCTAAGACTGTCCTCCAGGCATCAATGAAGGCTTATATTCAGACCTAATCTCATTTACATGGCTTCTACCACATAAGGGTAGATCACGAACCATAAAGGGTTTTATTTACACCCAAGTACACTCAAGTACATCAACTCTTTGGAGCAGTGACTATGAAAAGTCCAGAAGTCCAGAAGTCCAGAGTAATTAAGTCACTATATGCTCCTATCAGTGTTAGATTAAAAAAAAAAAAAAAAAAATTACAGCAAATTTCAGTTGTTTTAATGGAGATTTAACAAGGATCAAGATCCTTAACCCATAGAAAGAAATGAGGAAACGTGGGTTGCAAAGTGTGTAATTACCATCTTTTGACTTCCTGTATCTTTGGAAAGTCTTCCTTAAAAGCAATGTTTTTCAGTCTTACCAAATTTCTACTAGGTTAGATCAAACAATACAAGCACACAAATTCTATATGTATTAAAGCTAAGAGCAGATATCACAAAGGTAATTTCACTGCCTTAAATCTGGTAAGGTGATAATTGGATTTTTGACATCATTTCTGTCCATACTGAACCTCATTCCACCTAGACTATCTTTGATTATTTTATAAGGATCTTGGCCCAACTGTAGCAAGCAAGCACACAAAATTCAATTATATGTTTCTCTCTTCTCTCTCAGGTATTCTGACATGTGATGCAACTACATATATTGTATGTGTAGTCAGAAAGATATAAGTAGTTTTTAAAAGGAATAAGCAGCAGAGTAAAAAATAAACAAGAAAAGTTCACACTAATATCAAGTTTTTATTTTACCTTGGAGATAATTCCTTAACTGTAATTTCAGATAAAAATAATTTAAACATTTTAATGACCTGATTTGCATACATATAAAGAATAAATAAAGAGGAAAAAAGACTAAAAATCAGAGTAAAGAATGTAGAGTGTAAGCCTAAAACAGTAATTTCAACGAGAGAAACACCATTAAACTGAAGAAAAGTCAGGGGAATTTTCACATACAGTTCAAAGATGAACAAAATCTACATACTCAAATACAAGAGAACTCCAAAATCTAAGTCTTTTAAAGATACTATCTTCTCTTTCTTTTTATGAATATTCATGTCTATCTTCATTCCAGCAGACCCTTTTTATCTCACATTTTGGAAAGAAAATAATCTTGTTGAATGACTTTCACAGGTATTTTTTTTCAAAAATATTATATGAAACAAAAGGATTTTGGAAAGAGGGTAAAAGATTTTTCTGAAGTAAATCTAATTTCACTTATTAGAAGGAACTTTTTTTTTTTTTAAGGGTGAAATTTACTGAGAAAAACCCAGATCTTTCTTGGGAAAGAAAAGAATAAAGACTAAACATGTTGTCTTAATCACGAATACAGAAATTTCTGGTTATAATTTGTACTGAGTTTCTTGCTCAGAAGCATTAAATATGTTACCATTAGTCATAAATGAAGGAAAATGATGTGAAGTTGGTAACCTACAGCAGTCAGTCTTCAACCTTCATGGGTAAACACACTACAAGAAGTCAATTGCCATGGAGTACCTTTAGTGGGACATCCTGTCCCTATTTTTCCAGTCTGTATGCATCCACTGTCACAAGCACTGGCTTTGTTCTAAACAGGCCATGACTTTTGATGTATTTGAAACCCATAAAGTGATCATTTTGTACTCAGGAAAGTGCAGTGTTACAAAAATCTTCTATTTGAAGGAGAATTTATATATAGAAGGTTCTTTTATTGGATATATATAGATTCAGAGCATATAAAAAGAAGGTGTTCTGGCAGTTGGGTAAAAGCAAGTAGATTTAAAAAATCAAATTTAGTGTAAAATCCTGTAAGTTCTCAATTGCAGACTACAGTAGCAGCATATAAACTGTGCAAGCAGCATGTGAAATTTAGGTAATATTTAAGTCAGTGTTTTTTCAGCTATAGAATGTTTCAGAGCTTTTCTGAAACACTGTTGTTACCTTTTACTATATTGCCACCTCTTAAACAGTAAAAAGTATTTTAGTCATCTCATTCCTTGTAAACTGGGAGAGCTATATTTCATGGCATTTGATAAAAAAAATTAAATCTCCCTGTTTTCTTGCATCCCAGAATTCCATATGGGCTGTCCTTTTTAGTGTTGTTTGGTATGCTGCAAAAGTCACCAGTTAAAGAAATAAAACCCCAAATATTTCATAAAGTAATAAGAATGCAACATCTAAAACAGCAAGAAGAAAACAGATGACTATTTGGGTTCTGATTAAATAGCATTCATAATATTAAGCTGCTTGATGCTCACAGCATTTTAGAAAATATGAATAATTATGATCTAATATAAAAGTACTTTTTTTTGTTTGTGAAAGGAATAATCTCCAGATAGCACTGTTACAGAAAATTAGGTGGTGGGTCACAGAAAACTGAACATAGGTTGGAGGACAACCTTTCATATAGAATAAGATCAGACCATTCAATCAGACCATTCAATTAGACCATTAAATAAGCTAAGACCAAAAGAAACACAATTTTCTAAATACCTGAGTAAATATTTAAGCATCTAAAAGATACCAAAAAAAGAAGTATTTAAACTAAAAGAAAAAGGTGCATTAATATCTTTCTAAAACCAAGGAATATTAAACTAATACAAAATAATTGTAGACTAATATGGGAATAAACACAGAGATTTTCACCAGAATGCTAAAGGTTTAAATTTGAAGGAACTTCTACTAAATGTTGGGTAGTTACAAATTTTAGTTTGAAATATATATGCAGAATTATATGACAAAACAGTGTTTCTCCTGTTCCCCTGCAAAGATTTTTAATGTATATATTAATAAAACCCATTATCTTTAGAAGTTTTATTATTAAGCATTTTGATTTTTATCTTACATTGCCTAGAGGGAATTTACTGAAAATTCATAGAAAAGAATTCCCACTTGTCTGTTCCCTTTTTAAGAATCCAATGAGGTAAAATAAGTTGAGTTGATAAAGTCTCTGATTTACTTCAGGGTGATGTGTCTTTGTCAGGAACTTATTAAATCTCTTTAACATTGACAGGATGCTGAAGCACTGTTGAGTCATGTCTATTAATTCATAAATTTGTTTTAATGAATACAAAACTGTCAGAATAAATGAAAATCATTTAATGGGAAATCAAAATAGCATCAAGATATCTTAAGAAAATACATTTAACAGCAATAAAAATGTGCCTCCTAATCAAATAGTGAATGCTTTTAAAAACACATTTCTTTTAACCTGCCTAAGGTTAAAAAAAATCATGTGAAAACAATTTTTAAAAAATTGTATATATCATTAAGCAAAACTATATTCTATTCCAGTTTGTAAACCTGATTTTAGTTTGGGTAAAAGATCAAGGAATGGAAAACAGAGGAAATAATTTACATTGGACAGAGTTTATGTGAATTAATCCTCTCTCTGTGTATACACAGAAATGAGAGAGAAAAATTGAGAAATATATATTCGTTTAACAAGATATTCATTGTTCTATATAAGGCACTTCAAGGAGAGAACAGTTATCCCATCATGATAATGTGCTGCTTGTTTCTTTGCAGCTTTCCAGGTCTGCAGACACTCATCACTGACATTTCTGAGATTAGCAACATATGTTTTTCATGTTAAAAACTCCGTTTGACTCTCACAAGGCAACATTTGTAGACTCTCGGAGTTGCAACAAAATATTTCCAAGACCAAATCCAGAAAATTAGAATCTACAAGACTATGCAATATCGTTCTTTTCTACCAAGACACAGGAGGTATTCATTCAGGACCTGGGCACAGATGTTAGGGGAAAAAAAGGTGATGGAATAATCAACTACTTGTGACTTCTCAACCCCCCCGACTGAGATTTTGTTATTTCTTCATCATTTGTCATGATGCTTTGTTTAACTGCCCTGGAATCATTCCTGACTGAATACTTAACATTATGTCACTAGACAAAATTTTGCTGTTCTGTTTCATGCATAATAAAATAATATTAACTATTAATATTACAATAGTTATAATTATAAAATATTATAATAGTTATAATTATAAAATAATTATATATTAATATATATTAATATATATAATTATATTATATATATAATTATATAATTATAAAATAATGTTAACTATTAATATTAACAGAGTTAGTGACTAAAGGTGGTAAATCTTACGATCAGCTCAGGTAAAATACTTGTTTTCAGAGGCAAGCATAAAAGTAAGAGGAAATTACAAATATCATATTCATTAAAACTACAAGAACTTTTTGTAAAACCCAAGGTTGAGTCCTTCACCCAATCTTCCTTGGTTTGAATAACAAACTCAAAATTAAATTAAATAATTTTTGGCTTTAAATTGACTTTATTTTTAATGAACTATGTAAAATTCAAATATTTCAAAAGAGTGGTATAGTTACACAAAAAGAAAATCAAACCACCATTGAGCTAGATTTCATGGTATGTTATTTAAGTAATGGAAAACCAGGTGATATTGACAAGATTTAAGTTCAGGCTAAGCCTGATTCATAATTTAGAAAATATATCAGCTGAACAACTGGTTAATATATTTTTTTTCTATTTTTCAGGTTTTCAATATTTTTACCTGATTACACTGATGTATTCTTAACAAAGTAATCAGTCATTGACTCCTAGCACAACGTGTGAATGAAAATTAAAGTTGTTGGTGGAGCACACTATTATGTCTGTCTCTTTGAGCAAAGATTTGTTTTGATAAGGAATTCTCCATCCATGCCTTGGGGACAAAAAAAGCAAGAAAAAGCTAGATGTTCCCTTTGAAAAGTGTGCCATTCGTTTCTAGCTTCACTTGATGCTTTCTTGAAGGATTTTTTTTGTTTCTTTGGGTTTTTTTAGTTTATTTCAGGCTTATTTGCAGACTTATTTGTATCATTTTCTGTTCTGTATACTTTTTAACTTAATGTAGGGTCTTTTGCTCTTATGCAATACCTGCACATACTTTTCAGGGTTCCAAAGAAAGCAGTGGTAACAAAAAACAGCAGAGTGGTTCTCCTGGTTAAAATACAAATATATGATCTGCCATGCTGTGATAAATCTAAGGTAGATCTGCAAGGGTAGGTAGTGATGAGTTGGTTTGGGCTGTGATAAAATGAATTTTCTTCAAAGTAGCTCTATGGATCTGTGTTTTGGATAGTGTAGGAAACAGTGTTGATAACACAGGGATGCTTTAGCTGTTACTAACCAGTGTTTACACGGAGCCCAGGACATTTCTGCTTCTCACTCCAGGCCTCCAGCACAGGCTGGGGATGCACAATGAGTTTGGGGGGAGCACAGCAGAGACAGCTAGCCCCAACTGTTCAGAGGGATATCCCACACCATATGGCCTCATGCTCAGCACATAAAGCTGGGAGAAGGAGGGTGGAAGCAACATTTGTAGTGATGGTATCTGTCTTCCCAAGTCTCCATTATGTGTGTTTTTTGTTTTAACCCACAGGTTTTCTCACTTTTACCCTTCTGATTTTCTCTGCAGTCCCAGTAGGGGAGGGTGAGTCAGAAGCTCTGTGAGGCTTAGTTTTTGATGCAGTCAAACCACAACAGGTGCTTATCAATATCCAGTGATTTGAGTCTCTGACTTTTTTTATCTGAACTTGACTTCTACCATTTTATTCAACTTTGGTAAAAGGCAAGCACTAATTTTGCTTAGTATCTTCTTAAGAAAAAAGAGATGGATATCCAAGAATGAAGTGTAGATATTGTTATGTTCAGGTCTACAATTCCTTCCATCAATATTCTAGTTTGGCATAGAATCGTAAAATACCTTATCCTTTACTTACTGAAGGAAATTAAGTTTTACAATAATGAGCATAAATAAGCTTGTTAAAATGAAAGAGAAAAGCCTGTTTCTGAAATATTGCTTTCACCATTCACTTAAATAAGCTAGATTTCCCTTGTTTCTGGTCTTCTTCAAAGAATAGGACTTCATTATAGTGTAATGGAGCAGGTGTGCACATCTAGTTCATTAAATGTGAAAGATAGTATGAGAATATTTTCCTTGTTAATCATCTGAGAAGTCACAAGTGAGGATATGAATATCAGTCTAAATTTGTTCCAGTATGAATTTCAACTGTAATGGTTTAAGCCCTCATAAATAGAATTCAAGAGAAATTATTTCCTGATGCTCCAGCATCACACAAGAGCTTTTCAACTGCTGCTGAAGTAAAATTTATTTCAGGATGCACTAGAACAGACTGGGATCTTTCACACTGTCACTTACGAAATCCGAGATGGCAGGCTGTAATTAATAGATGAAGGCAAGGAAGAAACGACTTCTGAACATCTCCCTGCTGAACTGATTCACTTTTACTAAGTGGTAAATGATCAAGGGTGAAAAGTTCTGGTACAAGCAGAACGCACATAAATGTTTCCCAAGCCATGAAAAACAAATGGTTAACATAAATGAGTCACAGATATGACTGCAAGAATGGCAGGATAACCTCTGACAGGGGTCAGGGAAAGGGGGGAAGACCTTGGTGGTATGAACAAGGTACTGTTCCAGCCTCATTCTCTGTAAGGAGCTTGCCTTAAGTGGAAGCTTAATGCAATAAAATTTGGATTTTCAAGACCATAACGACCATGCTATGGTTTTAGTAACCATAGTAACAATATCCAAAAGCACATAAAACCTGAACAATTTAATTCTAGCATTTGTTTGCAAATTAACTGAGCTCACAATTCAGCTCAAACTGAACCTGTTTGGAGTCTGATTGAGTGTAATGTTATTCTAGTTGAGGTGCAAGTTTCATGATAGGTGAACTTTGAATAGCAAGATTCCTAGTGGGAGATACTGAAAAGTTAAAAAGGGGGTTTTTTTTTTAATGTGCAGATAAACTTTGGGCTATGAAGCAGAGAAAACAGAATGGGCAAAATAAGTCCAGTTCATTTATTCAATACATTTATTTGCCACTGGATTATATGGCTTTTACCTTTGAAAAGACCTTCTAGAATCATTCTAGCCCTGCAATAGTTATGGATTTCTGACAACAGATGGCTTTCTTGAGACTTGTACCCCAAATATTCATTTTGCATTCACAGGGTGAACCACATTCATCAGACTGACAGCCTCATAGAAACTCTCTCCTTGTCTTTGGTTTGATTTTTATTTTGTTTATTTGTTTATCTTTTGTTTCTGAGGTTTTTTGTTTGTTTGTTTGTTTGTTTGTTTTGTTTTGTTTTTAGTTTAGGGGTGGGGGAGGTTTGTTGTTTTTTGTGTGTGTGCTTTTTGGTTGGTTTTTTGGTTTTGTGGTTTGAGGGTTGGGAGGTTTTTTGAGTGTTTCAATCCATTTTTTAATTTATTATTAATTTCTTAGTACAATGATGAAACAAGCATCATTGGACAATTTAAAAAACAGTAGAAAGCTCTAGCTGAATTTGCAACATTTTCCATAAATATATATTTAGACACACAAGAAGGTAATCTGATCTTGGAGTTTAAAGCATGAGACAGAAGAGACAAATGTAAGTGAGATACATGTCTCAAAGGAAGCAACTAGATAAAGCAGACATAGTGTTCTTCTAATCCTATAAGAGACAATATACATTCTTATCTGAGGTCCTGCTGACTGTCAATGACTTTAGCATACAACTCCTTGTGGCAGAAAAAAATGTTCACCATTTCTCAGTATCCTGTTTCAAGGATAATTTTTCTTTCTTTCTTGAATTAACAATATTTAATCTTTTCATTTGCTCTGTATTTATATCTATATCTACATGTCTATATATCTATATATCTGCATAGCTATATAACATTTGTATATATTATTAGATATGTAATATATAATTTATATGTACATATACAACATTGTGTATTAGTTTTTAAACTATCATTACTGTAATGGGAAAAAAAAAATTTAAAAGCTCAATACAAAACAGCATTTAACAGACGTTTCAGTGATAGAGCACAAAAATAGTGAAAAGTATTTGCAAAGGAAATGAAGAAAACAGATTTTTCTATCAATTGTAAATTTGGAATTAATCTTTAATATAGTGTCAATGCTGTGAGGTCTTTTTAGGTCCTCCTAAAATCGAGATATCCTCTTGCATGGAAACAGAAAAATTTACAAATACAGGCTACTTATTATCAATTACAAAAAGTCACTACACCTCACTTCTTGATAATTACCTAGGGAAAAAATTATCAAGCAACAAGAAAAGGAAAGTACAACTATCCCCATTCTATTCATATCCCTATTATTATTCAAAAAAGTTAAAAAAAAAAAAGAAGGAAAGGAGAAAAAAGACTACATACTACTAAGAATACACTTTGTCAGTTTCTCTGCCATGACTATCACATTTATGTAAACCGTAACCAGCAATAGATTTTAACCCATTTGGCCAATGCAGGAACACTTACATGACAGTTTTGAATTGCAGGTTTACAGAAGATAATGTGAGTTTCAATCTATTTCCATGAAGGCTGGGCTCATAAGGCCACACAAACATTGGTAGAAAGAGACCCCTGAAGGTCACCTGGTTGAGCCTTTTTCCTGAAATGGGACAGTTTGACCAGATGTCTTGCAGTGCAGAGGTAAAGTGTAGTCCAGAAAAAGTATGAGTGATTTCATTAGTGTGTATGAATTTGTAAATTTTAGACACACATACTGTATACAAATTGTCAGCATATTACTGGTAAGAATTATGGGTTTACCATCCAAAACTTCCTGTTTTGTTTTACAGTCTTCTTTCATATTTTTAAACATTTCTTATTTTACTATTTTTTGGAATAAAAAAATCAAAACTGAACTATTTCTGATGGTCATTTCCTGTAAATGAAATATAAGTGAATTATTTTCACTGATGATTGCTACTGGCAAACAAGTATTTGGAAGCAGTTTTTCAGAAGAACTTTAACATTTACCAACATTGAAAATCTGTCACTGTTCCAAAGTTCCTAAATTAAGAGAATTAATTAAAAAACAATTTTAATGGAAAATTATTGCATAAAATTTCATTCAAACAATTATGAAAAAATAAATAATGAAATGCACCTTTTTTTCTTTTGTGAACTGCACTCAAGTTTAGCTCAATGTTTTAGCTTTTATTCATGACCTATTGTTTTAAGTTGCATATCAGGAGAGTCTAAGACTCTCTATTTCTGTCCATTTTCTCCCTTTCATCATGTGCATTTGTTTGCATAATATAGAAGAGCAGCAGGGCAGAGTAATTACTGCAATCAGTCTCTGAACACATTAATCTGCTCTAAACTGCAGGGAGTAAATGATGCAGAAAGAAATCCAGCAGAGAAATATTTCTTTTGTTTGTGGCAAATCTCATACCAGGTTTAAATCATGCAAGGGCAACTTGTAATTTATTTCATGGTTGCCTAGGCATCAGCAATTAAAATACCTGGTAAAAATGTTTGATTTGAAGAGGCTTATAAAGTCTCTAGTTTATGTAAGCTAATGAACATGCTATTGTAAACAATAACAAATACTCTTCTTTGTTTACTCACATGGAGAATAATTCGTGTTAGTAACTATACTGTTCCAACAGACTATAGCTAAAAGTTTCCAATAACAAATAGGATTTTATTTCTTCTCTCTTTACATTCCTTTAATTCTTGTTCTTATTTTGAGTCTTACAATAATTTCTTCTAGGTACTCCCCATAAAAAATTCCATTTCACCCAGAGCAAAGCTAAATTCATTTGGGAAAAAAAATAACCAAAACCCACCCACATAGAGATGAAATAATGAACCAGTGTCAGATCCAATTGTTGGAATTTCACTGAGTTTTCTGTGAAAAAGAATGTGTGTGGAGGTTTTTGTTGTGGTTTTTTTTTTTTTCTTCTCCTAATTTTATTTATTTAAATTTATTTTCATTAAGCCTGCAAAAAAATAGACTGCAGAAGGAGGAAAAAGGTTTTACATCAGAGTTAAAGATATAAAAAGTTCAATGAAATTTTTCATTTCATACCAAACCAAATGCCTTTGCAATCTCCCTAGCTCTCTCATTCAATAACAAAGAAACAGCAAAATTTTGTGCAATGTTTAACTTTCTGTATTCTTAAATCAACCTCCCTGTCTTCAGATTTTCAGTGAAAATGCAGTCCCATTACTGAAAGTGATTTTGTTTTCTTAATTTTTCTAGAAAATGTATAACATATTGTCTTTAGCTATTCAAGTCATAACCCAACAGAGCATTGGGCACAGGATTTTGTTGAGTCAGTGCTGATATTCTGAACATGGATTGAAAAGGACATATTTTGTGTCTAACTTGAGAGAAAGCAACCCTCCCTAGTTCCATCACTGAGGCAAATGACCAGGTTTCTCAAGAAGTACACCACTGAGTGAAAAGAATTAGTAGAGTAAAAGAAAATTGATATTAACATTGCTTTATGGACCTTTGAATATGTCTTGTGTTTTCTAGCTATTTCTGAAATCTGAAAATACTCACACTGAGCTAGTTACACATACAACTCATGTACAGATGTATATGACTTCTATTAAATGTTTTATAATAAGTAGCTTAAAGAAGGTTGAGTAATTATTCCCTCCAAATAAATCTGAAATTTCATGCTTACTTTATTTTAATTCACGTTTTAGTAGGGATCTTTTTCTGAGTGTTAAGGATTTATGTAAACTATTATCATGTTTATAATTGTTTTGGAACAATCAAATGACTTCACCCTCCCTCCAAAAGTAAATTAAAACAGACAGAGTAGGCAACATGCTCTTTGGCAGATGAAAAGCTTGACATGAGCTGGCAATGTGCACTTGCAGCTCAGAAAGCCAACCACACCCTAAGCTGCACAAAAAGGAGTGTGACCATCAGGTTGAGGGAATTAATTCTGCCCCTCCATTCCACTTTAGTGAGACCAACCTGGAGTACTGCATTCAGCTTTGGAGGCCCCCACATAAGAAGGACATGAGTGAGTCCAGAGAAAGGCCACAGTCATCAGAAGAGCACCTTTCTTCTGGAGACAGGCAGAGTGTGTTTTGTTCAACCTGGAGTAGAAAAGGCTCCAGGGAGACTTTATAGCAGTCTAGTACCTGAGGAGGGGTGACAAGAAAGCTGAGAGGAGATTTTTACAAGAGCGCGTTGTGATAGAACAAGCATTAAAGGCTTTATAATAAAAAAGGGCAGGTTTAGAGAACGTGTTTGTCCTGGTTTCAGCCAGAAAAAGTTGGGGTTTTTTTGCAGTAGATGAAGGAGTGTGGCTGTGGGCAAGTCTAAGAGGTTATCTGAAATCATGTTTAGTCTTTGCTGATGTAGAGGGAAAAGGACTCTCTCTGGGTTCCAAGAAGGGTGTTGCTTTTCAGTGGAGCAAGCAGAGCAGACGGAGCAGTGGAGTGTGGTGCTGCTAGCTGGGGTCACCCCGTATTGTGTCAAGCTCAGCGAGCATTTTGCGTATAAAATCAGTCTCACTTTGTACAATCTTATTAATATTGTTGCTGTTTGTTTTATCCCGTTGCTGTTTCCAGTAAATTGCTCTTTTCTCAATCTGTAATTTTCACCTTTTATGTCTCCAATTCTCAACTCCATCCCTGGAGCAGGAAGACTCACGGAAGGAGTGGGGAAAGGTGTCTGGTTTAGGAGAGTGTCAGTGAGGGCACTGAACTGGGGAGTACCATTCCTAAACCATCACACCTATAATTGACACTCTTGTGGCACAGAGGGTTGAGACAGCAGATCCGCCCAGAGCAGGTTGGAAACAAATTTGATCTAACATTTGTTATTAGATACAGAGCCACTAGTTCCATTGTTGCTTGGTCTGTTCCTGTGGATGAGGCATTTAACCTCCCAAATGTTTGTGTATATGCACTATGTGCTCTTCATGGTGCTCTTTTTCAGGGTTCTTTTCAGGGAGAGGGATTGCTTTGTTGATGTACTGGGGGATATAATTTTATGGTATGATAACATGAAGGGCAATTAGGGTCATCTGGAATGTGTGTTCAGTGTTACTCTCCCACCCTGGCCTTGAGTGCTACCTCTGGGAATTCAGTAATAATTCCAGTCTGTGCAGGAAAGAGGGGAGGATGATTTTCCTAAACCTTCCACCTCCTTTTCCTCCTTCAGGCCTGTTACAACAGCATTTGAGATTTCTGAATTCCCTTTGGTTGTTAAGGAAAGTGTGTTCTTGTCTCTAAGTCTGCCAGGTCTCCTCAGTGCAGTCTACATCAAGCTTAGAATCAAGAAAGAGATTTCTAGGGAGGTTATTCAGAGATCTCCTTGAAGGGTGAATAGTCATGAGTGGCATGGAATGTGAGAACGTAGGCCAATTTTTGGTGGACTTTTTTCCCACAAAGGTTTTGGAAGTTCACCCCTGAACAACTGTAGGACTCTGTTAAAGCGATAAAATATGTGAAGAAAAAATGTTCCAGAGAGCTGTGAAGTAGAGCAATGTGCTGGGGCCTGGCTAATATTTATCAGACACTGCTCTTTACTAGACAGGACATTCAGGGGGAGGGAAAGGAAAGAAGAAGAAATCCTTTGAAGAGCAACTGCGGTAGTTGAGGTTGTTCAGCCCGGAGAAAAGGAGGATCAGGAATGACCTTCCCACTCTACAAGTACCGGAAAGGTGATTGTAGCCAGATGGGGCTTGGCCTCTTGTCCCAGGCAGCCAGCAACCAGACAAGAGGACATAGTACTAAGTTGTGCAAGGGAAGGTTCATAGAAGGTTAGATATTAGGAATAAATTCTTCACAGAAAGGCTGATTAAAAATTGGAAAGGACTGCTAAGGGAGGTGGTGGAGTCACTGTCCCTGGAGGTGTTTGTGAAGACTGGTTCTGGCACTTAGTGCTGTGGTCCAGTTGACACGGCGGTGTTCGAAGGTTGAACTCGATCTCTGAGATCTGGAAATCTTAAACAAAAGTAGAATCTTAATCAAACTGTGTAATAATGTTTAAATGTTAGCCTGTACCAGTGTATGACCTTAAGATCAGGAATGTTACATCATTTTACCCTGAAAGTAGGAATAGGCTGTTAACTGAACAAAAATAATTGAATCTCAAGCACGAGCATTTCAAGAGTGCATTAAACCATCTGTTTGCCATCTCTGAGGAGGTATTAAATAAGATTCTACATTTCCCACACAGAGCAGCTGCTGGCAAAAACCAAACATACCACAGTGTTTTACATTTTTTGGATGGTTTGAGAAATAGCATCAAAAGCGTAAAACATACTTGCTAAAATATTTAGATGAATATGTTGTGAAAACTGACCTTTTACAATTTACCTAGGAGGAACCTAAATATTTTCAGTAGTTATATAGGGACATAGAATATTTGTCAATAGTTATAGTTATTTTTCTTATAGAATTAAAATAATAATAATAATAATAATAAAGACTATTGACTCATATTTTACTTGTATAAAATACAGTTGTACTCTTGAAGTTTTTGAAGATCTCTACTTTATTGAAAATCAGTGTTCAGATTTTTGACTGTGCAGAAATGTACGAAGATTAAAATTGGGATCTATGAAAGGACAAGTAGCACCCTGATGCCTATGTCTCCTTTTATGAAACATTTTCATTGGAAGCTGAATATATCTTGTAGCAGTGGCTTGCTATTCTCATCACTTTTAGATTCTTATTTTCAACTGGGAAGACAGATTGGATGGATTTCTCTCTTTGTTTTTCCTGTCCTGGTTTCATTTGGGACAGAGTTAATTTTCTTCCTAGTACCTGGTGCAATGCTGGATTTAGGATGAGAATAATGTTGATAACACACTGATGTTTTAGTTGTTGCTGAGTGAGTGATGCTTACCTTGTCAAGGACTTTTAAATGTCTCATGTTCTGCTAGTGCAGAGCTGCAGAAGAAGCTAGGAGGGGCCCAAGCCAGGACAGCTGACCCAAACTGGCCAAAAGAATATTCCATATCATAGAATCCCATGCTCAGTATATTAACTGAGAGTAGTGTTGGGAAGGGGATGACTGCTGCTCAGGGGCAGGCTGGGCATCAGTCAGAGGGTGGTGAGCAATTGCTTTGGGCATAACTTGTTTGTCTTGGTTTTTATTACTCTCCCTTTCTGTTGTCTCCAGTTTCATTACTATTATACTGTAATTGTTGTTTTTTATTGTTTATTATTATTGGTATTGATATGGTTATCATTTTTATTGCTATGGTTATTATTATTTTATAATTTTACTTCATGTTGATTATTAAACTGTTCTTATCTCAACCTATGAGTTTTACCCTTTTTTTGATTCTCCTCCCAATCCTGTGGCAGGGTGGTAAGTGAGCAAGCAGCTCTGTGGTATTTAGTTGCTGGTTGAGGTTAACCCACAATAACCCCCTGAATAAAAAGCAAGATGGACCCATGTAAAGCTACAAAAAAGCAATTACAACTCAAAAGGAAATGTCAGAATCAATTAACAATTGAAGAAAGTGAACAGAGCTCTGACTTATAAGAAGAAAAAGATCTCAGTGTAGTGGCCTTTGCAATCTTTGAGAAAAAAAATGAAACCCGAGTTTTAAAGATTTTAAACGTGTATGTGCTGGCAACACAGTGACCTTTCTACTGGACTTTACAGGTGTAAGTTTTAAGATATTGCACTTACAGCTTTTCACTGTATAGGAGATTCCTATTCACTTTTTGAAAAATGGGCATGTAATCTCTCACAGGCAAATTAAATATAGCTTGCAATAAAATGGCCACTGGAAAGTGGACTAGCCAGGGAAGAATTACAATTTCCATCCTATTTCCCAAAAGAACAGGCAGGGAAAAGTATTTCAGCTGCAAATCAAAGAACAAAGGTTTCTGCTACCTTGTGCTTTCAGTCATGAGAAGCAGCCCACAACATTATATTCTTCAAGTTCAGATACACTGGAGGTTTAATTCTGTTGTTCTTTGTTGGCTTTTCCCCATAAGAAAAAATGCACTAAAGCACAGTTTTCTGATTTTCTAACACCTTTTAGAAGAAAAAATTCTAATGATTACAGTAAGTAAGATACAACACCATAAATGCAAAATGCAAAATAAAAGAACCAAATAAACAAAGCAGGGACATTTTCTGTTTAGAACCATGATTTCCCTGTGATATCACATGGAGTGTTTTAATCCATAGTTGTGCTTAGTGAAACTAGCTTGTTGTGGCTGAAAGCAGCTATTTATCTATGCCTAATGGAACAGGAATCAGATTTAGAGAGAAAAGACCTAACAAAATATTTCACAGGGATGGGAAAAATGCTAAGCCCTTCAGACTAGGTTTCTGGAGTATATTTAATTTTTCCCACCATTTAAATATTTTGGGACTAAAGGTAGAAGACTGGGCATTACTATGTCTTTTTTTCTTTCTTTAACCAGTAAAAACGATAGCAGAAAAAATATATATATAAAAATTACCCTAATAGGGATTCAGATATAATCTCTGACATTAAAAGCTGCTAATATAACAGGGGTCCTAAATACAAATCCCTGCTGAGATTTTTGCTCTTTTCTTGGATACAAAATCAAATGCCCCAATAGTTTACTAACTAAGACTAGGTATTTGCATCCACTGTTCTGTACTGCACTGTTCATATTTGTATTTGCTGCAGTTTGGTAGGAACCTTTACATTTTAAAGAGATTTATCTCTGCATTTATGACCCTAATTCAGGCCTGAGGAGTGCTTGAAAAAAGTATTCAAAGCAGAGGTTTTGTCAGACTAATTGACATTTGTGGTAACTGCCTCTGCTATACTTTCAACTTTAGTTCCAAAAATTCACTGGTAATTCACCTGTTTTCTGTGAGAAAAATGCTGCAGTGCTGCAGAACTCCTTGCTCTAATAGGTTTTCATTTCCATATGCATCTGTCTTTAAAAATCAGGCTCATATTTCAGCTTTGCTGGTTGCAAATGGCTGAGAGAGGATCTTAAAAAGGGGTGGCGTTAATGGATTAAAGGAATATTGGCTTTATCCCCAAACTACTTTCAGATCTGGATAAATGATAGAGTTATTCTGGTAGTCTGGGCACCAGGCTGCAGTGATCAGCAGAACAGAGATGGTTTGTCCTCCTGCTGTACAGGAGGAAAAGCCAGGCTGGCTGCTGCCAATGAAAGACATTTATGTGTGTGGACTGAAGGAGAAACAGCAACAGCAAATTTTGTTTTCCAGGGCTCCTCTTCTGGTAATTTCTTTTGTTATTTATACTGCTGAGAAACTTGAAACAGCTGTACAGGTCTTGAGTTCTCCCTGCTAAACCAGAACCTGAAAATGATGTTGTGGGGATGGTCAAGAAAGAATATTGCTTTATTTCTGCTACAGGATTCATCACATTCTTCTGAAAGTCACAGGTCATTTTTATGACATACATTTATTTTACATTTACATGGTGCATAGTTTTTAAATTAGCAATATTTTACTTCCTTGTGACCATCACAATAACCAGTCTCGTGTAAATTCACGTAACAGTTGAAAATAAAGCAAAAGCCAATGTTCTTGTCCAACTCACTGAATTCCTTAAACTTAGACATAAAATTTATTCAATTTAGTGAACAGATCCCATTTTTGGCTAGTAATCACAAAGGCTCAGTGCCAGTTCGTTATTTCTATCATTCAATCATAAAAACTGATATATGCTATTAATATGCTATTCACAGATACTGAATGCCAGAAATAATCCTGGTGTTAAATCAGACTTCTTGCATTATTCATGATGTTCTCTGTAATATTATTTTTGCAACTCAGAGAGAAACAAGCAGTATTGCTACTTTGGGAAATAACTCACATGAAACTGTCTTTCATGGCCATCTGAAGAAATTGAAAGCTTTGATTTAATTAAAGGCATATATCTGTTACTGCAATGTTGAGGCTGAATTTCATGTCAAGAAATCAATTAAAATGGCCAAAAAAGCTTTCTATTTAAGATCTTTCCTTGAGGTTTCTGATCCTTAAAGCAGGGTTAACAAATCTATGCCATGAAACAAATATATTTCAAAGAACATGTTTTTAAAATGGCAGATTCGAAGCAATTAAAATGTCATCTGACTTAGTGGTAGTCTCCTGGGTAGCATGACTAAAAATCTGCAGTTGACAGCAAAGAAGGGAGCAACAGGGCTGGAATGAAATCTAATATTTGACTCTTCAGTTTAAATGATCTTGCAACACCAGTGATTTCTATCTAAAACTACCTAATTCAACCTAATTTTTTTATACTCCCCTGGCCAGCAAAACCACACTGTGCCTGTGCCATGTCCCATAATCTGAGTTTTGTCTTCACAAAAGACTATACTTCTAAAACATAAGTGGGAAGAATCATTAGCTTTCTCAGTGGGACTGGTAATGTAATATTTAAGACATGCGTTGTTACTATTAGTAATATTTTTAAGGGAAGCATTTTTATCATTAAATTTTTTTATTACCTCACTGTTAGAGCCATCAAAATCAATTTATATATATGTCATGTACTCTCTGTACATGCCTAAGAAGGTTGTGTTTTAGAATCTAATTATTTTTAACTCAAAGCATCAAGTAAGTTTCATATTGAAAAATCTTATTATTTATTTGTCTTTTTGTCCTGAAAGTCTGCATTCATTTTAAGCAGGGAAAAAAGTTAATAACTGAAAGGTGTTGGTGCAGAAAAATGAAAAAAGGGTTTCTTGGAAGGAGTTCTCATGCTCTGAAAAAGCTTCCTTCTTCATTTTTTTTTTCCTTCCCTCCCTTCTGATTTAAAATCTTTGCAAGGATAAGGTTATTTGTGGTGTTATCAAATGCCTCCTGCCATACTGACTGTGATGTATTTCCTAACCTTTACTCTGGCTTTGACTGGGTGATCCTATCCACTGTGTCAAGGGAATGGCTCTTCTGCAGAAAAATTAAATTCTGTCATACCCAGTTTGGTTCCACATTGTGACAGACTAATCGAAAAGTTTATGCATTTTTAATAGAAGTTATGAAAGAATGAAATTCATGGAACCAAAGGAAATCAAAATACAAAAACATCACGGATATGTTGTTTTGTTTTGTTTGTTTGTTTCATTACAGCTCTTGACTTGTTCTAGCATATTCTTAACGTAACCTTTGCAGTCATAGCTTCTAATGTATTTACTTATCTATTTTCTTTTGTGACACTCACTGTGCAATGTCATCAGATAAAAGCTTTTCTGGGTATTTGAAAAGCTGAGCAATTGGCCAATGAAAAAAAAAATAGGATGAAGATGGTCAGATGGTTATTGTGTAAGTTTTGTGTGATTGCAGCAGGATCATTTGACAGTGCCTCATCCAGCTGCAAATGAACCACAGCAGACGTGCAAAGTTATCATCAGCACTGAAATAAAGAAAAAAAAAGGTAAAATAGTATAATATCATAAGTATATTGAATGAAGTCTCATGAACTACATTTTTCACTGTAACTTAAATTTTATTATTTATAACATCTCCAAAACCAGGAAAAGTCTAAACCAGAATATCACAAAATTTAGGCTTGAATGAAAAACATTTAAAGAAAAATAAAATGAGGAGCTGATAATTTAATTTAAAAGATTCTCTACCTGTCTTTCAAAGGAAAGGCATCTCACAAAATTGTTTTAGTAACAGTACACTTAGCAAAAAGTATTCCTGAATACCAATTTCCTCTCAGACCAAGTAATCTGAAAATTAATGAAAAGTTTTTTATTACGTTATGATTTGTGTTTTGCAATATTTGTGTTTCTTTTTATGCAGAAGTTTAGCAACAATTAATTTCAAAGGAGCAAATGTGAGTTACATCCGCTGCCAGTTGCTGTTCATGCCAAAAATCACTTTATTCACTGCCTGATGTGATTGTGGCCATGCTTGCTAGTGCCTGTACTGCTTGCCATAGCAAGGCACAAGTGCCTGCTGAAGTTCACCCAACCACATCTTTACCCTTTGGAGATTTCAGTGTCTGTTTGGAGTCAGACAACTGTGTTGACAGTGTGCTACAGCTGTCTCATGCTTGCAACTGCTTTCCAAAAAAAATACTTCCACTTGCCTCTACATACATCCAGCAGATAATTGGTGGTGGCCATGTCACTGCTACACTGACTTCCACAGACACATTTGCAAAAACTTATCACGAAGAGGCATATTTCAGGACCATCTACATTTTTCTGCAAGAAAATAAACCAGAATACAGAATCCTTAACACTGACAAAAGTAATGCCTTTGTTTACTCTCAAGCAAGTCTGAGCAGAAAGACAAGCAACTGGAAGGCTATCAGGAAGAAGTAACACTGTGTGTGTGGAGTACAGGGAAGTTAGTCAGATGCTACTGAAATAATTGGCAATTGAGGTCCAAGTTTCCATCTAAGTAAAACTCTGTTGTGTGAAAAACTTGTTCCTGTCTGTGTTGGCCTATGTTTTGTACGTATTGCACTAAAAACTTCAATAGGAGTTGGAAAAACTGACTCATTTAGATGAGAATGAGGCATTTGGAATGCCCTTCCTGCCACTGCCAGCCCTCCTTTTACTCCACTGGCCTTGGGGATGACTGAGGACTAAACCTGGATTTGTCAGCGAGGATCTGTCAGCCTTTGGGCTCTGGCAGGAGACATTTTAAGGCTGCTACCAACCACAGACAGCAGTGATTTTCTACAGAGATCCCATGTAATCTTTTGTAACAAGGAAAGATTTAAAATGTGTCTTATGTACATGATGGAGTAAGAAAAAACCCAAAACCAACCAAACAAAAAACCCCAAACAAACAAACAAAAAAACACCCACCCCTACATTCACCTTTTTAAAATTAAAGTGGCCCCAGTGAATCTGAGGACAGCCTGGAATATCTCCTGTCTTATGGCCATATACTGCTAAAAATGAAAACAATAAATTCATGAATAGAAATGTGAAGCCAGGTCATGATTTTGCAAAACTCAGAAGATACAAAATAAATCTTCATTTTGAAAGGCTGGAAGATGAGTTCTCTGAAATGAAGGTATTTTTCTTCTTTTCCCAAATATTACCTTTTACAGGAGGATGCTGCAGGAGGTAAATTTCAGCATGAAAAGGTGTCATGATGTCTTGGAGGAGTGTGTGAAATCTTAGGGCTGCAGGAAATTCTGCAAATGTCTGCAAGCAGGCCAGCAGGATGCACGGGGGCAACAAGCACCTCTGTTAGGACATGCAGCTCACCCACTACCATCACTAAGCACTTTTTTGAACCAAACATTGAATTCCCAGCCACTTGCAGCAACAGGCCAACAGCAGGAAATATCTGAAATTAAAACACATATGTGAAGTCAGGATAGCAACACGACATGGATAAAGGTAAACATCAGCTCTGTTAAAGAGAGCTGGATACTGTGGTCTTTGGGGACATGGGGTTGCTCCTTCCAGGCCCACTGGAGCCTGAGTTGCTCATTGCTCAAGCCAAGGGGTTTTCTCACCCTCCAGGTGAGAAGCAGGATGCTGAAATTCTCTCTCCCTAGGTTGCAAACTGAATGCATACCACCATTCTAAACATACACTCACTGACTACAGACAAGGCTGGATGCACAAACCAGCACTGCAATTCCTCTAGAAAGAGCTGGAGACCAACATCCATGGAAAATGTCTGGGGCAGGGAGTGATGGTTCCACACTGGGCTGAAACAGGGCCTGCCCAGGGTGGGAGGGAGCCCCTGTGGGGGCTTAGCAGGGATGGGCAGGACTAGTGGTGCTCTCAGGGCCATGACAAGTACCAGTGAAAAAAACCCTATTCCTCTCAAGTCTTACATATAAGCTTGAGGAGTATTTGTCTCTTTACCAGAAGGTAGATAATATCAGGAATAATTGCTCCTCTCAGCTAAATAGAGTAACCAAAACCAATCAAAATAAGTACAGTACAGTACAGTACAGTAAGTCATCTCTTAAAATGTACATGCTTAATGTACATTTTAAATGTACATCTCAGAATGTACGTGCTTAGATGTCAACTTAGTGATCTAAGTTTTATGCTCAACATTGTTCAAATAATACCCATATGAAAAGAACATCTATATTACAGCACACACTGTAAGAAAAAATATTCTTGAATCTGCTACAAAAACTATGACTCTAATAGCACTCATTTGACATTAAATTTGACATTAGATCCACTCTTGGCCTAATAGAGACATTTTCAGTATTAACGAAACTAATCCAACACTACAGATTTCTGCCTACTCATTACAGTAATTTATTCATAAAGTGTTCAGTTGTTCCTGGGAGATTCTGATGGAGAGCTATGCTCAGGACAGACATTTCTAGGAGCATTTCTAAACTAGTTTCTGACTTATCTCTGGCTTTTTCCCTTGGTGTCTCTGTTGAGCTTCTTCAAGCAGTCAAAATCTGAAAACATCCTTTTTCCAAAATGAAACATCATATTTTCCAAAATGAATCAATGATTGGTGGGAATAAAAATTTTTAATTTTTCACAATGATGTATTTTCAGATCAGCATTTCTCTGCCTGTCATACATTTTGTCAGACAGGCTGAGGTGAAATGGTGTAGAATAAAAAACCCTCTGAAATTAAAATAAGCAATATAGACAGTGTTTATTAGTAATTTGAAAATATTTTTAAAATCGTTCACACTTTCTGCCTGGAAATACCAGAGAGAAGATAATTTGAGCAGCTATTTTCAAACAATCACTTACAGGAAAATGATATTTAGAATTTAGTGCAAAGTTTACATAAGGTAACCATGACCAGAAAGACAATAGATATGACTATGAAAGCAAAACAGAAAAGTGACATTGCAACAACTTAGATCATCTGACAGGAATATTTCCAGGTCATCTGCCTCTGTGTCTCCCATTCCCACCCCCAACTGGTCACATGGCCACTATCTCCCAACATCTCACCTGGAAAGGTACCATGGCTGCTCAGCGATGTGCATCTACCAGGGATGACAGCAGCTCTCCTTACTCAGATTTTCCAGAAGATTTGTTTTGGCACCCTGCCAATCAGGAATCATGCAACAGCTAACTTGGCATTCTTTTTCTTTGCAAACTATTGCTTGGGATACATTGAGAACTGAGCTACATACCTACGTGTTCACTGACTGCGGGTGCTTAAACATTTGGAATGACAAGGCTAGGTGTCACTATACATAAAAAAATATTTTGGTTCCTGAGCAAAGTGTGAGTCACCTTCTAATGTAAGCATCATAGTTGTTTGAAACAGTTTTAAACCGTATCTCACTCTTTTAATCTCTTATATTTCCTCTTTTACTTCTATTTTAGTCTTGATAACTTCTATAACAGATTTCTGTTCTTCTTCTTAACATTAAGTTGAAATTGCCGTTATGGAATTCCTTTTAGACAATTTTTCCATCATTCTGCTTCCTGGACATCAAACAACAATTTGATCTATTCAGTTCTTTGTTTACACTGAAAGAACTCAAAGTAAAAAAAACCCAAAAAATAGTGTCATGACCTCAAATTCTCATAAAATACTTTAAATTTACACCTAATACCCAATAATTAAATGTTGAGCTTTTTGAATCATGTAGTAAATCTCTTTTAAATCTGTTGATATTAACCTTGAATTATTAGAATCCATTCAAAAAATTGTATTACTGAAATGAATCTTATTTTGTAATAAGATGCAGTAATCATAAATATTCCACAAAGGAAACTTCAGGAGGAAAAACAAAATTCCTAAACAAATATTCAGAAGAGCTAACTTGGCATTCCTAGATGCAGAACTAATAGCCAATAGCCTTACTCTTAGAAAAAACTTCTACAATTAAGGAATTAATCAGCAATATATTAGTCTTGATTAAAGCAAGTCACTTCTAAACTCAGTGAAGTCTTTCAGACTATTCGAACTTAATTCATCCTGTCATTATGCTACTTTATGTTGGGTTTTTTCCTTCAAGGAGTATATCAGCTTAGTAGACTTTAAATCACTCTTTGCTGTTACCCATTTCATTTCCTACCAGCATCCAGACTTCTTCACCCCCCGTATTTTTCCTCCTGTTAATTTAAGAGGAATTCCTACTGTACAGATTAAAAATAAAGATTTAAAATTGCCAATTAGTCTGATCAACATCCTTGACATTTAAATATATATTTAAAGTTATTTTGCTTCATCTGCTGCTGATATTTGTGTACTTGCTACAAAATTAACTCTGTGTCTGATGTTTAACCTGATGAAGTCTGCTATCAATGTTTCAGCCAAGTGTATAAATTAAGGGGAATGGACAATAGCCTACCAGTTAACTTTTGCTGGTGGCGATTTTATCTGTGACACACCTAAGTAAGCTGAATTTGGAAAGAACCCTTCTTTCTATTCTATTTAAATTTCTAAAAATTACTTTCTCAGATGAGCATGAGCAGGTGATAAAATTGCATTACCTATAAAATAGTTGTTCTTGTTGTTATTATTGTTATTATTATTAAAGATTATCTAAACACAAGTGTCCAAACTTGTCATTGCTTATCTGTCTGCTGAAAAGCACTCTGAGAATATGCAGAGGAAGGTAAAAACTTGATGGATTACCTTATTAGGTCAGTAAACAAGAGACAATCAGCTTCTGAGAAAGTGTGAAAAAAGAGGCCTTTGATAAACAGGCAGAAAAAATAATGGGACAAAACACTGCACATCCTGTCCATAAAAACATGAAAAAATGGGAGAGAGGAGGAAAATGGATGCTTAAATTCCAGAGCATGGTTTAAAAATCCTAGCAGCATTGCTAGAGAAATAAAGGATTAAATTAAATGAACTAAATTTTGTGGTCTTTTAACCCCAACTTTACAATATTATTGAATGCCACAACTTCAGAACAGAAGCATCAGGAATCGGCAAAAGAGAAATGCAAAGTAAACTCCAGGGAGTGTATCTTTTGTGAAGCCTTTGAAATCTTTTAACTATGGAATAACTTAGAGAATCTGTTCAGAATGTTTTTCTTCTGGTTTTTGTTTTTATGAATACTACTGCTGCATTTGGGAGTTAAAAACTGTGTTGGGTTTTCATGGCTGAGATTTGGTAGCAGGGGCTGCTTTTGTGAGAAGCTGTCAGAAGCTTCCTCCATGCCTGGCAGAGCCAATGCTTGGCAGCTCCAAAGACTCCAAGGACTGCACCCCATGGAAAAGTGACCAATGTTTAAGGGGTTTAAGGGGTGCTGTTGTCCATGGGATGGACTTACATTGCAGCAGTTCACAAGGAGATGGACTAACGCTGGAGAAGTCCATGGAGAATTGTTTCCCATGGGAGGGACCCCATGGCGCAGCAGGGGAGCAATTCCTTTAACTGAGCAGCAGGAGAAATAACATGTGATGACCTGACCATTCCCTACCTCACTGTGCCTCTGGGGAAGGAGGCAGAGCTTGAGAAGGAGAGAGGGACAGGGAGAAGCTGATTCAGGGAGAAGCTGTTTTAAGAGCTTCTTTTCCTTCTCATTATCCTGCTCTGATTTGGTTAGTAATAAATTCATTTAATAGCTCCAATTCCAGGCTGTTTTGCCTGTGACAGTATCTGATGAGTGATCTCTCCCTGTCCTTTTCTCAACTTGTTATATTTTCTCTCCCCTGCCCAGCTGCAGGAAGGAATGATAGAATGTCTTTGGTGGGTGCCTGGCATGCAGCCAGCATCAGCCCACTACAATAATTTTATTCAGCATTGTGGGGCTGCCATGCCATCATTTATTCCAAATGGACCTGTACAACAGACCTATTGCATTCCAAAAAGAGTCGAATGTTAAACAGTGCATGAGTCATTGAAGATCTGCAGTCAATATTTCCCCAAATATCTATAAAACATATGCATATTTTTCAGTCTTTTATGGATGTGAATTATTTTACTGTATTTATATATAAAATACTCAAAATAGCAAAGGTGTATCCTCCACAATCATATTTGAAATATGTTCTTGGATGCCTGCCACTGCTGCCAATTTTAAGAAAATGTGTACATTGATTAGTTCCCATGATAATAGCACCTATAAATTGATTTAAACAGCGATGAGTGACAGACTGCCTTTTTCTTAAATTGGTTCCAATGGTTATGTGAACAGATCCTGTAGCTAGAAAGGCAAGGCAGATGTTATTTTTGAACTAAAACAAGCAAAGACTCATTTCTCTCAGCACTTGTTAAATTCCCAAGAAGTTTTCAGCAGAGCTAAAATAAGGGTTATCAAATCTGTATTAAAAAAGAAAATTAATCAATAATGACTTTCTAAACTCCTGTGTTTTGCAGAAGAATAATTATATTATTCATTTGGTGCTTTTTAATTCAGAGTATCACATGTTTTCATTTTTAAAAAAAGAAAATTATTACATTTTCATTCTTTTAAAACAAAAATTTATAAATTATTTTAGAATAGTAAATGGCATGTATTATAATAAATAATAATATTTAATTTTTTACAATATTTAGTTGTTAATATTAAACATTTACCTTTTCCCCTAAATAATTATAGTTCCTGCAATATTTAAGTATTTCTAAAAGACAAGGGATCTATTTCCATCTCTCTCTATGTATTTTACTTCTGATAAATATTGCATTGCTATAAAAATGCAGGACATTCATACTTAACTTTTAAAATCATATATTATAGAGTACCCTCTTTCTTTTTCATGATCCAACTTTAATTTCAACATCAAAAGTTTGCTTCTTATTTATGAAGCAAAATTTATTTTCATTATGTTGTAAGCTGAAGTCTTTGCAGTATAAGGTATAAAATACAAAGATTTTGTAGATTTTGAAGCAAAGTAGTATGTCTTTATTAGCTGTAGTTCTCTCTGCACTATATAGTCTTTCTCTTATAGTAAATTAGCACCAGACCAACACTAATGGCATGCTTGACCTCTTGCTGTATGAGGTACTTCAGTCACTACTCCAGGCTGTGTAAAATACCACTGGTGTTCTCCCATCCATATTAAATAATATCACACATATATCCCATGAAATATTGAAATGAATACAGGTTTTTAAAGTTTTCATTGAAGTCAGATTTTTTTTTTTAATTTCTTAAAGCCAAGGACACTAGATAAAGCTGTGTCATAAAGTTATATTTCTAATGGCTGCTACATAAATTACAGTATTTTTCTTTAAAAAACCTCTTAAATACACTGTAAAAGTATATAAATCCAAACTAATGAGAGGAGTAGAATAAAAACTACAACTATTGTTTAAAAATTAATATCTTCAGTAATATTTTTCTGCTAGAACATTAACTTGAACCTATTTCACCTCATTTTTGGACAGTAGTGGAGAATTAGGTGATATAAAGGAAAAAGAACATTCTTCTAAAAGGTGAGGATGAAAGAAAAGTCATGGATGAAGGACAGGGACACTAGGTGCCTTCTCACAAGAATTCAGCTCAGTCATCCTGTCTATTCCTGTGACACTATACAGGCAGCACCTCAAACCTTGGCTTTAAACAAGAACCAAAAAAATTTACTGGTTTCCTCAAGTGCAGACAATCCACACAACTTTTTGTGTGGTATAGTTAAACCTCAGATGCTTAGAACACACTTTATTCTTTGGGCAGGTAACCAGGTCTGGACTCTGATGCCCTGATTTGGAAAAATTGAGATCTGTTTCTTTCTTGAGAATATTCATTGTATTCACATTAAAATCCATTTTTTTTTTTACCCCAGCTGAATCATTATAATAATTATCATCATTAAAACTGCAAGTGTGTCTGGTTTTCTCCCCATGTATTCTTTTAAGGTGGACCCTGGAGGGTCCAGAAAATGCTTGTAAGGAAAATCAGTTTATAACAGAAAAGTAATTTTTCTGACAGAGACATTTGCAGTCTAACACATTTAACTACTAACACATTTAACTATATCTATTTGACAGATATACATATCTGTCAAACATGGAATACAGTAATTTATGCCACCCAGACAGATAGGATGACAGTGCATAGAGATAGGAATTCTCTCTATCTAGGGTGTAGGGACAGTGTTTTGTCTACTGATCTGAATACCACCAATATCATTCCAGCAGACTTAGCATGTGCTGGCTGCTTTTTTTTCCCCCCTACCATCTGCAACATATGCAATTACATTGCAAGGAAATCACAAATCTCCCACTGAGGTAATTTTTCGTTTCGTTCCTACTGCTTGCTTAGAACTACATAACCTATCACCAGGTAGCATAATAAAAAGAATTTACTTTTGTTGTAAGTTGCCTTTTATTTTGGGCAACTGTTACCAAATCAAAGAGCTGGTTTAAATACCAATTATTAACCAGATCAATGAAGACTCCAACACTCTAAATATGATAATTGCTGAACAGACATAGATGCAGGCTACGCTACACACAAAATGCAGTCATGTTTTCTTCCTAGAAAGAGATGGTATATGGTTTGAATTTTATTTTCTTTTTTTTACTTTGTTGCTTTCCTGATATATATTGAATATATCAGGAATATCGTGAATATTTGTGTATTTTTATAGGGAGAAATGTCATTCTTCAGCATATATAGCAAGTTCTACACCTATTGCAAATTTAATAAATGAACAAAACTAGTCCCTTGAGCATAAAGATTATGCTGGCTCTAGGTTGTAGCACTTGTCTTCATGGGTGTAGAAATCTGTAAGAGCAGTCTAGAGATTTTTGCGTGCTTAGTATGGGAATAGTAGAAGGAACCCAAAAGGAACTGTGAAGTTTCTTACCCATTAGGTATTACCCCAAAACCAATCTCCTATTTAGCTTCTTAGCATGTATGTATTCTCATGTATACATTCAGACTGTCTTGAGTCATGAAAATTTGCAGGTGCTGAAAGTCAGCCTTAATGCTTACTTTTGTTTACAGAAGAACTGTCAGTGAATGCAGTTACCTTGGCAGCTAAGACCCTTTCAGTGTATCTTCTTAGTATCTAGATCTTCCCGGTGTGTGGAGGATGCTATTCTACCCTTAGACTGACCAGTGTTTTTTACCTCCTACTTAGAAATTTTATATTTTAAATACACTGTTCTCTGAGAGACGTAAGTTATTCCCTTCTCATTTTCTAGCACATCTTCTGCAGTGGTAGCACTGGCCTAAGGTGGAAAAGTGCCTGAAACTGGGCTATTCAGTGTGTTATTGTGCGTGTTTCTCATAGGAGTAATTGGAATAAAGAGGCCTCTTACACATTCTTGCAAACACAATCTTTATAATTATTTTTCTATATCACTTACCAGTTCTACTTGAGCTTCAAAACAAGTAAGGACGTAAATATAAAATGGCTCTAATAGTAATAACATCGCCTGCAGCTGCCAGGAACAGTTTGTACCAGGGAAACTCTGGGCATATGTTGATGTGACAGCCATTGGCAGGGCTTGGTTGCATATGCTGCACTGTCAAAACACCTTTTTAACTATCTCAGAGGGATTATGCTATTTTCCTCTTCATTTTGAGATAAAATACACAAAACAAATTAGTTTCTGGAAAGTTTCTTATTGAGGAACCACAATGTATTATGTTTTTTTCCCCCTAAGTTTTAGTATCCTATTCCCGTGTCCATGAGATCTGACTTGCCTTCTTTCAGGGTAATATCATGATTGTACAGTAATTTTTTCATAACTGTAGATTGATAGCCTGCATATCTAAAGTAATTGTGATTGGGTGCTCTAGAAATCTGAATACTGTTCATTCCTTAGAGGTGAACAGAAGAACACATAATGCCTTCTTTCATATGATAGATAAAGAGTATGACAAATCATATGCATACGTGCACTTTTGAGTTTTTGCATTTGTGTCTGTATGTATATGTACAAGTATATACAAATATATATGCACACATTGAATATCTTTAATTATCACTTTTCCTAATAGTAGTGAAACTGAAAAAAAAATTGATTTCCCCAGAAAGACATTTTCCCATTCATCTTTGAAGCAAAACAAAAAAAGCAAATCAAAACATAAAATGCAGACCCAGTCTTGAAAAGACTTTCTTTTTCCAAAACTCTTGGAAAAGGGATGAGTTTAACAACCTACCCAAATGAAAAAGGAATGGGTCCAAACCCATTACAGTCAGAGAGACTCTTTCCATTAACTAAAATAAGTTTGAGATGAGACTCATGGCACATGTCTTTTAGTGATTTGTACTGAAAAATGTGAGATGAATGTCAACGTATTAAAATTACATCCTGAAAGCATGCTTTTGTGCTATACTAAAAATAGATGCTAGATCGTCTTTAAAAAGAGAGCTCATCAAGGTTGTTGAATAACCAGAGTAATAGCTGTCCGGATGCCATAATGAGATTTATGTAAAATATTGCGTGGGCAGAAATTATAATTGCTTTTTTCGTTGTTGTCGTTGTTGTTGTTGTTGTTGTGGAAGAGAAAATTTCATTTTTCAATTTCTAGCCTTGTGAAGTTCAGTTAAGAGACAGAGATTAGAGTTTTACTCCGGTTTATCCCTACCTATATGGCAAATGCATATATAAAAAATGTATTCATATCTGGTAGCAAAATTTCCAAGTCTTAGCCTAATATCAGATGATACAAAATATTTCTGTGATGTTTATTATGAAATTTGAGGTTTATGAGCATGAAATGCTTTTCAGTTTTGAACTGAAGGAGGGGAGGAGAGGGAGAATGCAATACAAGGTAAGCCATTTCTTGTAAAAAAGCTTAGATAAGCAGTAGAGAAATTTGAATGTAAAGCAATAGATTTGCATAAGAGTAGATGAAAAGGTCTAAATCACTGCAAGAAATTGAACTTACACCTCAAAAGTTTTAAAATTGTTTACTTTTTTAATGTGTACTTTCTTTTTCCTCATTTCTGATGTTAAAATATTGTCTAGTGTAATATCACCTCTGCAGCACAGGAAGCCCACAAGGAACAGGAATTTCTGGTAGGAATCCATAGATGAATCAGAATAAAAAGGTAGGAAGGTTAGAAATTTTCGAGACAGAATACAGAGAGTGAAACAGAGAAAAATAAAATGATGAGATGGCAGAAAAAGAGAAAAAAATATGGGAGGACAGGAAAACAGAAGGAAGAGAGAGGGAGAGGGAGGGAGAGAGGGAAAGGAAAACTTTTCTGAAGGCCTTCTCTGAACGGGCTTATCTAGAGGACAGTTAAAAAAAAAATATTCATCAGTGGGTTTTCCTTAGTGATGGAAAGTTTTCTGACACTATTCCAACATTTGCAGTGAGTAGACCATTGGGTCACAGGGATAGGGGATGGGGTGAAGGGAGGGAAAGAGGTTATTACAGATCATTGAAGGGTTTTGTTACCATTAGATTCATGAATTTAGATTAACTGTACTATTCAGAAGTGCTAAAGCCACAATGCCATTATAATCACTATCAGGAAATCTGTTGTTGAAACCTTCATTAGCATAAAAATATATAACTATGAAGTTATGTATGCTGCGAAAACACAATTTTAAAAAGTCAAAACTTAAAAAACGAAACAAAAAAACCCCAGTGATATTTAATGTCAGTCTTTCTGTTAGTATTTTTGTAATTGTATTGTAGCAATCCTCCACAGTCCAAATTATATTGAAGTCCACTCAAGGAAGTTGAATATTAGATTCCTCACTTCCATTTCTCCATTGTGTGTTTTATTCAATTCATAATGTTACTGTATCTGGGTACAGGAAAGCTTTATCTAAAGTCCAAATAATATACAGAGGATATAGAGAAAACAAACATTATTCTAAGAAATTTAATAAAATTATAAATTAAATGTAATCTATGAAAGTATTTGGACATTAGATGAAGTTCCTCAGCTGCTCGAAATCGAAGTGTTAGACTTCTATTTTCTCTAGACAGTACCTCAAAATAATTTCTGTCATGCAGTGTACATTTGTTACTGACAAATATGCATGCTCACGGCAAATGCAGAAAAGATGTTTCATTCTAGCAAAAAATTTTGATTTATAGAGCAAAAGGCTACATGCAATAGTTTATTAAAGTATGTCTAGTTCACTTTTATCTTAATTTAATGAAGAGGTAGATTCCAGGACACAGGGAAGTTTGCAGTTCTCATAAATGTGCTTCAAAAATTATCCAGTGGGGAACCCCTAAATTGAATCCAATAAAAAGCATTTGAAATTACATTTTGAGAGTACTCAGCAACAAATTCTTTTTAATTGTTTATATTGACCTTGGTTTTCCAATTAAGAAAAAAATCTTCTTTTAATGTTTAATGTTTCCCTGAATAGAAAAGACTTAATTAGGCTTCATTTGCACAATCAGGAATCATGAACAGATTATAATTTGCATCACAGAACTGTGGAGTATCATTAAGGTTACATTTGGTATGGTTGTTATAAGAAATTGTATTGAATAAATATCTGCAGCCTAAGGTCAAACATTATAATGAAAATATAAATCCTTTTCTGAAAACATAATGGTGGTTTTCTTTCCCTGGATGTTACTCTCACTGTAGAAAGGCTGCAAAGTCAGCAGTAGGTCCATGCATATGTGACTGATATTTTAATCTGTTACAATACAATCATTTTGAGGAAATGTTCATGGCTTATCATACTAAATTTCTACAATTCTTCTTAATCAGTCACTTCTGGTGGGTTCTAGGCTTAAGGAAAAAAAAATTACTTATTGTGAATAAAAGCTAAAATGAAATTAATTTCTCCTTTTGTAGCTGTCACTATTCTTGTTTTACTTTGCTTACCACTGTCAGACAAAAATCTCTTGAACAGCATGAAAACATTTTTGATAAACACTATACATAAAAAATGTTCTCTTGCTAATTATACTATATACACTTAAAATAGTAATCCTAATTATTTGCTAATTGGAAACATAGTTCATAGTCAAGCAATTTTTTACTGTATTTCTTTCTTCATCAGCTTTTTAACTTCTGTAGGAGGGAGGGAAGGGCAAAATATGTAGTACTGTAAAATACTTCTACAAACACAAATGTTGTACCAACAGAGATAACTGACAAGTGACTTAGTCTGAAAAAGTGCTCACCTTTTTTTCATCTTCAGAACTGAATGGCAGAAGATGGTAGACAGAAAGAAATATCAGTGTAGGAATCATGAAAGTGTACTTAAAAATGTCCTGAAGCAGGAAGGCAGCTACAAGGTATCTTAGCTCTTCACACTCTCATATTTACTTTGAAGTAAAAAAAAATTAAAAATTAAAATCTAATTTCCCATGGATAAAGTTTCTCTCTGGTGATCCATAGTGTAAATAGAAATAATAGGGACCTCTGTTCATATTTTCTGGATCTGTACCCAAAACAGTAGCTTTTTTTTCACTACTGGCAACTTACACTTAGCAAGTAGAGAAGAGAAAGAGATTGTAATGAGATTTTGAGGAGTTGGTCTCCAGAATCTTTTGCCCTTTACCTGTCAGTTCTAAGAATTGGAAGTTACAGGAAAGAAAAATTGCTTGAGTAATGAGGCCTGGTTTTCCATCACTAGTGCAGGCATTTGCGCTCCACTTGGAAAATACCTGAATATATATGTATTCAACTAGCTCTAAGTTTTGACCAGCAAAACACTGCCTATTCAATATGTGAGGACATATTCAGCAGAAGCTGAAAAATAAATGACAAATCTTGGTTGCAGTTGCACCATGCTGATTTAATGTAAAGTGTGATAGCTTCAGATATGTTGTTTTCAATAATAGGAATCCAATTCCATAGAAAAACATTGTATTTATTCAGAGCAGAATAGCAGATGCAGCTGTATTGGGTTAGCTTGAATGGATATGTGTTGTCTGGAAATATGCATTGGATGGGCAAGTACTTCTGACTGAAAAATCTGGGGTTGAGAAATAAATGTATTGATGTAAATGAAACTGTATTGATTCAGCAAAAAGTTACTGGCTTCTATAAATACATGCTTGGAAAGAAAGCCTATTTTTATACAAAAATAGAATTTTATTATTCGGATACCATGATTTGTTTAAGAAGCAATTGACAATATATCCAATTCAGCAAAATGGCCTTGATTTCAGTGTCTATTGCATGTATTTCCCTGAAATTGTACTGTGTTAAAAAATCAAACAAACACAAATCCAATTCAAGTGTTTCCAGTCTCAAAGGCTTTGTAACAAACCCATGTAGTTGACCCCTGTCAGTCTTTACTAAATTGTAAGGAATAATTTTAGGTTCTTTTATATTTAGTTGTCTTTATTTACATTTCTGAGCCATCAGTTTCAATAATGGATGAGCTGTCCCTTATTAAGACCTCTGATTTCTTATTATTGCCCAATATTCACAGCTATGTCTTTGCTTGAATTAGCTCCATAAGCTAATCTAAATACTTATTCTTCCAAACTTTTGTTCAGAGAAGACTTTAATTCTACCTTTTTCTTTTTCTTTTTCTTTTTCTTTTCTTTTTTTTTTTCCTGTGAAATGGAGTAGCTTTCTTGTGGAGAGTCTTTTTTCATACTTCACTAGAAATGGAATAAATTTCCTCTTCCTTGGAAATTAGCAGAATTCATATAGAAGCATTGGTGTCTTCTGTTTCAAACTTGTTTCTATTTTTTTTTTTTTTTTAATAAGAAACAGACTTCTGTCTGCCTGATTTCTAGTGGGAGCTTCATCTTTAACTATGGAACTACCTACTAGAAAAATACAATAATCATAACAAATACTATCCCACTCTTTCCTAAGCCAATGATATTTATGATTCCATGAGTTTTCTATGAATTCTAACGCAAAAAAAATCTTATCAAAGATATTCTATGTCAAGCATAAGTTGTCATAAAATAATTATATTTGCTATATTTTAAAATATGTAATAACATTTTAATTTATTTTTCAAATTCTGTCACATTTACTATCTGTTTCATGCTCCATTGCAAAACCAGTCTTTACATTCTCCAGTTTCCTAGACTGATAGCTTTTAAGTCCAAAAACGTACTGCTTCATATCTTATCTCCTGATTTCTGTGTACTCAGACACATTATTTCATTCCCACATCTTCTTTCTTACCTTTCTGCTGTTTCTTTGCCTTTCTGCACAAACACTTTACAAACATTGTTGAAGCCAGAGTGGCAACCCTCTCCCCTTCCTCGCATTGAATTGACTCAGTTCTTGGACTGGAGTCCTGACAAAAAATAAATTGGAACACTCAGTTGCACTATATTTCACTTCTCCATGAGTAAGCATTCCTGCCAGTAAGTAAACCTTTCAAATATAATAGAGTTTAGTATCAGTAAAGTGAGCTTTGGTAATGGATTTTATATAATTAACTTACAGAAAAGGTGGACTTTATATACTTAAAGAACAACAGAAGCAGCTTACAAGCATCCAGAATACTGCACAACAGGCTGCAAAGCTGAATAGTGCACCCAGAAAGTAACATTAGTAGTATTTACTTAGATCATGTCCTAGTGAAACTAGGACAATCATAGGTTATTCCTGTTTCTGGCAAATGAGAGTCCTCAATTTACTGACCACTGACTGGTGTTCAAGGTCAGAAATGCAAACTGAGCTTGAAAAATGAATTTAAAAATTAAAATTAAAACATTAATATTTCAGAAGATATTTGTATAATTAAAATGTATTGTATTAGGGACTTTTGAAGAATTAGAAACTACAGGTTAGAAACTACACTGCATTCCTATTGCAGATTTGCTTGGACTTTCCTCAAACACAGATCTCAAGAACGGACTAGAGTGGAAATCACAGAGTGGAAAACTGGTGGAAGTAGAGTGGTCAGAACTATAATTCCCTGCACTGGTTTTTGTATTTCAGATTACAGGGGAGGAGGGGAAGGGAAGCAGTGTTTTGATAGCATAACTTTGCTGAGGTTTATTTTTTTTGCACACAAAACCCCCCAAAAGCATAAAAAATGGAACACAAAATAATAGCATATAAATTTGAAATAAAATTCACCTCAGAAATACCATCTGCACATCTATCTATTAGAAGTACAAATGACATGCTGAGCTTGTTTTGATAGCTCAATGAAAAAACAGTGTTTATGAACACATAGAGGAAAACAATTTATTGAAGACCAGGGACCACTTACATTTATGTGTGTGACTAAATATAATTGAAATAAAGATGAAAGTTACATTAAAATAATTACAGCAATGATGAAAAAATGTTATGAAATACATAATTACATGCACACTGGTACACATATCAAACAGCTGGTCAAAACATCAGCTAGTGTAGATTGTTTGTTCAGTTAGCTGTAAATATTTAAACAAGAAAAAATATTATATTGGCAAGAGAGTGAGAGGTGAAGATGGGAAATTATTTTCCCTCACCATCAAACAGAGCTATAGTTTAAAGAGTTTCAAACAGTTCTGAAACCTTTGAAATAGTTGTGTTGTTCTTCTTTTAAAGAAAGCAAGAAAATGCCTTGGTGATGTTACTCAGTTCAGATGACAGAACCAAGTTCTTCTGATTTTGATAAGAGACTTCAAAGAAAGTCTGTAGAGGCTCCTTTTGTTCCCTTTCTCCCAAAGAGTACTTATATGAAGTAGAGCAGTTCTGATGGGAATGACTGAAATTTCATTACTTCCTCCTCAAAAAAGAAATAGGTCTCAGCACAAGCAAGATGGCTAAAATCAGGTATCACTTCTGACTGAGGCAGGCATTCAGTTCCGGATTTGAACTGAATTTATTTAGCACAGGGCTACTAGTTCTGAAACTGAGATTATTTCACCCATTAAAATTATGTACAATCTAGTATGTTCCCGTAAAAAAAATGCATTTTGGGGAAGCTATCATTTTCTATCAGTATGTATGTAACAGAAATAGTTTCCAAAAAAATTATTATGAAAACAATAAAAATCCTGTAAAAATATCCTCTGGCTAATTAATACAAAATCAATTTTGTGAGTGTGCCTTTAATTACTGTCCATCCTACCAGGTCACATGTTTTTTCCCTTATTAGAATTTTATTTCTGTGGGTTCTTGAAAACACAATAGCATGGAGTTTAAATTTTTGATGTGTTTTTCAGAGGGCTTACCAAGTGTAGACTACAGTGTTTGGAAAACTGAACAGGTTTTACTCCAACAAAATGAGAGAAGTTTTGAAGAAAGAAAACTCAGCTCAAACTCTACTCTTTGAATCATAATGTGCTGCATACAGATTTAAATCTCTGATCTTAAGTTTTCAATCTGAAAAGTTTTGTTGTGATTCACAAAGAAAGCTGAAAAAAAAAAACAACTTAGCAAAATAAGAACAACTCCTTGCAAGGACCTATAGTTTTGTTTTGTTTTTATTTCAAAAGGGAGATACATATTCCATGCAAGGAAAAAAATGTGGACCATATATGTAAATAGAACATATTGGGTTTTTTATTTGTGTTCTAAAAGCATAATTTTCAACAAATTCATTCTATATTATTCAAGACCTAAACAGACACATTATATCACTGGCTGTTCGTAAGTTTTTAAGAAGGGGGTTTTTTGGGGAGGTCGGGGTTTTTTTGGTGTTACATAGAATAAAATATCAATAAGGACATATGTTTTACTGGAAGAATGGGATTTTTAGGTTCACAAAGAAAATCCCCTGCTACAGTTTTGGAGAACATGCAATACAGTTGTTTTTTAAAGAGAGAAATCAGGGTCTATATGGATACATAAGGGTAATAGTAATAATTAATGGATGCAAATAAAATAAGAGCAACAGAAACACAAAGGGAGCAGTGATACAACAACAGCTGAGTATTAAAGTAATAAGTCACAGCACTCCAGTTTTCCTGAGCTCTGGAGAGAAACATGAAGGTTTGCCACAGTCCCATAATTAACCCTTGTGTCGTATCCGATGAAGATTGGAAATTGCACTCCTGGGAGAAATAAGCCAATGTCAGTGGTATTGAAAATCCTCCCAGGGCCCTGAATGATATTCAAAAGACCAGGTGACTGAGCCTGTTCTGAGGATCTGTTAGCATGGAAATGTTTGTCATTGTATAGGCATTTTTGCACTAATTACTTTTGAGATTGTGTTTTGCTAGAGCAGTCTTGCCCATTCTGAGTCACAGAAAATGAGTGTCACATTTTCTTCACTGTAACAAACAAGTGGTCCAGCAACTAGTGAGCAATCTGTGGCATGCAAATAAGAAAATATTTCCTTTGGGGGAAACCTTTCATTTGTTTTGTGTGAATTTTGCAACTCTAAAGGGTACCTGTAAATGAAACAGCAAATCTAAAGAGATTGAAATTCACTGTTCTAAATCTATATTTCAGGGAATGGGTGACTTGTGGTAAGAGGAAGTGTAATAAAACATAGAAATGGTCCGGTTTTTTTTGATGAAAAGACCAGACTTCTGATAAAAAGACCATGTCTCCCAGTATTTGTCTGTATTCCTAAGTGACGCTGCTTTGATTGCATCAGTTCTTGCTCTTTCCACAGTGCACATTGCTGGTAAAGCACATTCCTGCACACAAAGGGCTTATACTAAGCTGAACTGCAATATCTCCACGCAGTTAAAACTACATCCCCATAAGAATGCAGTACTGTAGAAAACTTGCCTTAAAGTAATATAATTTCAGGTTTCCAAAGCAGTTTCTGCATAAAAACTGATGACAGCCGAATCAACAAACACAACAAAAAACAAATCCAAATGTCTGTAGAAAATAACACAAGGGAAGAAAATGAGGCAGGCAATGTACTGAATCAAAAAAAAAAAAAAAAAAAAAAAAAAAAAAAAAAAAAACACACTGAAAATAAGCACAATCCATGGTTTTCCTAAAAGCAGGGTGATAGTTCACCATCTGCTTTATATTATTTTAATAGCCAAACTTCATTCCATTGTATTTTGGATTGGGTAGGTAATGATTTATATTTTTACTTCTTCATTCTTTTCCTTCTGTATTCCTTCTCCCTAAGTACATTACTCCCAGTTACAAAACTGAAAACTAAATTATAGATGAGAGATAGAGATCCCTATAGATGTATATATGTGTGTGTATGTGTGTATATAAACTCAACATTTTCTGTAATCTAATCTACTGTTCAGTTTGTTCAGTGAGCAAGCTGAAATGTTCGTAATGCAGCTGCCCTGGAAGCTTGGTCCTGCTGCATTCTTTGCCTGGAAGACACCTGTTCAGCAATTATATGGCCAGCAGTACATTAGCAACATTGCCTGCTGGATTGCAGGTGTTTGAATCTATAGGGAGAAGGTCATTACACTACCATTTCTCTCCATCTGTCCCTAAGAAAGCTAAGTGTATATGGGCCACTGAGATTGCTCACTTCAGAGGATATCTCTCTGCCCATTTATCATCAAACAGCACATGCTGCAGTGCCTGTAGTTCTAAGATGCTAGCCACTATTAATTTCTAGTTGAGAGGGTTATTAGAAGTACTGCTCCAAGTGGATTTCCTCCTTAGTCTGCATACACACTAACAAAATACCTTGAAATTCCTGCATGTGGACTCCCTTTGTTTGCCTTATTTTACTGTAACTTAGAGAAAAAATGTTCTCTGCAGAGAGATGGTTTGACCCAGATTTTTACACTGCCTGCTGATGTCGAACCACCAGCAGAAAGCTTGGTAGCAAATATTTCAGAGACACTGTCACTGACCTACCAAATGTGAAAGAGTAGAGGTATTTCCATATATCTTTCTCTGTTGAACCCATTTCTGATCACATATCAATCAGAAGGGTAAAACCAGAGGAGGTGTGTTTTACCTTTACCAAACCATCTCAGTGTAACATTAGTTCTATAAATCCATTCAAAGATAGACATTAAGAAGGAAGGAAAATTTTCCAGCTTTTCACAGCTTTCTTACTGGAATTATGCTGGCAATTTGCCACTGGCTAATTCAGCAAGGACTCTGAAAGTGTTCTATTAATGCTTACAAGTGCCTCTCACTGTTTCTATGCAAATCCAGATATGCAGCTAAGTAGACAGGTAGAGCTATGTCCTGTGTGTATTGAATGGAATAAATGGATAAAATTTACCATGAGAAGTTGAATGACCCAAGTTTATAAATAAGTAATGGGATTTAATGAAATAACTTGGTTGAAAATAAGATTAATATATTGACCATTTAGACAGAAAAAAATTGGAGCAACTTTTAAAGGTATAGAGGGGCTTATATTAGGAATTGATGTTTTTATGGATATTGCTGTATGGTACATTTGGCTAGAGAAGACAAAGTGCATGATCCAGAACATCCTCTGCAGTCCTATCTTCTTACAAAGTCAATAAAGAAAGAAGAATCTTTTCACTGAGATGCTTCTCTCAAAGGGAAGTGTTTGGCCTGCAAGTCACAATTTTCTGTTCTCACTGGCTTCAAAAAATCAAAGAATGGTTGATGTTCAAAAGGACCTCTGGATGTCACCCTGTCAAATCCTAATGCTCAAACAGCCAATGAAGACCAGACTACCTGGGTCCATTTTCAGACTGCTTTTGAAAACTTCTGAAGTTGGAGACTGCAGCCTCTATGCAAGCTTCAGTGTCAAAGTAAGAGTGTTTCCTTATGTTCAAACAGAACGTCAATATTTCCTCTTCAGCTTATTACCTCTCAAGAGTAGCCAAGGATGCTAGTGATAAAAAATAAGTAACAAAAAATAAACAGGGGAACCTTTATATAGACTACTCATCCTTCATAAAACTACTAGTAAAACATTTCTCCTTCTTCCTTTCTATATCTCTATGAAAGTGATTCTACAAGTATATGAATAAAATTACAACTTATTTTCTTGGATATCATTATTAAAACTAAAAAAAAAAAAAAATAAACCTATGGAAAACAAAATCTTATTGTTCCTTGAAGAGGGGAAATAATGATGTAAGTGCTGATCTCTTCTCCTTGGGATTCAGTAACAGGACACATAGGAATAGCTCAAAGATGTACCAGGGGAGGCTTAGACTGGACATTAGGAATAATTTTTTTACTGACAGGGTGGTCAAAACCTGGATCAGGCTTCCTAGAGAGTGGCTGGTGCCCCACGACTGTCAGTGTTGGAGAGGCATTTGGACAATCAGAACATGCTTTAACTTCTGATCAGCCATGGATTGGTCAGGCAGTTGGCCTGGATGGTCATTGCAGGCTCCGTCCAACTGAAATATTCTTTCCTATTCTATTCTTTTCTATTACATTCTAATGAAAAACCTTAGCTTTTCTTTCATCTTTAAAATTCTTCTTTTTTCTTCTTTATTTACTTCATATTTTGTTTGTGGTGGTTTTTTTTGTTGTTGTCCTTTGGGTTTTTTTGGTTTTTTTATTTGTTTGGGTTTTTTTTAATCCTGGTTTGGTTTTGGTCAGGGTTTTTTGGTTTGTTTTTTTTTGGGGGGGGAGGGGGGTGGTTGTGGGGTTTTTTGGTTTTTTCTCTTTTCTTTTTAATTTTAGTTTTAGTGATAGAATAGTATTAAGCTGCTCTGCAGAACAATTCTGTTTTTTCAAAATCAGTCGTGCTAAATAAAATATAAGATTGTCGCTAGATATAACTATGGATTATTGTCCCCTTTATTGTATGAGGAGGTAATTACCTCATTTATTTTTTAAAGTAAACTCAATAAATCCAGATAATTTTTGTTTTCAATAATTTTCTGGTATGTTTTTGGGACATACTTAAGATCATATGTTATTCTCATTGTGTCTAGTTTATGTGAACTTGTGGCATTGGTTTTGGTTTTATATTTAAAAAAAATGGGTTTTCTTAAGGAATTTGTAGGTTTGCAAAAATTTGTAGAAGACAAATGCTTAATTCCAGGAGGAGCCATTTTACTAGAAACTAGTAATTTTGAAAAAAGAATGAGAAACACAGAAGACAGAGTGTTCAGTGCTCTATCTGCCCAGCTGCTTATCTTCTCTCAACAAAATAACATCTTCAGGGTGATCCTAAAGAATAAATCCTAAAAATGTAAGAGAATTAAATAATGAATCGAAATGTTGTCCTTTTATTTTGCTGTGGACAAGTCTTTTCTTGATGTATTTTTCCCTAGCTGTGTATTAGCTTTGTGCTGACCTGCCTGTACTGCTGGAAACTCTGGCTACATCTTGGCATGATGCAGGTAGGCATGAGACAGGGTATTACTCAGGCAAAGAGAAGAGAAATGCAATGAAGAAGAGAATGATAAATAGAAATAGAAAAGATCTGTTGTGACGAGAATTAATGTAAGATCAGGTTGGTATTTGGTCAGCATGATATAGTGCAGTCAATACAAAAGCCACTTTGGGAAATAGTGGAGCAGTGAAAAATAAACAACTGTGAATAAAATTTCCTTTACAGAGCAAAGCAAGCTGGTGTCAAAAGACATAGGCTTACATTTTATAGGAGTTTAGTACTAGAAAGACACATTAGTGAAGGTGAACAAAGTGCCACTTTTTCTAGTGTGTGTTCATCTTTTCTCTCTTGTTTTGTGGTTGAATTTAAAAGACATAAATCAGAGAATCTTTAACTAAACCATTTGCCTGACTGATGAGTTTCAATTATTGAAAGCTTGGATTAGGCTTTGATAGTACATAGCTGTCAGCATTTTGACACACAAACTGATTAAATTTACAGTGCTTAGTTCTTTCAATATTTTCAATTTCATAATATGCAATGGATTAAAAACTGCATATTACATAACAGGAAACTAAATATTTTATTAATAATATTTTGAATTATTTAAAGTTATTACTTAAACATTTTTTACTTTCAGTATCTTTTTTGTGTTGCTTTTTATGACAATCTAAATGTTGAAGTATCAAAAGTATTTACTGTTTAAGGTTTCAATTCTCAAAAAATTCAGACATTAAAGAACATTTCTGTTTTAAACTAGCAGCTGCACTTGAAAGTGCTTAAGTCTTATAATAAAGATATGTATGAGATTATAATTTAATGTAGTAATGACCTCTCTTCTTTTGTAAATTACAAATTCTTTGTAAATCCACTATAGCTTTCCTATTTGTAAGTGTAGTGATTACAGAAAATGTATGGGAATTTTGAAATTGTTGGAATGAGGTAAAAATAAACTTTTCAAGAGAAGGAGAACAGAAGACTAGTTTTCTCTAAAAGATAATTATTTTTTAGAAAATTTTTGAGGCATCAGTGAAGAGTATCTAAAGTAGAATCAATTGACATACCTTGATTAGGTTTTGAACGTGTTTTCATGCAGGATGCAACTAATAGAGACAAAGGGTGAGAAGTAAAGCATTTTCAGAGATTAAAAACACTGAGAAAAACAGTAATAAAGAATCAAATTGGATAATGTAAAAACGAACAGGAACATTTTTTGTGTTTCAAGAAAACTGCTTTAGAGATACTTGTTTAGTTAACTCTTATCCAGAGATAGGTCACAAATCAATTTTGACCAAGTAAACCCCCTTCATCCAGAACTTTCAGGTCTAGGCAGGGGAAAATATTCCATTGCAGAATTTGATAAAGCAGTAGTTTTATGGGTATATTACATATTTTATGTGTGCCTAGTAAGTTTTAATGTTCAGGCAAAATGCTACAGGAATGAAAAAATCATCTGTGTGCTATGCCTCAATTTTCCTTTTATAACTTTTATGTTGAATTGTAGTGTATGAACTCTGAGTAGATGGCATCTCTGTATGAGGAGACTTCCAATTTTAGTATATTTTTATGAAGTTGCAGATTCTACTTGTTCAGATGGAAGAAGCAATTCAGGCATGAGAAAGCTCAGAGATGAATTTACACTTCAGTTCCTACTCCAGCCTCATTTGCTTGCCTGAACAACCAGGGCAGACAGATAGAAGGGCAGGAGGGTGGCAGAGTCAGAGAGGGGAGAGGAAGAACCATGGGGAACTGGATTTGTGTCTTATCGGGGAGATTTTTAGAGGGCTTAAAACACAGAAAGGAATATCTTTTGCTCATCTTTAACAAAATCAGAGAGTTTATGCTTATTTTAACAAATAATGCAAAAACATGAACCTTCTTAGTATACTAAAATATGGTCTGTGATACATCAGTATTTGTAATGCATTCACTTTTAAAAGTATAAAACTCCACAAATTCCATAGCCTCCATATGTAAACCCAAATACCTACTTCTTTCAATACCTTCCAGTACTACTAAGGTCAGTAAACAATTCTGTAAATGAAACATGAGATTGGAAAAGATGATCAATTTACAATTGATAAAAGAATTAAGAGAATCTGTTTGTCTAAGGCGTGGTAGAGTGCAGCTCCACCAGAGAATGTCTTCTTCAGGATTTCTACTTCGTCTCTCAGCTCTGCCACTAGGCTGAGCAGATCATTGGCCTCATTGCTCCTCACACAGCTGTTTTTTTCTGCTGCCCTCTGCCACTATACAGGTAAGGAATCACAGAAAAATTATACTTGCAAATCTCATTGAAAGAAAGGATGGCCATTCATCTGAAAATTTACTGGGATAATTTTATCCTACTAGTCTAGTCTCCTCAGTCCTTCATGGTCATTTGTCACAGGAAATGGCATAGTCTTGTATGTGTATGACAGCCACAATATTAAAGTTACCTAATGCTTGCTAATACAGAGAAATATGAAGCCACTTAATTGTTTTTTTCTTCTCAATGAATATTGACAGGAAATATGGAACCCAGACTTCAAACTGGAATTTTTTAAGGGATAAATGACTCCTATTTCATTAAAAGTTTCCATTTAAGTTCTGTGGAATTGCAAACTGTCAGACACACTAGTTTTGTGTCTGTAGTTTGTACAAAATGACTTGTTGGGTTTTATGTTTGGTGGCAAGACATAACTCTGGGCACTCAGGCTGTGCCCATATCATCTCAAATCAACCTTTTAGGTGGGTCAAATTCTGGATGAAAACACATCTGCTCATAAAGAGCAGAAGAGTTGTGACCTATGGATAAAGCTCTGGCCCAAGATCCTTGGACATTTCCAGGCAGCCATGGCTTTCTCATTGCATGCACTTTAAATCAGTAATTTCTAATCCCAGCATCTACAGCTGTAATGGGACACCCCTAAAATTATTGCTGTGTTCTGAATTTTGTGGTCATCTTTCCATCAGTTCATAGAAAACTCTGTGTAAATATTAATATTTTAAGTTCTTTTGGATAGAAAGAAAGTTGCCCACAAGAGGAATCAACCAACATTGACTTTTTCCACGAACAAGAATTTCAAAGACTCAAATTCCAACTGCAAAAATCAGGGATCAAAAAAAAAATTTCAGTGAAGAAAACTATCAGCCAGATCAGTGCTGGTGTTATATTTGGTGTAAGATTTTTCTCAGAAAGATATGCTATACCCTCACATTTGCCAGGTTTGGCTGTACAAAGATGCTTCTCAGGTTCAAAACAAGAATTGTTTCAGCATGCAATCCAGGCTTTTCTAAGGTCAGATCCACTGGGGGCAAATAGTAAAAAAACTGCCTTACAAGTTCAGGGAATGAGCTCACAAAGTAAAGCTTTTAGCATAAATAATAATTATATGACATACTTTTAGTGAAAACTCAGGAGAGTTTTCAACCAAATAAGTATATAAGGCTAGAGAAACCTAATTTCTTATCAGGCCGTGAGAAACAGAGCACTGTTAGTGCTTTGACCGTGTGTGCTACTGGGCAGGTAAAACAACGTGATTGTTTGAGCTATTCATATGCTCCCTGTCCCATCTAGTGCATGGCATGAAGTGTATTAAATGAGTTAACTCGTTTGTTCTAATAAATTAAACTTCCACTTACTGAAGACGTGCTCCATATCACTGGAAGCTGTAAAGTGTGAAGCCAAAGTAGAGAAATGGACAGAAAAAAAGGAATGGATAGTTAAATGGAGTAAATATTTGTCTTTTACTTATATTTATTCTGACATTTAATAGAAAATTCCTTTTTTAGTGTAAGTCATTTAAATACAGATAACTGCAGAAGAAAATCAGCTAGATTTTGCTTTCAAAACCACTGATTAGAATTAAATAATAAATAGAGTATGTCTCCCAAGAGACTTCAAGGTTTTCATTTTTTTTTTTCAGGAAGATTAGGAATGAAACTTAATGTCTTGGTTTGACAAGACAGGTGTCTGCCAGGGAAACTGGGGTTTCCCTTAGAATAGAGAATGCAAACCCCCCACCCCTGCCAAATTATAAATTTTCAATTAAGGGCTCTCAGGCAAAGATTTGGGAATAGGAATAACAGTTCTTTACTAGGAATATCAATAATACAAATGTGGTAGGAAACAAAACTACCCCACCAAACCAGCAAACAAACAACAACAATTTGGGAAAGCCCTGACAGAATCAGAGCTGCCACCTGGCACCCTGTTAGTCAGGGTGTTGGAAGCAGTCCAGAAGTGAGTCCTGGGATGACAGACGTGGCTCTGTTGGAGCAGGGACGATCCTGTAGCCAAAAAGGGTCTAGGAGTGATGAGGAAGGGTCTAGGAGTGATGAGGAGGGGTCCAGGGGTGAGGTGATGGTGAGATGGGGTCCGGCGATGATGAGATGGGGTCTGGCGAAGATGAGATGGGGTGCCGTCTTCCTCCCAGGAATCGGGGTGAAGCAAGTGAAGTCTGTCCCCGGCCGGCTCAGTTTTCCCGGCAGCAATTGTAGACTCCCCCCACTGGGTGGGGCATCCCACAATAGGACCATGCATGCAAATGGGGCTTCTGGGGCTCTGGGGGGAGCGGGTATAGTCCGGGGGTATAGTCTGTTGATGGCCCATTACCCAAAAGGCACCCACCCCTCCCCCCGTCCCCCTCCTTCCAAAGTTACAAGAAATAAAGAACAATTCCCCAACTGCTTTCAGCAGATGAAAATAGAATACACATTTTTGATTCCATAACCCAGGACATTATCCACCCCTTATTCTATTATCATCTGCATCATACCTAAAGCAATGAACTATTATGCAGAATGAACCCCTACACTCAGTTCTTACTTAGGATTAGGTTTTCCTGGGGTACACAACTGGTTTTTCCATCTTTCTGCATTACCCACCAAGTGTAACCAGGTCCTTGAGCAAAAACAATCCCACGGATGGGTTCGCCTTTGCCTGAGGTGGGGTTAATCCAGACAGTCTTTCCTAAAATACCTCTCATGTGCACCACAGGGACTTTATCTCCATCCACTGTGTGCAAAGGGGTAGACTGGGCAGGACCAGCTCGATTGATGGAGCCTCGGGTGTTGACCATCCAGGTGGCTTTTGCTAAGTTCACTTCCCAGTTCTTAAAGGTCCCTCTGCCAAGTGCCTTCAGAGTGGTCTTAAGTAGTCCATTGCACCGTTCCACTTTCCCGGCAGCTGGTGCATGATAAGGGATGTGATAGATCCATTCAATGCCGTGTTCTTTAGCCCAGGTGTTTATAAGGCTGTTCTTGAAATGGGTCCCGTTGTCTGACTCGATTCTCTCAGGGGTGCCGTGTCTCCACAGGACTTGTCTTTCAAGGCCCAGGATGGTGTTCCGGGCGGTGGCATGAGGCACAGGATAGGTCTCCAGCCACCCAGTGGTGGCTTCCACCATAGTCAGCACGTAGCGCTTGCCTTGGCGGGTTTGGGGCAGGGTGATGTAATCAATCTGCCAGGCCTCCCCATACTTATATTTGGACCACCGTCCACCGTACCAGAGGGGCTTCACCCGCTTGGCCTGCTTGATGGTAGCACACGTCTCACAGTCATGGATAACCTGAGAGATACTGTCCATGGTTAGATCCACCCCTCGGTCTCGTGCCCACTTATAGGTGGCATCTCTGCCCTGATGACCTGAGGCATCATGGGCCCACCGAGCTAGGAACAACTCTCCCTTATGTTGCCAATCCAAGTCTATCTTAGACACTTCTATCTTCGCGGCCTGATCTACCTGTTCGTTGTTCCGGTGCTCCTCATTAGCCCGACTCTTGGGGACATGGGCATCCACATGACGGACTTTCACAGGTAGTTTCCCTACTCTGGTGGCGATGTCCTTCCACTCATCAGCAGCCCAGATTGGTTTTCCCCTACGCTGCCAGCTGACCTTTTTCCACCTTTCCAGCCAGCCCCACAGAGCATTAGCTACCATCCACGAATCGGTGTAGAGGTAGAGCTTTGGCCACTTCTCTCTTTCAGCGATGTCCAGGGCCAATTGAACAGCTTTGAGTTCGGCAAGCTGGCTTGACCCACCTTCTCCTTCAGTGGCTTGTGCAACCTGTCTTGTGGGGCTCCACACAGCTGCTTTCCACTTCCGGTTCATCCCTACGATGCGACAGGAACCGTCAGTGAAAAGAGCGTAGCGTGCTTCTTCTGCTGGCAGTTGGTTATATGGTGGAGCTTCTTCAGCCCGGGTTACCTGCTCTTGCTCTTCTTCCTCGGTGAGACTGAAGTTCTCAGCTTCCGGCCAGTTGGTGATCACTTCCAGAATCCCAGGGCGATTCGGGTTTCCAATACGGGCGCGCTGAGTGATGAGGGCAATCCATTTGCTCCAGGTGGCATCAGTGGCGTGATGGGTGGAGGGAACCTTTCCTTTAAACATCCACCCCAGCACTGGTAGTCGGGGTGCCAGGAGGAGTTGTGCTTCAGTGCCAATCACCTCTGAGGCGGCTTGAACTCCTTCATAGGCAGCCAAGATCTCCTTCTCCGTGGGAGTGTAATTGGCTTCAGACCCTCTGTAGCTTCGGCTCCAGAATCCCAGAGGCCGTCCTCGAGTCTCACCAGGCACCTTCTGCCAAAGGCTCCAGGACAGACCATGGCTCCCGGCTGCGGAGTAAAGCACATTCTTTACCTCTGGTCCCGTCCTGACTGGGCCAAGGGCCACCGCATGAGCGATTTCCTGCTTGATCTGGGCAAAGGCGTGTTGCTGCTCTGGGCCCCAGTGGAAATCGTTCTTTTTGCGGGTAACCAGGTACAGAGGGCTCACAATCTGGCTGTACTCAGGGATGTGCATCCTCCAGAAACCTATGGCACCTAGGAAAGCTTGTGTTTCCTTCTTGCTGGTCGGTGGAGACATCGCAGTGATCTTATTAATGACCTCTGTGGGGATCTGACGCCGTCCATCTTGCCACTTCACTCCCAGGAACTGGATCTCTCGGGCAGGTCCCTTGACTTTACTCTTCTTGATGGCAAAGCCAGCTTCCAGGAGAATCTGGATGATCTTTTCTCCTTTCTCGAAAACTTCCACTGCCGTGTTTCCCCACACAATGATGTCATCAATGTACTGTAGATGTTCCGGAGCCTCACCCTTTTCCAGTGCAGCCTGGATCAGTCCATGGCAGATGGTGGGACTGTGCTTCCACCCCTGGGGCAGTCGGTTCCAGGTGTACTGCACGCCCCTCCAGGTGAAAGCAAACTGGGGCCTGCACTCTGCTGCCAAAGGAATGGAGAAGAAGGCATTGGCAATGTCGATGGTTGCGTACCACTTTGCTGCCTTGGACTCCAGCTCGTACTGGAGCTCCAGCATGTCCGGCACGGCAGCGCTCAGTGGTGGAGTCACTTCATTCAATGCACGATAGTCCACAGTCAATCTCCATTCCCCTTCAGACTTACGCACAGGCCAAATGGGACTGTTGAAGGGTGAGTGGGTTTTGCTGACCACCCCTTGGCTCTCCAGTTTACGAATCATCTCATGGATCGGAGTCACAGAGTCTCTGTCAGTACGGTATTGCCGACGGTGCACTGTTGCTGTGGCGATTGGCACCTGTTGTTCTTCAACTCTCAGCAGTCCCACAGCAGAGGGGTCGTCGGAGAGACCAGGCAGGGTATTTAGTTGTCTGATTGCTTCCGTCTCTACAGCAGCTACTCCAAAAGCCCAACGATATCCTTTTGGGTCTTTGAAATGTCCATTTTTGAGATAGTCTATGCCAAGGATGCACGGGGCCTCTGGACCAGTCACGATGGGGTGTTTCTGCCACCCATTCCCGGTTAAACTCACTTCGGCTTCCAATACAGTCAGCTGCTGGGACCCCCCTGTCACTCCAGAAATAGAGATGGGTTCTGCTCCCACATACCCCGACGGCATCAGGATACATTGGGAGCCAGTGTCAACCAAAGCCGTGTATTTCTGTGGGTCAGATGTGCCAGGCCATCGGATCCACACAGTCCAATAGATCCGATTGTCCCTCTCCTCTACCTGGCTAGAGGCAGGGCCCCTCTAGCACTGGTTATTCCCTCCCTGAGCATACATACTAGAGGTTCCAGCATCCTGACTACTGACAGCCTGGGCATAGGAGGTTGAGGATACTTTCATTTTAGTGGCACCCTTTTGGTGAGTGTTCCTCTCCTTGAGCTCACGCACCCGGGCTGCCAGGACATAGGTGGGTTTCCCATCCCACACTCCCATGTCTTCCCCATGGTCACGCAGGTAAAACCACAGGTCAGCTCTCGGGGTGTACCCTCTCTCTCTGGCTGGGGGTCGTTGGGCTCTGACTCTGGGGCCTGTGACTCGCACCGGTGCCACATTGGAACTGCTCTTCCTCATCTCCTCCCTCACCTCCCTCATTTCCTCTTTGAGCTCTTTCACCACGGCAGAGATATGAGCCTGCAGCGGGCCATTGATCATGCTCTCATAATTCCTAAGCTTATTGGCAACAGCCCCCACTGTCACTCGGTTGTCCTCAGCATTAATGGTTGCAATAAATGTAGTATACTGAGATGGCCCCAGATTTGCCAGGTTCCATAACATCTGCGCTGTGCATCTAACCTTGTCAGGATCATTATCATGCTGTCCACTCCTCCCAAAAAGTACCTCTAGTACTGCCACTTCCCTCAGCTGTTGGATTCCCTCCTCCAGAGTTTTCCAGCGCATTCTATGGTGGTGCTCCTGCATTCTTTCTCTGTGGACAAATCTTTCTCTCACACTCGTTAAAAGCCGCTGCCAGAGGGAAAGAGGTCCAGGCTCCCTTACAAATACCTGATTTATACCTGAGTCCTGGGTCAAGGGTCCCAAATTCCTGGCCTCCCCACCATCTAGTTGGACACCTGTGCCCATAAGATCCCAAACCCGAAGTAGCCAGGCAGTGTAAGCCTCACGTCCCCGCCGTACAATATCTTTTTGCAGATTACGGAGACTTTCATACGACAGGGTCTCAGTGATGATCTGAACATGTGATTCCCTTGTGTCTTGTGAGGGCCCTCCCTTCTTATCTTTACTCTCTGGGTTTGCTGTTTTCACTTTAGATTTCCTTGTTTCCACAGGGGCAACTGCTGCTGGCTGTGACTGCCCCTGTGTGTCAGCTGGAACCTGGACAGTTGTAATGTCTGCGGGTTCTGTATCAGATTCTCTTTTGTCAGGGCAGGGCGAAGGTTTCTCACCAGCTGGGGAAATGTACTCTTTCAGCATCTGGTTCATCTCATGCATTTCTTTTATCAGAGCCTTCACCCAAACCGGGTGGTTTATGCCTGAGGCTGGCTGTGGGACAGGGGTGGGCTCTTGGGCAGCATCATTATTCTTTGGGGTAGTTATCAGAGTGCTTACCCAGGCCAGTCTCCCTTTATCTCTGAATACCAAATAGAATAGGCCTATAAGCAGCACCAACCACTGTATGACGTCATTAGCATTCAGAGGGAAATTTAACCCTTGAAAAGCTGGTGGAGTAGACCCAAAAAACTGAGTGAAGGATTGGGAGAAAATTTCCCCTGGTGCCATTTCCTCACAATATGTACCATTATTAAAGTAACCCCAGAAACACAGAGTTAGTCTATGATAGCCCTGAATCCATGTGCCTGCTTTCCAAAGGAAGTTAAAAATCCACGAATTCCTCACCTTATTAACCCACAAAATAAACTGGATGCCAGCCACAGTAGCCTTGGTTATAGGGCCCATGTTTAGATAAGGGCCAGCAAATGGCAGAAATACAGCCACAACCACGTGCCAGCCAAACCAGGGAAAGCTGGACCACATGATTTTGAGCAGTAGACTTCTATCTAGTACACAAGAACTGTTATTCCTCTGTCTCAATGCCCTTGTGCCCCACACTTGGGCGCCAAAATCTGTCTTGGTTTGACAAGACAGGTGTCTGCCAGGGAAACTGGGGTTTCCCTTAGAATAGAGAATGCAAACCCCCCACCCCTGCCAAATTATAAATTTTCAATTAAGGGCTCTCAGGCAAAGATTTGGGAATAGGAATAACAGTTCTTTACTAGGAATATCAATAATACAAATGTGGTAGGAAACAAAACTACCCCACCAAACCAGCAAACAAACAACAACAATTTGGGAAAGCCCTGACAGAATCAGAGCTGCCACCTGGCACCCTGTTAGTCAGGGTGTTGGAAGCAGTCCAGAAGTGAGTCCTGGGATGACAGACGTGGCTCTGTTGGAGCAGGGACGATCCTGTAGCCAAAAAGGGTCTAGGAGTGATGAGGAAGGGTCTAGGAGTGATGAGGAGGGGTCCAGGGGTGAGGTGATGGTGAGATGGGGTCCGGCGATGATGAGATGGGGTCTGGCGAAGATGAGATGGGGTGCCGTCTTCCTCCCAGGAATCGGGGTGAAGCAAGTGAAGTCTGTCCCCGGCCGGCTCAGTTTTCCCGGCAGCAATTGTAGACTCCCCCCACTGGGTGGGGCATCCCACAATAGGACCATGCATGCAAATGGGGCTTCTGGGGCTCTGGGGGGAGCGGGTATAGTCCGGGGGTATAGTCTGTTGATGGCCCATTACCCAAAAGGCACCCACCCCTCCCCCCGTCCCCCTCCTTCCAAAGTTACAAGAAATAAAGAACAATTCCCCAACTGCTTTCAGCAGATGAAAATAGAATACACATTTTTGATTCCATAACCCAGGACACTTAAGTATACCCAAAGAAATGTTGAAGATGATTTGAGATGAAGAAAAATGTGTGGCTTTCTTGATTTTTTTTTTCTAAATATGTTTAGGCTGAAAAGAATTATACATAGGTTGCTGTAAGAGAAAACTTTCAGGAACTTTCAAAATAGTAGCTGAAGCCTGGGGCAGTTGTCATATCCAACTATTTGGTAAAAGAGCAAATGAAGTCTAAAAAAATAGGTTAAATAGAGTAAAATTGTGTGCTTGATTTCATCTACTAAATTAAATAATTAAAATTTTAAAAAAATTAAGGGGGAATGGGGAGCGGTTGTTTGAAAAGAAATATATTTATCAGCTCACCTGAGATCATAGGAGAGATTGAAAAGGAAATTACTGTTTTCTGATGCAGTTGTCTGATTTGAAAAATAAAGGAATAATCTCTTCTCATATATTTGTGTGGCAAAGGTAAAAATCTGGTGTCTGTTTTGGATGTATAAGGCTTTTTTAAAATAGATTTCTTATTTTTTTGTTACACAGTGTAGTGTATGGATGGAATACTATGATTTATAATGACATACTTTTAAATACTTACTAATGTATTTGATCATGAGGATATGTATTTTTAAATATAATTGCTTTAAAGTCTTTTCAAATCTTGTTTATTTTCCCAATTTCTGTCCATTCTATATGTTTCATTAAATTACCCTCATTCAACATGAATGCATAGGTTTTACATGTGGAGTTATATATACCAGCTAATACTGAGAATTAAAGTTATTGTACATTATGCATAGCTTTGACTGAAAACTCCGCAAGCATGTATGTCTTCTATTAAAGTATTACAATATGTGAGTGTACTATTCTATTACACCACAGCAGACACTTTGTAAATGTGTTGCATTTATTTAAGTAGAAATCTTTTCTGTTAATGTTTAATAACATATTACTTATTAATGAAATTCGAGACATGATTAAACAAAAGATCTAAACCTTAGCCTTTTTTACATGAAAAATTCACAAAATTCAATTAGACTTTATTTCTGAAGTATATTGTACAGAAGTTTTGATCCCTGTACTAATCCATTCTTCTGTCTTTTTTTTTTTTTCTTCAAGTGTAAATTACGTAAATTGTAGATTCATCTGTCTAATCTAGTGATCTTCTGTGCTGGAGTGACTGCATAAGTGAACAGCCACAGCTGTGATCTACCTGGATATCTGTAAGGGTTTTGATATGATCCCCCACAATGTTCTCACTGCTAAATTTAAGAGATAGGGAAACCCTTGGATGGATGCACTGTTAGATGGGTAAGGAAATAGCTGGATGGCCACATCCAAAGAATTATAGCCAACAGTTCAGTCAGTTCAGTGTCAAAGTGAAAATCAGTAATGAGTTCTTACCCAAGGTAAGGTCCGTACTAGGACCAAGACTATTGATTATTTTGACAAATGGCATACACAGTAGAACTGAGCTCACCCTCAGCAAGTTTGCATATTACACCATGCTGAGTGGTGCAGATTTGTTAGAGTGAATGGATGCCAGTCAGAGGGAACTTGAAAAGGTTAAAGGGTGCAGCCAAGTGCAAGGGTTTGAGCCTGAGTGGGGTGCAACTCCCAGTACTGAGACAAACTTAGAAATGGATGAATTTAGAGTGGCACAGCAGAGAACAGCTTGGGGATATTTGTGGCTGAAAAAATAGACAGGTGTTGTCAGTCTGCGTTCACAATTCAGAAAGCAAATTGCATGCTGGCCTTCATCAAAGGAAGGATGGCAGCAAGTCTAGGGAGGAGATTTCCCTGCTCTGCTCAGCCGTTATGACATCCCACCTGGACTATTGCATCCAGGGTATGAAAGACATGGATCTTTTCAGACAGGTCCAGAAGAGGGCTGTGAAAATAGTCAGAGGACTGAAACACTTGTCCTGTGAAGAAGGGCTGAGAGAGTTGGGGTTGCTCAGTCTGAAAGAGGAGAAAGTCCTGAGAAGACCCTCTTTCAGCCTTTCAATATTCAAAGGGGCTTATAAAACAGGATAGGACCAGTTTACTATGGCCTGTAGTAACAGGGCAATTGTTTTAAACTGAAATTGGTTAGGATTAGTGTTGTATTCCTCTGGGAATGTTTTTTTCCCCAGAACCCCCTAAATCTTGTGACCATATAGTTTGACCCTTCCTCTTATCTTTAACCTATTGGCTCAGGGCCAGTTATCTATCCTGAGACAGAGACTAGATGAACCCATGCTTCTTCCTTGTTCACGCTCTTTCCCTGGAACTCTTCAAGAATAAAGCCTTGGACTAATCCTGGGGTAAGAGCCTCTTTTGGAATCTTTTACCCTGTCCCCTGAGATATTCTTCCAAAGCCCCTCAAGGAGACTGAGCTGGCCATAGAAAGCCCAGGAGGGCGGGCAGGGGAGTATTTCAGATTACACTGGGAAAAAGGAAGACATTTTCATGATGAGGATGGTAAGACACAGTTGTAGGTTGAAGGTGTGGATGCCATCCTTGCAGTTGTTCAAGATCAGGATGGATGAGGCTTTGAGCAACATGATCTTGTGAAAGACATTCTGGCCCATGGTAGAGTCTTGGACTAGATAGTATTTGAAGATTCCTGCCCACTCAGCTCTATGATTCTGCATCCTACTAGCTATTCCACAGTGACTGGTTAAATACCAGACAACAAGAGCTTGAAATTAAACTGAACATTTGTCTCCTTCTCTGCAGTTGTTATTCTTGCTCTTATGAGACTCCACATTGGGTCTTTTCGGTCGCTTCAGTTCACTTTTTTTTTTTCTACTTTGTTCTGTAAAAAATACTTCCTTCATTTATTAATGAATGAAAAAATATATTTTTCATTTCAGGAAGGAAAAAATACCTCAATAACATTTATTAATGTTTTGCTAGTTTAGGTGCTGAAATACCAAACCTTAACTTCTTCAAAAAGATTTTTTTTCCATTTCTTTATTGAATCTGTGGTAGAATTATGAAGTGATATTTGTCAGGAGCCTGTAGCATAGATATACCTGTTTCTTCATCTGTTTTGAGGGTGCACTATTACTTCATAATTTCTCTTATAATTAATCAGAAAATTTCCCTGATTACTTTTAAATACTACTGAATTTATTGAATTTACTTGAAATTGCTTGTCTCCTTAGTGAATTAGGGCATTTAACCAATGATTATAAATAAAGCTCAAAGGTATTAAGTACCTCAACCTCCAAACAGCATCTCAGACCAGCACATACCTTAAATATTAACTATAATAATAAATAAATAGATTTATTTGAAGTCAAACCAAAGAGAATTTACACAAAATTTTCAAGACTATCATTTAGTTCAGACATAATTTGTATCTATTTGGAATCTGCATTAGCTTATTTTTGGATGTCTCTTCCAACCCAAACTATTTCTACTAACCCAAAGATTCTATGATTCTATTCAGGAAGAAATTCATGACAGTACATTTAATGGCTACTTTAGACTTTAAATTTGTATGGGTGAAAAATTGGCCTTACCTGGGTGTTATAAGCTTTCATATACTCAGTAAAGATGAAACTCCATCAAAACTATGTGTGTTTCAGAGAAGCTTATGCACTGGAGCATGTAGACTTTCCTGCCTCAGTCATCTGTAAAAATTTCTCAGAGCAAGGCTGCTAAAATGAAACAGGTGAATCTTTCACCTGTGCAAATGAATCTCAGACTCCAGGAAATTAAAATAAAAAAAAAAAAAACCCAACCAGAAAACCCACCCCACAGTAACTGTTAGAGGTATGAAGTCTGTCTTTTACAAATAGATTACACCCATATTCGGAGATTGAGAGTTTCCATTCAGAAGGTAAGATAAAATCTCTGTTGGGAACGCTCTCTGAGAAAAAGGAGGGGAAGATAAGTCTGCACAAAAGCAATCTAAAAAATACATGGTGCACAAGTCATCAATAATTTAGTTTTAGTATCATTTAGGATAAAACTATTCATACTAGTATATGTAGTGGTATCTTTTTGATGCAGGAAACAGATCTCATAGACCAGATCTGGACATCCTTAAACCAAAGAATAGTATGAATTTTCTTTTTTTTTTTCTTTTTTTTAAAGTTAATTATGAAGAGATTATATCAAAAAATAAGATCGTCTATTAGTACCTAAATAAATGGTTGGGAAAAAAAAAATCTTATTTTAAATAATATTTCTCACAAACTATGCCTAAGGTGTCCATGTGTTAATGTATATACAAGGGATAGGCAAGTTGTCTTTTCCACTCTGTCAGGACGTGTCACTGATGGATTTGTATGAACATATTTTTTCCATTTCCTTCCCACAACCCCTGAGTCCTTTTTTCTATTACATAGCGCAAAAGTAATCAAGGGAATGATGCACTTTTTTTTTAAGCAGCAAGCTCTTTCAACCTTTGTGGTAACAAAGACATAGAAATTGCTCAGAGATGTAACTTCTGGTTTTCTTTTAATATTTGGCTTAAAAAAAAAAAAAAAGTGCTTTAAGAAAGATTTTCTAAGTGTGTGTTTCTAGGTACACTCCCAGATGACAAATATTGCTTTAAGGTCATAAAAATGTTGTATTTTCCTTTAGCAAACAAAGGTAAGATAAACATATATTTGATCAAAAAGCTAAAAAACAAGTAGTGCATATCCTTGAAAATTTTCCAGAAAGGCATAGCTTATAGACTGCTAAGGATTCTAACACTGGGCTTGGCAATTGCTATCTCCACACTGATCTGAGATAATATGTGAAACTGAATTGAACAGAAAAAGAAACTGCAACTTTGCTGAAAGAAGCTAGTGGTATAACTAAAGTGAAGCACTTTCTAAAAATTTAGAGCAAAAGACAATAATTACCTTTTCAGTTTCCTAAGGTGTCTGCTCCAGCCTTGAGGAACAGCTTCCACTGGAAAGTAACTTGAGTGTTTTCAGGAAAAAAAAAATAAAAAAGGAAAATAGGCTTATTGATAAACTATTTTCTATGTGTATACACATATATTTACATACAGGCTAGTCATTCTTAGGCTACAGTTACTGTAGTAAGCCTGAATGAGAACTGACATACTGCATCACAGGATATGGTTCTTATATATGTGGTATATATACCACAGGATGATATTAGATCTGATAGCAAAAATCTCTGGTAAAGTCTGGCACTGATCAGAACTTGGAGCAGGTCATGTTGTAATGAAAACATAGAAAACAGACTGGGTACTATTAAAGGGCACATATTTCACGTGGGAATTCTGTGCTCCATAGAATATCTGAATAAATACAGTTGCTAAAGTTTCCTTTTAAAAATAAAACATAAGATAAATCAACTAAAAAAAGCTTCTAAAACTCAATGAAATTCTCTATGTAAATACTGAGAGTGTATCTTTATGAAAATTGTCTTGAGTTGTGATCTTGAACTACTCGGAATTTATCTTTACACAAACCACCACTCATAGACAGGATTATCTGACATAAAGAATGTTCATACTCTAGTTTTCTTCAAGTGTCCATATTTTATTCTAGACCTTTCACCACATTGATGCAGCTGAACACACAGGAATATGCAGAAATCTGTAATTATATAATGTTATTACTCACATGCAGTGAGTATTTTATTGTATTACTATTCAACCTTTTTAATTATGTCATGAAATAAATATCATTCTACTATGTAATTAAACAAATTACCAAAATCTGCCCACTCACTAAATAAATGAGGCAGTATAATTGAACATAAATAGCTCCTGGTACCAACCTAATCTGTTGAGATAGCAGAAATGTTCTTTTCCTTTCTCTCACTAAGTAGAGAGGTCTGGCAAGTCAGAAAAGGTTTCAGAGCTTTTTTCCTTTTCTTTGGAAACTGATACCATGTCTTTCAGTTATCTGAACAGGGAAAATATCATAGATGTTGGCATTCAATTAAAAAATCAAATAAATTCTTAGAAAATCCTGATAAGGTACAAGTTGCTTTCAATAAAATTTAACCGTTAATTAATTTATATACGTATTGCGTTTAAAAGTGTCATTTAAGTTTAAACAAATTTATCAGAACATTTCATATTTCATGAAAATGAAACATAAAGTCGTCTTGAAGAACCTCTTAACTGAATATTTTTGTTGAAGAATGCAACTACAAAACTAGAATTTAGTGCATTTCTAGACAAAAATAAGGTTTGCAAGACAGGCAGAAGTCACACTAAAGCTATTATTCTTCTTGAAAGAAACTCAAAGGAAAATTGAACGAAAAACTTTTCATGATTCTGAGACTCAAGTGTAAAGACTTAAAATCTGAACTGCCTAACACTATGATAGTTTCTGACACTTACACAAATAATATAGAAAGAATATATTTCCCAACTCTGATCTTACATATTTTATTGGAAGTTTGGTGTGATTTCTCTTATCATTACAAAGTGATATTGGTCAGAATCAGCCATAGGAAAGGAGATCTGGAAAAACCTCTTGCACACATGGAAAAAATAGTGGGTTTTAAAAGTTTATATTCAATCTTACTCAGTTATTTTTGTTTCTTCCTTCATCTGTGTCCTCATATAACTATGGTGATATCTGACTTCAAACACAGCTGCCCTAATGCAGTGCACTGAACAGTGATGGATGCAAAGACGATAAATTTCAATTGGGAAGTCAAGAGGGAAAGTAACAAGAGCTGATTTGCACATTACAAATGTCATTTTCTCACTAAGAACTACTGTTTTGTCTATTTGCTTGTCTTGATATTTGCTTAGTTATAAATGAATTTCTTTTTTTTTTTTTTAATATTAAACTCATACAGAAACACCCAGGCATTTTAAATACACAAGAAAGATCTGTCCTCTTTTACTGTGTATTACAGGTTCTCTCTAGACACTGTTACCTGTTCTCAACACCTTAGCATAGCTGCAGTCCTGCCATAATACTGCTACAAGCCAATAGAAGTCTTTGCTCTGTTAAACCTGTCACTTCTGGCAGCTGTACTCTTTCTTCTGTCATATTTCTCTTCCTCAACTATCTGCTTGATGCAAAAGAAAAAAAAATGCCCCATCATTCAGTATGAGAAAGACATGAACATAATGAGGTGAATCCAATGAAGAGACACAAAGATGCATAAAGGACTGGACCGTCCCTGATGTATGAGGAGAGGCTGAGAGAGTTGGGAGATTTCAACTTGGAGAAGTGAAAGCTCAGGGGGATATTATTCGTGTGCATAAATGCTGCTTACTTGGTGGGGAAAGTAAAGATTTCACATAGGCTGGAGCCACTTGCCATAGCTGCCCCTGCTCTGAGCAGGAGGTTGGACAAAACCTTTTCCAGATGGGTCTTCCAGCCTCAAACATTTTGTTGATTGTTTGCATAAATTAATAGTAAAAAAGTTTATTGACTTTACATATGATCACAATAAATGACACAGCAATTTTAAAACTAGTACAGAGGAAAATTTATGCTAATATTTGCAAAAAAAGACTTTTTTGTTTCCCAAAGCACTAAAGTACTTACGTTAAAATTTTATAGATGTAGGGGATTTTCTTAGAGAACATAAATTGACCTTAATTTTGAAATACATCCCTTCAGAACTGCACCAGCTAAGTGCATAGTCTCAAATTGTAGGAAATGAAGGTATTTATTAAAGAAATAGAGGCTGAGTGTTTCTCCCTCTTTGGAAAAATACCAATCAGGATTCTGAAAAAAGAGAAAGAGTATTAAATCTGTACACCTATATTATTTCTTTCAACATGTACCTTGAATAATATCTTTTTAACAAACATGGAGTGGATGTCTTCCCTTGTCTGTGTCTAGGACACTTCCCCATACACATACCCTTACTAAAATAAAATTATTTTTCCATAAGAAGTTGTTATCTTGTGGGATTCAAACAAACAAATAAACAGACAGACAGACAAAATCTGTCCTTGTTTCTCTTAAACCCTTTGATTTTACCCTTTCAAGTACCTGCCTTCAAGGGTTATCGTTGTCTCAATTCAGTGAAAATACCTCTCCTCCATGAACAATGATTCCTGTTGTTCCAGCTTCCATTTATATCTGAACAATAGCTATTTCTCAAACTTTTCAAGGTGTAAAATGACTGTGCAAGCCCAAACATTACCCTCAGCCAAGATCTCTACCCCAAGTAGCTAAGAAGTAGAGATAATGCGCTTTCTCATGTTTGTGTGTTAATCAGCAAGGCTAAGTAGCTCTCAGTTGCCACACAGAGCAAAAGATAATAAGGCAACTGCTAATCTTAGCAATGACTGAATCCTTGAATCCAGCTAGAAAAATCTGTCAACACAGTAATGTCTTGCATAGTATAGTTGCTTAAAGTGTTTTTGCCCTGACATGATGTTTTATTAGTCATTTGTAAGTGATTACAAATATCTAAAATTTTGTCACTTCAAACAACAAATGAACTTTCTGATGCAGCATGTCTGTGGCCCTAATTTGATGAGTCAATGTGGAGCATTTCTTCTCCTTTTCCAGAGCTGTTCACTCTTTGCCTTTCAATCTCAAATTACATTACGAAAAGGTTCTTGTACTATGAGGAGACCGATTTCAGTTTAAAATCACCTTGATGAGGCTTCTATGTTTTCATCAATTTTGATTTAATCTCTAAAAAAAGTCTTTAAAAATTTCCTTACAAAGGAAAGTATTTAAAATCTATCTCACCCAGGCAAATATCATGCTGAGTAATTAGATTACACTTCTATGCAACTATACCAATGTTCTCTTTGAGAAACCTTTTCCCAGATTCACAAAAATATTCACATTTCAAAGACTTGCTTGACTTTCTAAAGTTCTCCAGAAAATTTATGATGTTGCTATCTTTGTCTTGGAACTTCTTAGGTGCATCTTTGTCCACACTTATAATTTAGTATTTATTAAAGAGAAGAAAATCACCTTTTAACATTTACAACAATCTATGATGTTAATATGTGAGAGAACCTAACCACAATAAAAGCTGAGGTAATTGCTTAAAAAAACAAATAAAAAACCCCAACCAAACAAAAAACCACCCACTTAAAATTAGGGAATAAATAGGATAAATTTGCTTAAATACAGTGGTTCACATACAATGCACAATTAACAGATTAAGAGTGACAAAAATCAGAGACAAAGCTGGTGAGTACCACAGTATGTTACTGAGTGAGTTTCAGATAGAAGTCCCATATTGTGACCCACAAAATACACAAACTTTATTAACAACCATAGAAACAACAACCAAATGAAAAAAAAAATCTTTTCAGTAAGGATGAGAAAATGTGATCTTGTTCATAATGCGTTACTTATTGGTATTTGCTCCTTGTGAGTTGTGAAAATGAGTCAACCATTGACATACCATGTTGTTTAATAAAATTTCCTCACATGAAATAAAATTTCGTTGTGCAGCCAAGGAAACATGCCATAGAAAAGCTTGCTAACAGTCAAAATGGTTCTCAATTATGTTTAAGTAGAGCAGGCCTGAGGAGAAACAAAACAATTGCCTAAGTAAGCAGGTGATGCTGCTTACAGGGAAAGAACACCGACATATTTCATGTATTACTGCAAGCCAAGTATTTTTCAGGAAAGTGTTGTGTCTTACTATTAGTCGTAATACCTCCTCTGCATGAAAAACAGGTTAATTTATCTTCTGTATTGTAGTCTTCTATAAATTTTAAAGGTCATAAAATGATAGCTTTAAGCTGAATTTTGTGTGATAAATGTAGCATTACTATCTGAGAAGTAGCCTGAGCTCAAGAAAAGTTGTATACTCTACTGTTTTGGTGGTTTTTTCACATTCCAGTCATGGTTCCTCAAATTCCAACAAAATATAACAATTATAATTCCAATAGAATAGATATAAGTCTTATTGAGATCTTTTATTTTAAGGTCTTATTATGTGCATATATTTAATAATAATTTCATACTCATCATAATCCTTGAAGCACTTTAAAATCACATTTTATGTTCTAATACATGTGGTTTATCTTCATTATACATTATTTATGTATGTATTATTTGTTCTTCATATTAATTTTCATATTTATATCCTTACAATATGAGACTAATTATGTTGTTTGAAGCATTTTAAATATGTCTAAGACTTACTTCCTCTTTACTGTTTTCTTATACTTTTTGTTTGCATTGTATATTGTGCTGCTGAAAAGAGTTTGCACAGTGTTAAGTGAAAGGGTAAGTCCTATATCAGCTTAAGCAGCTTAACTTAAATGTGATTTTTCTGTTGGAAAAATGGATATCCCAGCTTTCCAGGTGAAAATGTTCTTGTAAAGAATACTTTGAATCATGTCTATGCACAGCATTCTGCACACCATTCAGCAAACCCACCAAAATCTGGAGTTTCATTTTCCATCATAGTGGAATCTCTTCCCTACAGTGTCAATTTTCCAGTTATTTAATCACTGCTCTCCCTGTGGCATCAGATGCAACTGACCAATGAGAAATAGTTGGTGTTCATTTAAAAGTTGTATATTTCCACTTACCCTGCAATCATGATGCTATTCCAACTGTTTTTGAACTGGAAATATCTATGCCAAATGGACAAAGAAAATTACAGGGTTCAGAGAGACTGAAAAGATTGAAAATCAATAAACCTCCTGAAACTGGAAGAAGAAAATAAATATCCCATACATAACTCAGATAATATTTTTTTCTTTTGTACTTACCATTTCTTCTTATTTTATGGCAATGCCCTACACAAGGGTGTATAACACCTCCAGCCATCATGAATTTGTCAACAACAAACTGTGTCAAACCAATCTAATATCCTCCCATGACACAGGAACAGCCTTGTGGCAAGAGACAAAATAGATGTCATGTCTTGATTCCAGTGCATTTTTTGATGCTGTCTCATATGACATTCTCTTAATGAAGTTCAGAAAACATCATCTGGTGGGAAGTGGTTGTAAGATGTAAAAACATTTCTAAAAAAGATAATAGCACTGCTGTTTTCACTGGAACAAAGAATCAATGACTAAACTGAGAACGTGTACCAGCAGCCAGAGAATATCATCAGGGTTGACCTGATAATGCAGGTAAATGCATAAATTTTCAGGTGTAGAAAACTGGGAAAGATTGCCAGGGTATAGGAGGAATAAGAATTTAGAGGACTCCTAATGAACTGGGAAAAAGGTTGGAGAAAAGGATGCAGTTTATAAGATATGCCAAAGAATAAGTGTAGGAAAGTATTGCATCTCAATTTAAAATATATATATACGTTAAGTGAGTAATATAAGTGCATAGTAGACCTATGAATCAAAATCTGATGAATATATGCAAAGCATCAGATAACATTTTTTTAATTGGGAAAAAAGAGGAAGAAAAGAAAAAGGTAAATAGCCTACCTATCTATCCATTTCAGCTGAGTAAAGTGATCAGCATCATTAGGCAGGTGAACTAGATTCTATAAGGATAACCTAAAAGCCCATTAAAAATTACACTGACATTTGTCCATGCACCTCTACATGCTGTACAATGTAATATTGATAGAAAATAAATAAGTGTTGGGGTTATATATTACTATAAAATAAAAGAGAAACCCTCCACTTATCTATTTTGAATTTATCTCTTTTTTTTTTAAGATTTTGTCTTAAAAAAAATAGAAAAGATAAATTGTGTTAGTTATACTTCTTCTACCAGGCTTCAATGTAAATCTGTACATTGAGGCAAAACCAGGTCTAATAAGCAAGCAGTCACCATCTCTATGGTTTTAAGTTAATCGTGGTTACTGATATTTTGCAATTTGGGGGGGAAGGGGGAGGAGGGAGGGGGTTGCGGGGTTTTTTTGTTTATTTGCTTGTTTTTATTCATTTCAGGCTATCTTAAGTCATCATGGATAAGTCTTCAGAGTAAAGGCACTCTTTACCCTATGTCCTCTTCATCACTGTTTGCTGGACAGTGCTGTGCTCTCCTGCTCCCACAGGCGTTTCCCCTCCTGCCTCTGCACATGCTGCAACTGCTATGATGAGATACAGCCACAGGGTATCTGTAGGAGCACAGGTATGATATAACATCAATTACTTTGTAAAATGTATATAAACACTCTCCGACACCTGACCTTGTGAGAAGAAATGGTCTTAGCCCCCACCCATAAAAATAGATTCAAGCTGCTTTAAAAAAGGCTTCAGGGACCCTTGGAAGGACACATATGAACACAGAGTGCCGTGCTGTTAAACAAAATATGATGAAACAAATTTGATCACAGCCAAATATGGATGAAGCTCTATGCAGCATACATTCCCTAGGTTGTAGGTTTTTCCATCTACAGGCTAAGAGGAAATGAGATTGAATAAAAAGACTAAGGAAAAGGGAAAGTTCATGCAGGGAAAATGAAGTTATTTTCTTCTGGTTTTAATCTGTCTATGAAAATACATTCTGGGAAAAGGACTATACTATTATATTTAAAGGTCTTCAGACACCCCCTTCAAAAGTTAGTTAAATTAAGCAATATAGAAGAAAAAAGTTCTGATAAGAACAGCTACAGACATAGCTTAAAAAACTTGATTTATATGTATGTAAATGAATAATTATTTCATCTAAGAAAAATTAAAAAAGAAAATAGCTTCTTTCTCTGATAGGTAATATAATTTAAGTAATTGACTCCCTCTGCATGTATAATAGCAGACTAGTTCTGGAGCATCAATTAAATGGATTTATGAATAGAAAAAGGCATGTTGTTATGCTTTCATCTTAAAAAAAAACAAAAACAAAACAACAACAACAACAAAAACCCCACAATAATTCTCAGTAGAAGGAAGACAAAAATAAAATAGTGGGAAATTAAAACCTTAACATGCTTGTCATTGATAACATCCAGTGTTAGCCTTGCTAAATCTGCAAACAGTAGACCTGAGACATAAATATTCTAGTTCCTGGTGAAGTAAAACAAAAAAATACCATTATCAATGATGTACTTGTGCATTTTTCTAACATGCTGTGGTTTATTTGTTTTCTAGAGTCTTCACCCAAGACAGCATTTCTTCAGCAGGATGCGCAATTACTGAGTCATAAGCTCAAAAAATTAAAACCCTTGACATTACTCAAAAAGTGCAGAAATGAGACTAATTTATCAAAACGCTTCAAGATAACTATGCTGAAACTAATGTAGTCTTTTAAATACTCTGTGAATGCATTCATGGCCATGTGCATGAAATATCAATCCTCTGATTACAAGTCCACACCCTACGATTTAGCATAGTCAACTTGGTATAGAAACACTTGCTTTCACAGAAAAACTTTATTCAAGGAAGACAAAACAACCAGGTGAAACAGCGGTAGTCAAATAAACGAAAACTGGTTAAAAATGGTTTTCTGATTTCTTTATAGTCTGCTAAAGGAACTAGTCTATTAAATCTTTAAGCGAGATATAATAAAAGGAGATATGATTGTGAGTATTGCAAATGCTGGGGTTATGTATTTTATTTATGTATTTATTTGACTTTCTAAAAGAGAAGGACCGAATGTTTGGTCCTTCCTTGTACTATGGGCTTGCAGCTCAGACAGCTGATTTTATCCTGTATCAAAAGAGGTGTGGGCAACAAGCCAAGGAGGTGATTGTCTCAGTCTGCTCCACTTTCGTGAGGCCCCAGCTAAAGTACTGTGCTCACCTCTGGGACTCCCAAAGTAAGAAGGACAGGGACCTGCTGGAGTGAGTGCAGAGGAGGGCCATGAGGATGATCAGAGGGCTAGAACACTTCTTCTGTGGAGTCAGGCTGAGAGAGTCAGGGTTATTCAGACAGAAGAGAAGGCTCTAGGAGGAATTTACAGCACCTTCCAGTACCTCAAGGGACCTACAAGAAAGCTGGAGAGGGACTTTTTACAAGGACTTCTCTCTAACATTGGATCTCTCTCAGAATTGGAAGATGGCTTATTTGTTCTGTTTGCTCTGAAATGACTGCTGGTCTGCAAAACTTATACTTGCTTTCCAGCTTCAAGTTTAGAAATCACAAGGATTACTTAATCCTTGAGATTAAGAAATAATAATCTGCTGCTTTCAGGAACTCAAACTCTTTTTTTTTTTTATAATTGTCTTCACTATAGTGGAATATATACATTAATTTGTAATATATCTCAGTTAGCTGATGAGTAAAACCTAACTTGTTGACTAGTTAGACTAATGACAAAGTTTGAAAAAGTGTCACTTGCTGTTTCTTCCAAGGCTAGGACCAGCCTAAATTTAAATAATTTAATAATTTATCTAAAAGTGTTAGTTAATCTAATAAAACTAATCTTGGGAGAAATTCAACAGAAAAATGAGAAAAATAGAAAATAAAAATTAACACTGGAAATAATCACCATTTTTAATTTATTTTGTGTTAGCAGGATTCAAGTATTTTGTATAATATTTCTTAAAACAACATCTTCACACATATTTGAGTGGGAAGAAGGGAAGTACCAGCTTTTCTAATTTATTTTTTGATTAACCTCAGATATCATCTGCAATTAAAAATATGATGATGTGAAACAATTATTTGTCTCTCTGGGCTCAAAAATCTTTTCCTGTAACCAGGCACATAAAATGAATTGCCTGAATTTAAATAAAACATTAGAAGAATGGGTCAGCACAGGAGTCACTTACAAACCTGAAGTGCTCTTGATTTGAATCATTCTTTCATGAAAGCTTATTTCCCCTCTCTGTTTCTTGGGGTATGACATAACTGATTTACATATCTTTGTGTATCCCGACATTCACTATTCTCATATCTCCATGTAACCCATCAGTTCTGGGCAGCTATATTATGGTGTTCATGATTCAACAGTATCATCAGCACTAAACCCAGAATTCAATCGAGCAGCAAATTTACAGTCTGGATCAAGGTTAAGCAGATTAGGTCCTGCTCCATAATAACAATATGAAGGGTTGCCACAGAAAAACAACACCAAATACAGTTCCTGCCAGTGAATTTTCATTTAGACTCTGTGGTTCTTAAACAGTAAAAGCTGACTAAACAGTGCATCTCTATTTATATTTTGTTACAGGAATTTTAGGAAAGCTTCCAATGTATATTATATGGGCTAAAGCACATTTTGGCTTTGTCCTCATAATCTAGGGTCAAACTGCAATGTAATCAGGATGCAATATTAGTTTAAAAGTGAAGTCAGGGGAGATAACTGAAGGATGTAAAATCTTTTATGAGAAGCTTTGACACATTAATTTGGCATCATTACAATCGAAGTATGCAGTACGTGCTGGGTTTGTGTTAAAGGCATGATAGTGTGATGGGGACAAGGGCTGGGAGAAAGTTGTTGACATTAGTAAGGGATACAACGCTGTAAGGAAAATTGGGGGCAGGGGTTGCATGTTGGGAAAAGAGCAGTTTTGTGAGGCAAATTCTGCCATGGACATCCTAGAATCATTTACCATCTGTGAAGCTGTGGCAGCTCCTCACTCGCTGCAGGGTGGGGCCAATGCTTTTGAATTTGTGTACTTGCACAAAAAACGAGGTGGTGTTGCAGAGCAAGGCATGGATTGGGTGTTTGTTATAACACTGATGTATTGCAGCTTTTACAAGAGATTCAAATCTCTGAAACAGCATTGTCATTCACTGTCTGGCTGGTGATGGCAGCAGTCTCCATTACGTGTTGACACAAAAGAATCACTGATGAAGTGACAAGACTTGCTGAACTGCTGGCTCTGGTGGGTTCTTTTAACCAGCTGGCCAATATCAACTGTGACTACTCCAGCCTGTGCATGATGTGCATAGCACATAGCCTATGCATCTGTTTATGCTGACTAGTTTAAACTACTTGGCAAACCACATCTCAAATACTTCATACCCTAATTAATATATATTAAATACTGCCACAGACTATGTCCTATGTGTCCATTCCTAACTATTTACATATATTTAATCTGTGTTCAATTTACTCAATTCTGCAGCAGTAAAAACTTTCAGATGTCTCTGGGAAAGACAGATTCTTCCCCTAGCATTGAAAGAACATCTATTGGTAAGTCTATTCAGAGCAGGGACTGCCTGGAGGGAAACTTCAGGGCTGGCTGAAAGTCCCACCTTGAGAACTCTGACAAGAGTCAAACACTTTCCTGTGGAGACAGTTAGTACTTCAGTAAAGCACGTCTCAAGTCACTTTATTGTCTCAAAGAAGTTTTTAAGGAAATTCTGACTAAATGTGTTAGGCATGCAAGCAAAGACACCCCTGATCTCTTGCTACCCTATGATCACAATCGTGGAAAACTTGAATTCTGTGATGGTATTAGAAATATAACTTAAAATGTGTAGAGATTTTGTTTAAAAGGGCATGAGAAATGAGAGAACAGGCTGTCAGGAAAGTCTCTCTTGCCTTTGCCCATGGCCTGTTCCATGCAATATTTCCCTTACGCATTCCCCCTTCTGCTTCCCACTCCACCAGCTAGCCATTCTCCTCTATGCTATCTCATTTCAGCTGATCAGTGCTCTAACCCAGCTAAGGTTGCATGACTGTCTCATCTATAACTCTTTGTTATTTACAGACCATGAAATATTGCCCAAAAGACTAGGAGGATATGACTAAGAATAATCTTGTGTTCACCACACTGGTGGTGGTGCTTAAGGCACTGTTTGTAAATTCATCACAATATAAAATCTATTTTGTGAACAGTTCAAACATTCCTTCAGCTGCCTACCAAGATTTTAAGTAGATTATTTCAGAGTCATAGTTTTCTATAACCTATAGGAGAGCTAGTCAAGACTTGTCTAAAAAATATGGTAATTTTCCCGAAGATAACTTATTGTCAAATTAGATGTCAATTAATATGATCAATAGACTCACTATAGCTAGTTCCAAATTTTGGTCCCATTTCACACGTGTGTAGTTTACCTTAGAATACCTTTAATGGTACACCTTGAATTTATGCAAATTTCTGAAGTTGGCTTTTAAACTGCTTCAAGGGATCTCACTTCAAGTTATCTGACTTTAAAATATCTGATCTTGGGGAATAGAATACAATTCCTTGTTAAATACAAATCTTATAGATATATGTTGATATAATTTGATTTAAGCTATCACATGTCTCATGAACATCTACTTTTGATCTTAATTAGACTCCCTTTTAACTCACTAGAGAGAAATGTTACCCTACAGAATTCAGGGGTTCAGATTTAGAAATCTGCCATGAGATAAAATGAGCTAATTTTAAAGTGTCATTTTACTTCCTTGGCTAAGAAAATGAAGTTACAAATTAGCTCTGAGGTAAACACAAACAATATAAATATATAAAGGTGACTCAAATGTCCCACCTTTGCTGGCAAGAACATATATAGACTGAAAAAAATTTAACTTCAGAACTCAATTAATGTAGGTGAAGGTGAGTATTCCTGAAATTTTGTTTGAAAAGCTGCAAATACTTGAAAGTTGCTATTCAGCAGTATTTAGAAGAAAAAGAAAAAAATAAAACAAGCCCAAGAAAAAATAATTTTTCAAAATGAAATTATTTTTTTAAGCAATTTTCCTACCTAAAGGGCCTGCTTTTATTAACTTTATGATAAAATATGCTCACAGAAATATTATTCTGTGTAAAAAAATCTCAGTAATTAAGAAAATATTTCATTCTGTGATGTTTACAGTAAAAATAATAATAAAAAGGAAACCACAAATCCCAACAGATATTGTGAGGATACATGAATCATTCTGTTTTAAGTAATCAGGATACTAATTCCAAAGAGTGATAAACTAATTTTTTAGGCAAAAAATAAAAGGCTACATATTAGTGAGAATTATTCTTAGACCAAATTTCATTTTGCAACCCTGGACCATTTTACCCAGAGGGTTATTTAAAGGAAAAAGGAGGAAAAGAATTGTATAATGTGAAAACTAATATTATTTTCTTTCCCCTCACCTTACTGAATAAATCAGCTTAATTAAAAAATCTGTCATCTATTTTTCTGACAAAAAAATGTTATTAGAAAAAATTTATCCTACAGGGTGAAAATTTGGACAAACAGGCTTAGAAAGGTGGAAAATAAGACAAATTCATCATCATGAAACTTGGTATTTAATTCATAAGAAAGGGGAAAACCTATTATACATAAAAGTTTTGTGGACAACCTTAGGTGTAGTACCCAAAAACTGTTTAGATTTTTAGGTTCTTGAAAGGCTTTTTACCAGTGTTATGAGCCTAAACAGAATCAAATTGTACAGATTTTTCTGTTTATCCTTGTGCCTGCTTAAGTGTAGTTTCAGAGAAAATTATCTGGAAACTGATGTGGTAATAAGAACAGTAATTCCTTCATTTTCCCCTCTGACCATTTTGTATGAGCCAGGTACAGAATGCATAAAAGCTTGAAAGGAAAAGCATAGCCAGAAGGGCAGAGCTGAGTGCAAGAAGCCAGAGGGTTGGAGAGTGATGTGGTAAGAAAGGTGTAGGTGTGTGGGTGACTCTGCTGTTCTTCAGTGTCCATTTGGGGCCTTGGATGCTTCAGTCTCCTTCTTGGAAGTATTTAGTCACCAACACAGAGACTCACAACGGCCACAATGTTGGGCACTAGGTCAGAAAAACAGCCAAGAGAAAATTCCAAAGAGGATTGTGCCTGAGAATCTTTCTATTCTGTATATTCACTCTCTGCACTTACTTCTCCAGAGGTATCGCAAGTTACCTCTTTGTTAAAGCAAAAAGAGACCTGGATGACTTTATCCAGATCTTTTGTGTTGCTGTATTTGGTTTTACTTTCTTTGAAAGTTAAGCCAGCTGAAACTGGAGATGCTGGAACTGCCTTTTGAATGGCAGTTTGCTGGCAGAAAACTTTTGGAGAAGGGGGAAAGCAAAGTTCATTTTCCTCCTTGTACAGAGGAATGTTAACACATTTCTCCTGCCTGCTGGAGGAGTCCCCTAGCGATCAGATTTCAAACTTTAAAAAGAGGAGTCAGTCCTGGACAATTCAGGGAAGAGAAAAAAAAAAAAGAAAAAAAAAAAAGAAAAAAAAAAAGAGAGAGAGAGAAAATATAGGGAAAAAATAACAAAACAAAAAACCCTACAAACCAACCCCCAACAAACTAAAAATTAACAAAATCCACAAAAGCCCTATAAAAATCCTTTCAGACAGACATTCCTGGAGATATTTTATCATCCGAGTTTCTACTGGACAGAACATCCAGACCTGTTAAAGCAAATAAGTTATAAAAGGAAGTGGAGTTCAAAATTTTGTGGTTAAATAACTGGAAGTAGTGCTGTTGCACTTTTTGAATGGTTTTGATTTATTACTCCAAAGGTTCTAACTCACCCTCTGTCTTACAACTACAGCTTGTGAACCTTGATTCCATTTCAGAAAACATTTAGGAACCACCATTCTTTACTGGATCTGGCTCAAAGGCCAGTAAACTTTGTTATACTAATTTATTTTGCTTTTTCCCTTCCATTTTTTTTTTTTTTCAAATGTGAGCATTTGATTAAAAATATACAAAGATATAAGGCTTGGCACTTGGCAACAACAAACAAAAAAGAGAAAGAAAGAAGAGTGGATTAAAAATAAATTAAATTAATGGGAAATAAATGAACTCTTGTTTTTATTATGGATACTTACTTTGTGCTAACCTGCATGAAAATAATGACCTAATTCACTGAAATCTGTGTGAAATTTTGTCATTGCTCATTCATTTATTATGCTGTCAAAAATATGTCTTCATTCATACTTAATGGACAGTTCTTCAACAATTATTTATACTTACTACACAATATATAAATAATAATAATAATAATAATAAATTAATAATAATAATAATAATAAACCATTTTCTCTCCTTGTCACAATTCAATAAAACCATGTATTTGGAAAAAAAGAAAATCAAGATATTACACATAATTTTGGCCTCTCTGTCAGGTGTAGTAGTAGAATCCAGCTAACATTATGGCCATTAGGAAAATGGTTTGTTCAATACTTCTAAACAGTATTTTTTTTTTTTTTTGGAAAGGCCATGTCTTAACTACAGGTCCAGAAATGTGTAATTCCTTGTGTTACTATGCTACAGGGTATTTCAAAATAGTAGGAAAGAATAGAAAGAACAGCCAGATCTCAGTGTTTGATAGGAAGAAGTTGGTTCATTTTTCTTCTAAAATGTAAAATGATAAACTGCAGGTCCTTTGTAATACTGCATTGTGTATTTCAAATTTTTTGTCATTGTACAGAAAAAAACAAGAAATACTTAACAAAGAAATAAAATTAATAACAGAGATGATAGTTTTAACTTTATAGTACTGAATTTGAATAAATTTGTCAATATTTTGATTCTCATTTTTGCACTTTTTAAAAAAGGGACATAAAATTTTGCTCAAAGACAGTTTTCAGGATTTCCTAAAACAGAATCCTGCCCCATTGCCAGAAAAAAATACTTCATTAAAGTTTACCATTGTGGCATATTAGGTGGCATATTTACTAGTCAATTTTATTGGAGAAATAAGAAAATAATTTTACCTTCACAAAAGAAAGGTCATATCTACTGAGACTGAAGTACAAAATAAGAAGAATTAAAGATCACTAAGTTAATAACTTATTTTTTTTCCAAATAATTGGTAAGACTAAATTAGGAGAAAGCGGAAATTTGGCTGACCATCTTCAAAAAGGAAATTCTTCTGAACTGTTTTCAAAAATTTAACCCCTACTATACACAATAGTCTCTTGATTCTGCCTCCTCAGTCTATCTTACCTTTCCTTTTAGCTTTCCTCTGGTGTTTCAGTCAGAATTTTTTGCTACATTTCTGACAGAAAGAGATAGCATTATGAAAAGGAAAGGCATTATATTCCTTGGAAACATTTAACTTATGATGATAATTTCAAACATATATTTTTAAACTATTGCATTAAAAATTGAATTAATAGGAGTAGGATTATTAGGAAACTTATTTGAAATAGAAAGGGCAGAGTACAGCAAAAGAGTAATTTGATACAAAACACCACCAAGTCAGATTCAGAAAAGTTGGAACCTTGGCTTCTTTTTTTTCCTGCTAGTTTTCACATGAATTGCCTCTAAAACATACAATGGAAAATACTGACACTGAGCATTTCCAGTATCCACTATATTCCTGAGATATTGTTGAATTTGAAGACAATATTTCAGCTTATTCTGAGAACAGAGAAAATTCACTCTGTTGAGGAGTAGTTCAGATTCAGAAAATAAGACTTTATATCTTGTTTAGCTTGGACAAGAGTTAGATCAATGAAAAGCTCTTGAGAGAAGTTTAAGGCAAGCAGTCTTAACTTTCTCAGATGTGGTTAATATAGTCTGTTAACTCAACATAGCTCAACATTGTTAAGCTAAAATAAGACTGAACCCTATGGCAGATGGGAAGCTTTGGTAATCAACAGGAGAACAGGTGCTCCTTCCTTCCTTCCTTCCTTCCTTCCTTCCTTCCTTCCTTCCTTCCTTCCTTCCTTCCTTCCTTCCTTCCTTCCTTCCTTCCTTCAGAGAAGTGGTAAAACTACTGTTATCTACCAGCTGTCCAAAAGGCTCTGAGAAGCAGATGATTTTAATATGCCTTGTCACAGGATCACTACTGATGTATTTCACAAACGTAAGAGAAATAATTCATAAATACAAAATCGAACTGAGTGTAAGATGAGTGGGTGGTGAAGGGATGTTGGTTTGTAGCATAGCTGTGGCAGACTTCTAGATACATCTTGTGCTATTACAATGAGAGAAAATGTATTGCCTCCTTGTTAGGTAGTTAGGGCAGGACAGAGTCTATTTAATATCGGCATAAAACCCAGATGTAAAATAAAGCACTTAGGAAAACAACTTGTATGAATAATATGCCTAAATCATTCACTGAGATGGTACCCAACTCTAGAACCTCTGACAATATTTTTCTCTCCTAGCCTGGGCACTTGCTCAGAAGAGATAAAAAAAAAGTCCAATTTAGTACCTGAGTTGAGCAGTCCAATTCCTGTCTTGAGACTTTTATTTTTAATAAATAAAGGCTTTTAATGATATAACTACTACGAAAACCATAACTCATTTAATTCTCCATAGCAGTAGAGGAAGTTCTTCTTTCTGAAAATACACATCTGCATTGCACTGAGCCAGGCAGATGTTCTTAGAGTTATAAAACATGGTGGGATGTAAGGATTTATAAACATTACAAAAGCTAAGGAAATTGGAAGGTAGCCTTCCATTAAAAAGGCTATATGAGAGTAAGGCAAAATAAGAAGCATCAAAAATGAACAATCATTTTTCCCAACTCCTTCATAGCATTGTGTTTCTGCAAACTGAAATATTAGGTAGCATTATTCACCTTTAAATTCTCTCCTGTGGAAACTAAAATAGGCTGTCATCATGCCATATGCTTCCAACAGAGGTAGTGGTAAACTGCAGCTGTAGTCTTCAGCTTCTCTAGTTTTATGTTTAAAAAATCAAAGGCAGTTATTTCTTTTTACCTTATTTTCTTCTATGCACATTGCTAAAGGTTGTTTATGGTGTATGTACTTTTTTTACAAAGGTGGCAAAAATCAGGAATTTTATTAAAGAAAAAAAACACTTGAAATTTATTCCTTTACAATTCAGCATAAATTTAAATGGAAACTTTTACTGACCAAAAAGTGAAAAAGAATGTGGGGTTTTTTTTCTAAATATAAGCAATGAATTCTTTCTTTAAAGTTGTGAATTGCTACATACAATGAAAAAAACTTACCCTAGATAACAGTGTTAATTAAAATTTTAATTGTATCTGTATGAATTACCAAGGGCAGAAGAAAAATCATATACAGAACATTGCTTGATGTTTTCGGTTTATTTTTTTAATTCCTTTTTTTTTTAATGACACCCCCCTCCCCCCCACCCTTTCTGTTCCTTTTCAACTGTTTCTGGAAGCTCATTCAGCTAAACTTGAGAGTGCAAGAGCATCCCCTGCAGGAGCATTACAGCCCACACTGATTTTCTCTTTTCCATGGTGTTTTTTCTTCTGTTAATTTGTATTCATCTTGCATGGTGCACAGTAATTGTGTCTAGAGAATTAGAAAGGGATGGCTATTGCAGTGGTAATAGAATTACTATCAGTGTTCTAAGCTGGTAAAAGGATTGTGAGTTTCAGTCAGAGGATTTAAAAACACATGCTGAAATGTATATCGGGATCTCTTTTCTGCAGCACCACTTATGTGTTTTTCTTTTGGGTTATAAGTGGGATCATTTAAAGTCAGCAAATGTTGCTAAAAAAGATGGTACTAGAATTCTCTGAAAAAGCACCTTTAGGTTTGTACATGATAACAACATATGAATGGGCAGACACTCTGAAATGATCAAACTGTCTGCCTAAGTGTCCTTGAATTCAGTGGGAACTGAGTCACTGGCTACAGCAGTTACTACTGGCTACAGTTACTCATTGTTCTTTTATATCATTTTTTTTTCTTCCAATATGTTCTTTCTGATTTAATCTCCCCTGTTTTATTTAAATAAAAAAGAAAAGAGAAAATTTATCATCCTTAAATGCCAAGATATTATGAATATGGCCAAAACTTCTGATCTGTGTGTTGCTTTAGAGAGTGAATATGTAAAAATTAATATATGGGAAACAATTTTCAAATCCTGATACAAGTTTTATGGATTTTACAATATTATGAAAGCAACAGCTTAATGACCACCTATATAGTATTATAAGTTTTAGTAATCTATTTTTATTATAAAAACCAACAATAAAAACCAGACAAGTTATGTATTTTGACCTCTTGAGGTGTTGATATTCTACCTATAAGAACTAAATTGTAAATCTGTAAATCTGGCTTCAGCATTAGATGGCAGAAATTCAATTTGAACTATTTCTTTTTGAAGAAAGATCCATCCTTTCAGTTATATGAGACTACAGATCCGCTGAAATTTGTGCTCATACAAACAACATGAATAAAATTAATTTGTAAAATTGCCTCTTGATGGTTTAAGAAGGAGAATTTGATTGTTCAACTGGTTATTTTTCTTTCCTTTCCCTGAATACTTTATAAAGCCAAGGTCCCACACAGAAAAGAATTACACAACAATGCCTGATAATGATCTGGGACTTAAAATGGAATCCATTGATATCTACAAGGTTTTTTTAAAAGGAGAAGTAGAATAAGGACCGCAGTATGACCTGCACCTCTTGTTCTCTGTTCTGTTAATCTGTTTTTTTCTCAATCCTCATTTTAAAAGCTGGAAGACACCCATTTGTATTATTTGTTATAGAAGCAACATTCTTTCCCTCACAGACAGCTGGTAGTAGTCAGGGGCAAATCTTTCCCTTGCCCTTTTTGGGTTCACTCTCTGTACAGAAATTGGAAACCCTAGTGACAGAACAGCTGTTTGAACACCCAGATTACCATAATACACAACAAAATGTGCACTAATCTCCCTAATAAAAGATTTTCTGGTGTTTTTTTTTTATTTATTTAAAAGAAGCTATTGGTTTTCAGACTAATAGACCAGTCCTTAACAAATATTTTCCACCACTGAGATAAAGCAAAATGTCTTTAGGAAATTGAAAAGTTGAGAACAGTCCCTAAATCCCACTTTATTTTGCCTTAAATGCCTTTTTGTAGACATTGCCCAACTATTTACAAATAAAATTTTCTTCAGAATTTGCATTTCCTCACTAATCAGCTGAGATTTTGCACAGAGTCATATTATAAAAACTAATTTGGAGTTAAGATGAACATCTTAGTCATCAGTTGTGATCTCCAGGCAGTAGTCTATCCCATTATTGGGCCAAAGAATACCACTCTTTTGCACTCAGAATCTTGTGATAGTGTCCCAATGGAACTTATTTCTACCATTCATCCTGCTACAGATTGTTATGGAACTTCAGCCTCATTGGCAAAACACATCTAATTTCCAGATGAAATTTCTTTTCTGACAATCTGTAGCCATTTGCTAATGAGTTTATGCTGTTCTTTGGACTGTATAATTCAATTTTCTCTATTGTCTTTTTTCCTCTGATTATCTAAGAGAGAAGAAAATAAAGCCACTCACAAGCTTATTCTGTAAGACTTGTCTTGATCTTTGGTCATCTTAACATCTCTTCATTACATCTTTCTGAGGTGTATTTGTGTGTGTTTGGGTTTGTTTGTTTTCTTTAATAAATAGTCAAAACTGTACACAAAACCACACAGAACTATCTCCCCTCCAGGGAGGCTTTTTCATTCCTCCCTTAACATCCTTTCTTCATGTTTCCCAATATTATCATGCATCTTTTATGGTCACATATCTTTTGTTTCTTTTTGCTAGCCTGTTCCATTGGAAAAAGTGTCAAGCAGCATTACTTGATTTATGTGCTGTAAGGATTTTAAAATGTTTGACAGTAGTACACTTACTTGCTGAATCTCCTTAAATATTAATTTACTTATAACTGTCTCAGAAGTTTTTACATTCAAAAGTTAAGGTGTAATTTCCTAGCTTGCAATGCACTTTCGGGCTTTCATAGTCTATTCAATACTTACATATTTTCTTTTTATTTTTTTTTCAGTTTTATATTGATATGAATTCTAGAATATGATTGCGCTTTGTGTTACATTAGTAGCAGAGGATTTCAGATCTTTAAATGCAGGTGACTAGGGCTGTCATATCTGTCATATCTTAGCATATCTGAAAGACACAGTCTATTTAAGAAACTTTCTGGCCTGGCAGCTGGAGGTCAGTTGGCTTTCATCAACATGTACACAGCAGAAACAATGTTGATGTTTAAGAAATTACATCTCACTTCAAATTTTCTTCCTAAATGATCAGATTGTTTTAATGATCACGTGCTGTTTTAGAACCTTTTTAGTATCCTTCTTGGGCTTAGGCTGCTGTTGCAGAAAGGTGCAGATTTCCAATGAGATCATTGTCCTACATGCCTCTCTGGTACAGATGTCTTAAACAATTTATCAAGTTGGAAATGCCACTGGTTTTCCATATTTAAATAACTAATACTACCAAGACCATCATAGGTTTTCAGCTTTCTATTGTAGATTCAGGAGTCTTCAGGTAAACCAGTCATTTTAAATTTTAAAAATATATATAGACATCAGAGAGTCAGTAGGTCAATTAAGACCTATATGTAGCTAATAGACTTGAGATTTATTCACATCCATAAAAAATTAGTTGTGGCTGCCTGCATAATTCTCTAAACTTCATTAACTTTTTGATTGGGATATTAAAGCATTTGCCTAGTGTTACTTCAAAGGTTGCTAGACTAAGATATCCACATAGATCTAGGATATATGAAACAAAGCAGACACAAGACCTATGTTCCAGGAGCAGCACCTGAAAGCCATGTGGGATAATCTAGGCATCCCATGCTTATGGGAATGAAATCATTCCATAGGTCTGCACACTAGCACAGATGTTGAGATACCTAACTCACTTGTTTATTTTGACCCTTAAATTTAACTGTCAATAGTCCAGGAAAAAATTCCTTTAAAACAGTTTTAAATATTAATTATTTACAGAAGCTATTATTATTATCATTATTATTATTATTATTAATAATAATAATAATTTAACTATCTCTTTAATTCTTAAAAATATCTTAAGGCAAACATTCGAACCTTAAAGTTGTGACCTTGATTTTAATTGTCAGGTTGGGGTTGAATCCCCAAATGCAATAAATTTTCTGGCAGGGACTTTTGCAGCTCTGCTTCTTCCTCCTCAAGACTGGAAAAAAAAAAAAAAGTCCCTACAAAAGAGAACAAAAAACACCATGTAATTCATTGTCTTGGCTCTGACAGTGACTGACAGCAGATGACTAGTAAAGATAAGAAAGAAATAAAGAGCATCAGTTTCTTCCTCAGCCTGCCCTCAGTACATTTCAGTCTTTGCAAACCATGGACTTTTTGAGCACAAAGTGAGATCTTTTTATTCTGCAGACATTGCTGCATTTTTTCTTCTGTAGATATGATTTTGTTTTTACCTGGAAACAATTAACATCTACAAAACAAGTATTTTTACAACTGTTAGCAGTGACTGCTGCAATGCTTTATGTAGCAGATATATTCAGCAGGGAGATGGTACCTAGATATGACTGAAAATGGACAAGTTGGTAAAGTGGCAGTTTATAGCCTTTTTCTAAGCAATGTTTAGTAAGAGGGCCAGGGGGTGGCACCATTTTGGACAGCCTCAGAGAAAGAGCTGTACAGCTGACGTTTAAAAAGGTAGATTCTGGCTTGAGAGACAGGTAGTCCCAGCCACATGACAGATACAAGTTGCTGCTTCTGCAGCTCCTATGGATTACAGAGCCCTGTAAGCACATTAGAAATCCTGGGGTGTAATGCACCTGTTTCTAGTAGTGAATTGATGAGATCAGATACCTGTCACCCATCCAGACAATATTGTCAGTTTCAGGCCTCAAACAACCATCTCTGTTCTGCTGAAGAAGAGAAGAGACTGTTCCACGCTGAAAAACAAGTTAAGCTTTATTTATTTATTTGTTTATTTATTTGTTTATTTATTTCTGACAGGGGTTTTCTTTATCTTTTTTTCTTCCTTAAAAATGCAGATGTGTAGAGTCTTTACAATAGTTTAGTGGAGCAAGGATTAGCGCAGGCTGGAGGAGGAGTGCTAAAATACAGTTAGATTCCTATTATTCTATTATTTTATTTTATAGATATCACCACCACATAAAAGTAAGCACCACTATTTATTTTAAGCTTGCACTTTAATTTTGCAAATCCAGTAAAGACAAGCAAATAACCCAAAAACAACCCAAATGCTCATTAACCCCCCCCAAATAAACACAGAACTCCCCCCAGTCTATTTAAGAAATGGAGATCCAATAAAGTATTTTAATTTTTGTCAATTGTGTTTTCAATATTAATTAAGTCTATATTTTCCTAGATGTATTTCAAAAATATGTCTAATTTCATCATTTTTCAAAGAAAAAAAAAAAAAAAAAGGTTGTTGTCTTGACCCTTCAGGGAGAATTACATGACTTTTAGAAGTCTGTGTGTCAGTATAATTCAGGATAACACACTTAAATTCTGAGTTAGAGGATTAGTCTGGTGCAGCAACAACTGTTTTCTGTCAATCAGCTGTTAAAGTTGCTGGCTAAATGCAATGTGTAACTGGCTCATAGGCTAAAATGCTGGTTCCTCTCTAATTCTGATGGCAACCAGATTAACTAGGAAATCACTTGGCTCCAGTGGCTTTCTGTTAAATATTAAACTACGGAAAGACAATGTCTCCTCTAATAAGAATAATATTTAGTAGCAGACTGAACTAGTTTTGAATTTAATTACAAGGCAGTCTAAAGTATTTGTTTCTGTCATTTTATAAACAGAAAAGCTAGCATATTTTAAAATAAATTATCAACTCTTCTTTATCTCTCAGTAAAATCATACTAGCTGCTGACTAGGCATCTGAGTGCACTAGAAAAACACTAATTTTAAATGTTGTCTATAAGAGGTCACTTCTCAAACTCCAGGACACTAATACATTGGGAAAATTAGAAAATTCAGATAGACTATCTGGTTCAAGTAAAACATTAGCTTTGATAGATACAGAATCCATAAAATTATACCCAAATAAGAATGCAAATAAACAAATGTGTATATACATGTATATGTATATGAAATAAGGCTCTGGAATATATGTCTTCCAGTTCCTCAACATGCTATGAACAGTTCTCACTGTGTGTAGCCTATCAAGTCTCATGCACAGAGAGATAGCTTACAGGGCCATGTCAGATATTTGATAGCTTTTGCACTCGTGGTGGTCTCCTGCAGCTTCCCTCCTACCCTTACACTTTTTTTTTTCACATTCTTTTTTTTCAAAGACCTTGTGAAAAAAAATATCTTTTTCTCAGCAAAAAGACCATAAATTCCTCAGATTGTAGCAATAAGGTAAATCAGGTGTCTAAGCTTCCTTCTGCTCTGCTGCTGTGTCAGAGATACTGAGAGCAGCTCCAAGCAAGCCAACATATTTATATACCACATTGAAATGCAGAAAATTGGTCACTGAAATAAATCCTTGGGAAAAGGAGACTCTTGCATTGACATACAACTGCACCACATGTGATCAGTCTTATAAAATAATTTTTGCAGTTGTACAAGTAGACAGAGTTACTTTGCATCCAGTTTCCTGATCTGGTTTGTTCTTATTTCCCATCTGCTCCATATGGTAAACTGGAATTAACATCATGCTTTTCTTTGACATAGTTCATTATGCAAAGTCTTAATTCATATCACCTAGACTTTAAATGTATAGACATAAATTAGGTTCTGAGCATATTGGAGGTAAAGCTGCCATTTTTATTAAAGGGTGGTTGATAGAATCGGTCACCTGGTACAAAAAAAGACATTAAAACATCAGTGACACAGTGGTTTTTCATAATCTTACTCTCTTTAGTAAATTTAAAAATTAGTTTCACAAAGACTCATATTTAAATAATATTTTTAGAAACCAATCACAACATAAATTGAAATATATTAATGTTAGTTAAACGTATCTCTTTGGTAATTTAGATTTTTAAGTTCTTGCTACTGTTAGAACAGAGTGATGGACAGTACATCTATTTGTAATGAAGTTTAGTATGGGCAAAAAATTAATTGCAGGAAATACTGATAGTGCAAAGTACCTGGCTATAAAATAGCTGAAAATGGAAAAATATTTTAAAATTAAATAAACTTTATTGATATGTGTTAGACACACAAGGACAGAAACATCTAGGGTATATTGAGAGATGGTTAATCAATTACAATATTTTTTTTTTTTATGTTTAGATCTTGATGTTTCCAGGGTAAGGTATGTATTATAATTGTCACTGATTCATATATTATTTACTTTAGTAACCAGTTTCAAGTCACTAGCAGTATTTCATGTGAGTCTGAGTGCAGTAAATTGCTACAGGCAAATGTATCTTATGTGCCTCTAATATATGCATGTGTCATACCAAGTTTTGGGGCAGAGTAACTGTGGATGTGAAAGAAATGTTTGATAAGTTTTAGTTATGAATATATTATAGTTTTTTAATTGTGAAGTTAGAATAGTGTTACCCTAAAGAGGCCCCTTGTTTTGGAAGGTACTTTATCAGGGTTGATTAGGTTACTAAGGCAACGGAACCTCTACTTGGAGACCTTCAAGGTCGCGAGGGTCTGATCACTGACTGGCATAGCCCTAGAGACCACCCCCAAACTTGTATTGGATTTGTTAGTGTTTAGGTAATTTAGTTGGAATGTATTAGTTGAGTTGTTTTATTGGCTTGTAAATAATGTACCCACCCTTTGAACCACATGTACAAAACCCCCCTGCAGCTCCTGCTCGGGGTCTCTCTAGAGGCACTGGACAGAGGCTGGGGAACCCCTGACCCCCTGAATAAACCCTCTGAATCCTGAGTGTCTCGAGAGTCCCCTCTTTCAAACCACAGCTATTGCAGCGTAAGTCAAACCTGCTTGCTGAGCCAAGACTCACAAAACAGCTTTGTTGTAGCGTAACAGAGCAGCTGGGTTGGCCCAAGTAACCAAGCAGGGCCAGAGAGAGAGTTACACGAAGCTACAAGTAACAAGCAGTTTACACAACAAAGAAAAATTGTTACCTCTTCACAGACTACTATGTAAATTGGTAATTTTTTTTTTCTTGAAATGTTTCTACTCTACAATGAACATATAATAATAGTATTTAGTATCAGCTAAACAGCCTTGGCTTGATTAGTCTGTCTCAAACACCTTAAACCATTAGGGAAAGTACAATATAAGAGTCTAGAAAATGTTGCCCTCACAGTCTTATCAAACTCCTATGTCTACTTTAATTGCTTATTTTTATCTATTTAACTTTCCTTTGACATGTTGAAACACCATGTAGACAACTGCTTGAATTTATTGAAAATTGTCTCTTTTTCTTCAAGTGTGTCAGGATGTTTTTATGCTGCTGAAATGTAGTTGTCCTGTTTACCCTTCAAAGAGTAACCACTGTATTGAAATAAAAAAGGTCTATAAAAATATTTTACTTTCTAAAAAAGACCATGTTGCAGTATATCTCATTAACTACAATGAAATAGGAATCTGTAGATTATTAAGGAACCTTTCAAATCAGGTGCAGTAAGAATGCAAAATGTCTTAAGAAACTGATTTTCCAAAATATGAGAATGACACGTTGAATTTCTGAGTCTCAAAAAAAGTATAATAGTTTACAAACAAATTGCCTATGAATCAAACAAGCAGCTGTCTCTAAAAGCAGACGTTTCTGTGCAGTGGCTCAAGTGTTTTAATTCTGTATTACCAAACATATCTCCATCTTACATATTAGTTAAGATCTTTCCTACTAGAATTTGAAATTTTACCCTTTGGATAATGCAACAGAAACCTTAAAAAGTATCAATTATTTTTAATAATTTTTTTGAAAATAAAATATAGACAAGTCATGTTAATAAAGAAAAGCATACCTAGAAATTACATAGACTTTGAAATGTTAATTCTTTCCCTAATAACCCCTGATGATTATATTAACTAAATATAATAGTAGACAACATTATCATAGATCCTGTTTCCCAAAATAATGTGGATATCTGCAATTAAATAGCAGTAACTATGATACACTTCAGTGCACTGAATCTAAAACTTTGCATAGCAACAGGTGGAATCGTGTTGACGTGTTATAACAACACTGAAACTACTGAAACAAAATGGGAGAAAGGAAAAACAAACTTTTCTGTGGAGTTATTTTTGCCAGAAGAAGAGGGATTTTGTTTCATCCTAGCTGCAATTTACAACACAGGCATACCCTAAATTGGTCATCTAGAGCAGGTTTATAACAAATGAAAAGAAATAGCCACTTCCAGGCTTTGATTTATCTTACCCTCATATTCAGGCCTAAAATGGGTTATATAAATTGAACACAAGATATCCTTTTTTCCCTGTATTGATCACTCTCTCAGTTAGAAAACATTCTCAGGGATAATTTTATATATGTCTGAATTCATCTTTAAGGTGGATTTTTTTCATCATGTATACCTCTGCTAATTATTCCCTCTCCCCACTCCCTACCAAAAAAAAAAAAATAATTGGTGAAAAAAAAAACCCTGTTACTTTTGTGCCCATTTCTGTAGTGATGATAAACAATTTTCTTGACAGGCTATGGGTAGAGAATTTTTGTAACAAGCTTACATCCAGTTTACATATATTCACATAATAATGAATAAGGTACTCAAAGTACATTCTTGTAATTAGAATATATTTTGCCAATGTAGTATTAACTACAACCTTTTAAATAAATATATAGTTCCTATGAAGAGTAATCAAATGCAATTCAATAAAAAATTTAATTTCATTATGCTTCTTTATAATTTAGAACTGGAATTTAGGCTGGAATACATATAGTGATTTGGTTAATGTAGTAGAAAAGTACTGACTCCTCCTTTCCTCTCAGTACACCCAATTGTCCCAATTGTACAAGCCACATAGTGTCAAGTTATTTCTTATTAGCCTGATTTAGAACTGGGATTCAAGTACCTGTATGTGACATGCAATCCATGTAAGCTACTAAAAATTAAAGGACAAGTCAGAGCTGCTCTACTTCATATAATTAACAATTGGAGCCACAGCTTCAATCTGTCTCATATTTTCCAAGCAAGTGTCTTAATCACTGGTGCATAGAGGCAATCACTCATTTGTTCTGGCCCAGCGAATATTTATTTATTTAAAGTGGAACAGCTCCAACAAGAAAGGCAGAGACTGATGTAGTGTGTTTTAGTAGCAGGGCAATTACATAACAGAATTTATGTTAGTCAATAAATCCCTGCAACAGGGAATCACAAGATAAAACTATTACAAAAAGTCTCAGTCATACATTTAGGCAGTTGGCAGTTCTGAGAAACAGCACTGTAGCTGAAACATGATTCTCTTTAAAAACATACTCTACCAGAAATGAAAAAATAGTTCTGTTCACACTGGCATTTTAGACACAGAAATACTGTACTGCCTCTTTCCATGATCTCCAACACTCCAAGAGAAGACACAGGATGGGACTTGGACAGTAGTAACAACCTACAGCCTAATTCTGAAGGAAAAAAAGACAACTGAACAAAATAATTTAATCTTCTTATATTCTTTTTTTTTTTTTTTGTCTATTATATCCCTAGCTTTTGAGGACATTTTTTTCTCGTTCTAAGCAATAAACTTGTGCCAAATCAATGAATATTTTTTGATGTTTTAAATACTAAGGTATCGTAAATTATGTTTTTGCCAATCTACATTAAAAATAATAATGGACTGTTATGAAACTTTACAATATTTGAAAGAATCACAGTTGTGTCCATTTAAATTGTTGAGATTTATTTTAAAAATTAAAAATTGTTAATAATAGAAAAATTATAGATAAAAACAAATTTTTATTTACAAGCATGAGTATTCGACAAATAGAGGGTTTTTCTTGCTTATTCAAGTTGCCTTTTCATCAAGCAAATTTTTTTTTTTTTTTGTGTAAGAGGAAGGGAATAAAGCAATCCACTTTGTTTAATATCCAAGTTCAATGTTTTTGAAAAAATAATGTATAATTTTTACAGCAAGAGCAGAGTTTTCTAAAAATAATAGTACAACCAAAAACAATAGTACAACCAAAACAATAGTACAACCAAAAAAACATACATATATCTTATATATACTTACATAAAAGTATAAAGCAAGAATGGGAAAAAGCACACAATAATTTCAGATAAATCTATGGAAACATGAATTGTCATGAATCTGTGAAAAAGACATATTTTTATTCCCTACGGCTATGCTTATTGCTTATTTCACATTACTTTCAAAACCTTGAACTTTTGATTTTTTGGATTTGGGGTTCTTTCAGTGCAAATTTAATATTAATTGCATCCATTTATGATAGATACTTCCTTCTACCATACAGAATACCTGATATATATTGAGAGATGTCAGAAATAAAAAGTACTTAGTCTCTGGAAATCAATCCACATTGTATGATTTTCATAAATGTCTCAGTTAAACACAAAGAAATATGCAAAGAAACTTAACCTACCATGGAGAGAGCTATACAAAAAGATGAGAGAAAAATGTACTACTTTCAGCGTACGCATGCTGGTTCTTGTAAGCCACTGCAGCATCTGATGATGTCAGAATGTGAGAAAGATTTCAGATTATTAAGACTGAATTGTGTTTTGGAGAATAAAGAAAATAATATTCAGTACGTGTTTTACTGAAGCTGTATTACTGGCATGTTAAAGAAAAGGTACTTGATAAACACAGGTTTATTTAGGTGACATAGAAGCACATGGGTAATGAAGGGGGTTCAGGATCACAAGATGATCCAGAAATTTGTTACTTAAGAGTGTAAGTTGATGGTTATGAAGAAAGCACTTAGAGATATGTCAAGTAGTGATCACATCTATGAGCTGGAGTCAATTAACTGAACAATAATATAACATTGAACGAATGATAGCATGGGCACTACAAGACAGTATTAATGCTAGAATAGTTCTACAATTTTGTCTTCTAATTCCTCACTAACAGTCAAGTAGAAAGTGTATTTATGGGTATTTTAGTATGTTGAATGACATCACCAATGGTTGGTTTCTCCTTCTCAGTGTCAAGGATCCAATTTTCTTGCTACGTTCGCTGACAATGGCCCAACATCTGCTCTTAACTTTCCATCGAACTTTGGCAATTGAGGGCACTGACCTAGTCTGAGCGCTCTGATGCACTTTACATTCCTATGAGCAAGCTTTCAAGGAGCTTGATCATTTTGGACTGCAAATCAATCCAAAAGGAGGATGGAAGCTGTTGGAGACTGGAGTATTGCAGGCAGGAGTCATTTAACTGAGGTGATTTTTAGAAAAGTTTCTGTCATTCAGGCAACAGCATTTGAGGAGCTACTAACACTCACAGGTCATTAATCCAGCACACAGGTTCACCTACTAGAGCCTCTCTACACTGCTCCAGGTAATATTTCAGCAGCTAGCTGGATGCCAGTATTGCTCTGAAGGATTTGCATTTTCCTAACATCTTAATTTATCACACAGTGAGCTTTTCTTTCAGTCAGCTGTCTAAAGGGAATCTTGCCAGTAGGGGGAAGTTGTGACATTCATGTGCTTATGATAAGGGAAAGAATATTCACCAAAATATATACAAATTTAAAGCATTAAGCTGTCAGGCTTTAGGATTGCTTTTAATCAAGGTACGGGCAGCTAAACCTGATTACACACTTTGTAACTTCAGGCAACTTTATAAGAGTTATAATTTAAAAGCAGCTTATGGAGACAAAGGAGATAAATAGGCTGTGTCAGCAGGTGAGTCAGACCTCTAGAGCTCTCTATACTCTGCTGCAGGTTGAAGGAAGGTAGGCAAGGACAGTCCTAACCAACACACATTATGTTATTCCTAGACATATGATGAATGTCTGGTACTTAGATACCACCTTGGGTTGAGCCACAACACTGTGCCACATTGTATTTATGGGAGGAATAAAAGCAGCCCTATCTTTCTGCATCTTTCTCTACTTCTGTAAAAATTTGAAAGATGGAAGGGAAAGGAAAGACATATAAATAACATACATAACTTTTAATCTTCTGGATTTGAGTAGCCGGTACATTTACCTTTAAAAGGTATTCTAGTATTCCTTCAGTCTGTTTCACGTCATCTGACTTCATGGATGTCCTCTGCCTGGTTCTGGAGCATGTATTAAATATCCCTATTAATATGGCATTTGACAGTGTACATTACTTTTACACACAACTTCCTCTTCACACAGTATATGACTGCACATGGCAAACACCACATCTTAAACATACTTAATTCCTGAAGCCTTTCTTACTAACGAAAGGCTAAAGTAAAGAAAACATGGATTATTTCAGCCTTCTCCATGTCATGTTCCAACTGGTCTCCTTCCCCCTTCAGCAGCTGGCTCTCATTTCCTCTCATGTTCCTTTTGCTGCTGCTGTAGCTGTAGAAGCCCATCTTGTTGGCCTTCACATCCCTCAGCAGGTTTAACTCCAGATGGGCTTTGGCTTCCCTAACCCTATCCCTACATGATCAGACAATGTCTTTATACTCCTCTAGGGCCGCATGTCCCTGCTTGCATATCCTGCATGCTTCATTTTTATGTTTCAGTTTAATTAGGAACTCCTTGCTCACCTGTGCAGTCCTTCTGCCACTTTTGTTTGACTCGCTATACATCGGGTTGGACCGTTCTTGAGCAGGCAAGAAATGATCCTTGAAAATCAATCATCTCTCCAGGATACCTCTGCACTCTAAGCTTATTGAATATTGTGGCTAGCATCTGGCATAGGCTTAGGCAGACTAGCTCAGCACAACTGTCACGTATCAGCTATTTTGGGTTACAAGTCTAAAAAATTACAAGCAATCATCAACTCTTGCTCTGAGAAGTCTATCATCATCCAGCTTCCACCACCATAAATTACACATCTCTTTTTCTCGGAGAAATGATTATGAAGTTGCTTTTATTTTTGTTAGCCTGTGGATTCTTTGGTTCCTTGGTTCCTATTACTAATTACATTGCTTCTTAAAGTCTGTTCTGTCTTCCAGCTTCCAGAAATACCATAATGAAAAATACTTTTTGTGGACTTATATATCCCAAACTGAGAGGATAGAGTATCCTCCACTAAGAAAGAACAAAAGGAAACTTTCAAATTATATTTTGTGCCTCTTGATGTGACCTTGAGATCATGATATTTATGAGCAGCCTCCACTATGTTAATACTCTGGAACACATATTTCTGACAAGATGACTTGGAAAAATGCACTATATATTGTATCCATCCCCACACTTTACAAGGTTAACCCATTTCTTCAGTATTACACATAGTTTTATCTTAATTTAAAGCATTCATACTTTAGCTTCAAAACAGTGCATTTCAAGCACACTTGTCCTTGATTTTGTCCCCTTTAATTTTCCCCCCCCCTTTTACCAAGGCAAAGCAAAAGCGGAAAAATGAATGTGAATAGTATCTCATCTCAATTTACTTTCATTTACATTAAATTTTGTATCTCAGTTTTGAAGGCATTTAAAATCAAGAAATTACAGATTAACTGACATGTCAAGGGAAGGACATTAGCTCAGAACATGTCGACTGCTTATTGCTAAAAATCAGAATGAAATTTATAGGGAGTCAGTGAAAACTGTCTCAATAGCCTCTGGTCATATACTACCTCCCATCTTACTACCTCTTGCTTTTCCCCCCCCCTCAAACAGTATGCTTCCAGTATCTTTTTCATTTTCATTCCCAGTTCCAACTAACTCTTTCTTCTTTTTTTAAAACCCATCTATTTCTTTCCTGTTTCATCTCTCTCACTCCTTTTTATTAATGTGTTGCCATATAAGCTAAGCAGAAGAATTATTTTTCCCAGCATTCAAAATGTACTTTCCAATTAGATTGCGTACTACTGAGCATCTAAATTTAATATGAGATAAATTAGTTAAGCATTTTGAATTACAGGCATAAAATAGTACCAAAATATATTTAACATGAATGTTCAAGAAAACCCTGAAGAAACATTTTAATCAGATAGCTCTGGTCATGCATGGCCAATTAAAATACTTCAAATTAACCATCTTCAGTCCTTCAAAGTGAGATGAAAACTTGGTTTTCTGAATTTTTACACATGGAAAAATAAGATTAGGATCAGTGGCCTGTAGAAAGAGACAGAAACCAGAGGACATCTACCACTGATTTTGGATAATGAATCTACTGTCACCTGAAGTGAGGTTTAAACAATTTGATGCTAGAACGTTGAACCAGTAAGAACAAAAGAAACCTTTAATTTTACTGTCTTGGGAAAAACAGCAGTTCAAAACACTTTCTGTGTCTAAACCTAAGATTAATATAATTATTTTTTTTCAAAGAGAGTTTATTCATTTACAGAGAGAGGGAGAGGAAAGAGAGACCTAATGCAGATTTAGATTTATCCTGGGCTGTCTCTACCTGGTTGGATTCACTCTTTATAGGTCACAGTGTTTAATATCAAAGTTCAGACTATATTTTTTTTCCATTCTTTTGCCGAGCAATTTAGGAGAAAAGGAAAAATAAAAAGCCTTTTAATGTTTAACAGACTCCAGGCATACAGTCATTGATGAGACACAGGCATTTCTAAAGAGCTTTTCAGCCCACCAGGATCTGAGTTGTTCCCTTCAGCCATTTATCTCTTGCCAGTGCTACAAACTGAACTTTGAAAAACAGATTTCTAATCTAGCCTTGTGCCTACCTCATGTGGGATTAAGCAGGGCCATTACGTTTCTTTTCAGCTCTTTTGTTTTGTTCTTTGTTTGTAAGGTCTTTCATTTAGGCAGACAACCAGTGAACTACAATGGTAGTAGCACATGAGGAGGAAAAGAAAGGTGGCATTCCTGGCATTTGCCTCAGATGTACACCACAAGAAACAAAACAAAAAAAAAAAAAAAAAAAAAGGAAGAAAAAAAGAAAAGAAATGGTGAAAATAAGATTCTTTTAAACCAGCTCATGTCATTAATCTGAATAAGAGCGAGTCTGTTGAATCAACAGAGCTGGGATTGCCTGCTCAGGCACATCTCAGTGCTCAAGAATCTCAATCCCATTTGCTGCTGCTGCTGATGTTGCACCAAACACTGAATCTGATGTTACCATGATTTGGTATTTCAGCTTCAGTCTTTGTTGCTAATGTTCACAAATATTCACAGAACTCTCAGTCTGAAGGTATGCCTAGTATTGATGGCATTTCTTTGTATTGGACTACTTCATTAAGATTATCTCCTGTATTTATTTTCTCTTTTTCATCACTCTATCATTTCAATGGAGAAATTGTCCAATTCACCAATAAGGTGAAAGAATTAAGTGACTAACCATGCACACTAAAGTAAATAACTTTGGAAAGAGACTGATTGCACCAAATGCATGCCGGGATAGATTAAATGACATATAAAATTGCTCTCATGCAAATTACATTAGAGTTTAAATAAAGTTTTCTATCTGAAAGCCTCCTGATTGATTTACTTTGCATGTTTAGGACAAGGTTGAGAAGGGCTACAATGAAGCTTATTTAATCTATCTCTTTTGTAGATAGAATGAGACACCTGCTTTTGCTTGGACAAAGCATTAAGTGTAAAAGGCTGAAAAATTTTAATTACACCCTACTATTAAAAAAAAAAAATCACTTTTTGTATAAAACTTACTTCACTAGAAGTTTTCTGCAACCTTCTGAATAATATCTTAAAGAAATGTCAATGATTAATTACATGTCATTTGGCAAAATCATTAAAATCAGAGCTTGTAGCAAAAGCTGATTGAAGGCTTATGCCCAGTAAAATTACCATACAGTCAATCAGGTCTGTGGAACTACAGAAACTTCATTATTTATCAGGAAAGTTTCTCTCTGAAACTACAATATTTTGGTAGAGACATCACCAAAAAAAAAAAGTTTAGTAGTTTTAACCAACATTCCTAATCTATAGAAAACAGAAGAATAAAAATGTGATACTCTTTTGATAACTCTGCAAAATTATAGAAGAGTCAACTCTATTGAAACTTAAGAGTTTCAACATAAAAGATAAATTAGCTGACACATGACAGGTCTCCCGAGTGAGAGAATAGTACATTTATAAGAACACACAATAATTGGGGTTTTTTAACTAAAGTTACCAAAAATATTCAAAGAAAAATTTGTAAAAGTAAAGAAATAAACATTTAAAGTCGAGGGCTAATTCTGAAATGGCAGTAGTATTGAAGTTATCTCTGAAACTGATGAAGAAAGGCTGAATTTTTCAGGCTGAGAAAGTTGCAGTTGTTCAACCTGGAGAAGAGAAGGTTGCATGGAAATCTCATATCTTCTTCCAGCATCTGAGGGGGGCCTACAAGGAATGCAGAGAGGGACTTCTAGTCAGGAACTATAGTGATAAGACAAAGAGTAATGGTCCTAATAGTGTGGAAATTCAAGTTAGGTGTTAGAAAGAAAGTCTTTACTGGGAGAATGGTGAGACAATGGAAAAGGTTGCCTAGGGAGATTGTGGGTTCCCCAACCCTGGAAGTTTTCAAGACCAGGTTGGATAAAGTCTTGAGCAACCTGGTCTAGTGGTACATTGTCCCTGCCCATGGCAGTGGGCGTTGGGACTAGATGGATTTTAAGGTCCCTTCAAACCCCCTTACCATTCTATGATTCTATGATTTTTTGAGGAATTGTTAGGATTTTTCCTAATTTTTTTTTTCTTTTTCCTTTTTTTTTTTTTTTTAACTAACTACATCTTTCCATGGACATGGTAGAGAGAACACAAATATATATTACTGAGACAAAACAGTTGAAATGTGTCAAATTATCATCAAAGTCAGAAGAGTTAATGCAGATCCCATTGTGGTAGAAGTGAGACTTTTTTTACAAAAATTAAAAGTGTGCAAGATTGAAACACTAGGAAATGGAAAGTGGCTGTTAAAAGGTGTCATAGGAAAGGCCAGGAGACGGAACTACACTTGATGAATCAGAAACTTACAGTATACCCCAGTGGAGAGGTTTTGTCAGATGAAACAGACAGTGAACTTTCAGAGTTTTGTCTGAGTTAAAAGCCCTATTAAAAATGGTGAAAAGAAGATAATTATTTATTCTCTTTAAGTTTTCAAACCTTTCTATCTTGTTCAGTAAAAAGAATTATATTCTCTATTTTATTGCAGCCAAAAATTCACACAGGAAAAAAAAATGTCTTTGGCATTTTATAATAAAAGGCACTGAATTAATAAAATTCTGGTCCTATTGTGCCTTATATGTTGCTCTCCCACAGAATCATGGAGTGGCTTTACTGGAAGGTATCTCCAGAGATCGCCAGTTCAACCAGCCAGATCAGACCAGTGTCAGCTACAGCAGATTGCTCAAGATCATGCCCAGTTGGAGTTTAACTATCTCCAGGGATGTAGATTCCACAAAAAACTAGGCCTGATTTGACCACTGTCACAGTAATAGTTTTTTTCTTCTGTTTAAATAGAATTCCTTGTATTTCAGTTGTGCCAATTACCTCTTTTCCTGTCACTGAGGGCATTTCTGATTCAGTCTTCTTGCCTCATGGACACATGTTCACTTTGGCATTCACCAGGACCCCTGGCTGTCTTTGAAGAGCTTCTTTCCACCAAGTCAGCCCCCAGCAAGTCAACAGGGGTGCATGGGGCTGCTTCTCCCATCATCAACAAACTTGTGAAGAATGTGTTTGGGGCCATCATCTAGGTAACTAACAAAGATGTTAAACAGTATCGTCTAAAGCGCCAACCTCTTCTAGCCTCCCACTAGACTTTGTGCTGGTGAAATCTTTTAAGTCCAGCAGCTCAGCCAGTTTCTAGTCCCACTCTCTGTGGTTCATCATATTTACTTTGAGCATGTTTTGTCAGCCAGAGTCAAAAGTCCTGTTAAAGTCAAGATAAAAAACATCCACTGCTCTCCTCTCATCCTAGCCTTCTAGTTAGTTATCCCCTTCTGGAAACTTCAGATTTTTCAGGAGTATTAAAAAAAAAATCATCACAGTAATCTTATTGTCCTTCATGTGTTTGTAAACAAGCATGATGATTTGCTTGATTACCTTTCCAGGGGGTCAAGAGGACGGGCCAGGCTCTGCTTGGTGGTGCCAAGCAGTAGTACAAGACGCAATAGACAGAAACTGATTCATAGGAAGTTCCACTTGAACATGAGGAAGAACTTCTCTATTGCACAGGTGACTGAACCCTGGAACAGGTTGCCCAGAGAGCTTGTGCAGTCTCCCACACTGGAGATATTCAAGACCTGCCTGGACACCATCCTGTGCCTGGTGCTCTAGGATTACCCTGCTTGAGCAGGGAGGTTGGACCAGGTGACCCACTGTGGTCCCTTCCGAACTGACCCATTTTGTGATTCTGCAATTCTGTGCATTACATGATGTTATAATGAACCAAAGCAGGGAAGCTGATATTTCTTGCAGTTTTTATCTGAATGATTTTTGATTTATATTTATTACTTTTAGGACTATGAATATCTTGTCATATATTACCCTTTGACCATTTGACAGCAATTATCTTTTTTATGTGCTAAAATATTAAATATCCATGAGTCTTCTTCAATTAATAAATTAGCTGTGGTGAAACTACATATTTGCTTCTTGATCTCTACAGATCTTTTACAATGGATAGAACTAATGGGGCCAGATATAGAGTGGCTTTTGCCCACTACATAGGTGAGGCTGTTTAAATGGCAACATGTATTGACTAGATGTGGAGAGTATTGTGTATTTAAGAATCAAAATTTGAGGTTTTAACCTTGTGCTGGTTTGAAACCAAAACCAGTGAAAGACTCCAAGTCAGAAATACAATTTAATAGGAGGGGAAAAAAGTAAAATAAAATAAATGTAACAGTACAAGAGACCACGGACAGAATCAGGGTCACTTGACACCCTGTTGGTTTGGGTGGTGGTAGCAGCCCAGATGAAACGGTCTTGTGGAAGCGGTGATCTTGTAGAAAGGTCTGGTAGCTCTTGTCCTCTGGTAATCCAGTGGGTAAAGGCTGCTGTGCTGTCCCAAATCTCAGATTATATCCAGGTGGGAATGCTTGGCTCCTCCTCCTGGGTGGAGCATCTCACAATGGGCTGATATCATTCTATGAGTCATGTAAGGGGTCCTTGATTGCCCATTAGACAGAGAGAGCTCCCAGAGGGAGTTACCTGTGAGTCATGGGGCAAGGCATTGATGGCCCATTAACAGGAGATAGCCCAGAGGGAGGGGGCAAGGGAAACACTGCCCCACCTGGTTTCAGCTCATGAAGATGGTGATAGAATACAGACTTTGGGCACATCTTACATTGTAGCCTAGGACAAACCTACCTGATTCTCACATACCCAGTTGTTCTCCTTTCACCTGCCCACTCATATTATTTTTTTCTGTAGGTCTTGAATTCTGTTTTCATGAGACCCAGACCAGGGTACTGGGAATAAAGATACTGGGAAAAAAGTTTATGACATACAGTTGCTTGTAGCTGTCAGCCTTAACCAGGGTCTTCTCCAGCCATTACTGGCCAAGATCTCCTCCTGTCATTTTTTTTCCATGTTACTCCCTAATGTACAAGAACTTTCTCTACTTTCATGATCTTCCCTCCAGCCAGGAGGCTTTCTTTGTCTTCTTTCTGGGTCCCCATCCTACTGAGACCACATTTTTTCAGCACCAGTTCTTTATAGATCTCAAAGTCCCTGATTTCCTAAATCAAATTGTCCCTGTACAAAAGCAAAGTATGTGATCAGACTCGTGGAAATGCTTGAAAATTCCTCCATATAAACCAATTAGTGAATCTGATTCAGAGAAAAATAAAGGATACACAAAATTCCCAATGAAAGAGAAATACAAGAGTTGTACATGGCCAAGTTAAGCTAGATATGAAATATTCCTAACCACAAGTCTTGACATAGAGAAGAAACTAAAAGAAGGAACTAAGCATGCAAACCTTCTTTGTGGAAATGGGCTGGAGTTTCTAGAGAATCTTTAAAATAGAAAAGGATGGGGACACTTGTCAAAAAGGACTGGATTAACATTGTAAAATGTAGAAATGCAAGATACGTGGCTATATAATATAATATTATACCCCATTTAATATAATAATAAACCATAGTATAGACTAGTCTTAGGGTATTGTACTTATCTCTTTTTCTTGACATAAAACCACACTGATGTTCAGCCTGCTAGAAATGTCAGTCTTAAAAACGTGAAAATAAACCCCAGACAAAGAGTAAGCCAGCACAACAAAGATTAAACAAAGAAATGAACAAACAAAATAACTTATTTAGAGATATGTAAGGTACATAAATGTAAAGCAAAGTAAAAATTAAAATGCAACGGACTTGCAATAAGTCATACATTTGGAAGGAAAACAATAAGCAGCAAATGAACTAAATGAAACAAAGTTTAGAAAAGATAAGAGCACCAAAGATGCAGTAGAGGAGGAATCTAATAAAATTATATTCTATTCTTTGTAAGGTTTTTACTTACTTATCAATAAATGGAAATCCAAAAGGTCTTTGTGAGGAAATGTTTTAATAGTTGATAAGTAGTAAATCTCCACTACTATTGTTTCAGGCTGAAAAATATTTACAGCAAAAGTATTAAACTGTCAGGTTGTTTTATTTACAACTGCTCCCCATTTATATTGGGTTTAGGACCAATCCTCTTAAAGAAGACAATTTTTCTGTTTCCCAGTTCCTTCCAATGATCTGATGAACAGAGCCATATCATGCTAAGCCTCAGGAGGCAATTACAACTCAGATCCAAGGCCGTGCTGCTCCACTGTCTTCTTGCTCCAGCAGCAGGGTGTTAACCCTGGCCTGCAGTAGAATTCAATGCCACTGCTGCTCATGACCAGCTCTGTAATCGAATCTCTGCTTCCATTTGTTTACTAAGAAAACACAATCAAAAATGGCAACACTGACAGCTATGAAAATGGCTGGGCAGCTGTGGGGTTTGTGCAAATGGACTAATCTATTTACACGTGGTCATATCTGGAATGCTATGCTATGTGACTGAAACTGGGGACGGGGTTCTTTGGAATTTTTTCCAAAATGATACGTAGAAGGTTAGATACATATATATTTCTATGGTTATTCAAATTCATAGGAATACAAAAAGCTAATTTTTAAAGAGCATTATCTTCTCTGGATATTATTTGAAACACTTGTGATATTTATTTAATAATATTACATTCACCTGTTCAGTCTCCTGATGTATTTTCCCCACATAGTCATGGCAGAACAATATCTTTTTTTCTCTTTCTTCATAATGTATCTTTTTTACTTTAAGGCTTGCAGTGGTTAATACCGAGTTAATAAATTTGTGGAAATTTCTACCCTTCTGTAAATGACATCACCAGACTTTTATTGTCTTCTCAGAAAACAAATCATGCCTTCAGCCAGTGCTCATCAGTTCTGAAACAGGATGTGGTCTGCGTCTGCAGATTGGAGCTGTAATTCATATTTAGTTTGACAAATGTCAGAAAACATTTTTTGTTTGCACATAGAGCATATACTGTTAAGAATTAATATAAACTGTTATTCAGCAAGTCAGAAGCAGTCAGGTTTTTGGCTTGAGAAGGAAGTAAAAATTAAATGTTTAATCTAGGACAATGGCACACTTTTGCAGATTTAAAAAAAAACAAAACACCCACACATAAATAAAAAACCCACTAAAATTATTGCAATTTTATAATTCCATTTGAAAAAAAAATTAAAACAATGTGCCTACCTATCTTACTTTTTTATAACAGAGACTGTACTGCAGTTTCTCTAAGGACCAGTTCTACAAAAAGTTACATAAGGCAAAAAAGCATGAAGTGAAGAAAAATACAAAATCTGAAATAGGATGAAGATCTTTGTTAAAAAGTTCCTTAATTTTCTGTTTACCTGATGTAACTCCATTCCTGGATTTATCACAATGAGACCCAGCATGAGACAACCAATCCTGAAGCTAGACAGTGCAGCAGAACATGATAATTATAGATAAATCACATCTCACGACCAAAATCTCAGTCTTCCCAAGGTGCTGTTATATATAGTACTTTTGTGATTATTTTTTCCACTGGCTCTGAAACCTGAACACAACATTATTATGGTTTATAAGGAAGTAAGTATCTAATTTATTTTTCTTTTTTTCCTAAATAAAGAAGATAATACATGTTCTGGTAAATCCAGTTGCTGAAACGTGAAGGTCCTGAAAGACAATGGAGGCCATACTGAAATTTAGTTCCTCATACTGGTGTACAGAAGGACAAAATCTTGAGTAGTGTCATGTCACCACATCTAAAAGTGCAGAGATTTAACTGACCTAGAAGGTGCACACTTTCCTGGAACAGTTTTGCAATCCGCTCTGTGGTCTTTGCAGCTGCACTGGTTTATTATGTCTGCTACAGTGATGAAGGAGAAAATGCAATCTGTTGATACAGTTAGAGAATTTATCTCTAAAAGCATGAAATTCTTTCCTGAAATGTAAAGATGGACCAGTTACACAGACTTTGTTTCAAAATTTTAGTCCCCCCATATTCAATGTAAAGTATGGAAAATTTTTTCTTCACGTATTTCAAATTGTGAAACTCAGATTAAAAAATATGATACAAAAGTAGATTTAAACAATCTGGTTTTATTTTTTACCATATTTTTAATATTTTAATACTTTAATATTTTTGATTTTTTAAAATTAGAGTCTAAAGGAAAACTTGTTTACAAGAATTATATACTAAATAGTCAATCGGTATATATATATCTTTCATGATTAAAAGTCATAAAAGTATTTAAATAGAAGGATCATAAAAGGGAAGGGAAGGGAAGGGAGAGGGAAGGGAAGGGAAGGGAAGGGAAGGGAAGGGAAGGGAAGGGAAGGGAAGGGAAGGGAAGGGAAGGGAAGGGAGAGGGAAGGGAAGGGGAAGGGAAGGGAAGGGAAATATGAATCGTTCAGTTAAGAAATGAAAAGCAGTTCTCAGAAGTTCTCAAAATTCCTGAAAGATCTGAAACCAGCTTTTTTGTTATGCTTGGAATTTCATCAAGCTGCTAACATTTCATTTATGCAAACTGTTTTCTTGTGATAATGAGTTAATTCTCTCATTCTTTGCTGATCTACGTATACTGATTATAAATTACTTGATACAAGTATGAATTCTTCCTGAGAGTGCAGCTCCCCACTCCTAGAGACCCCTTGGGAACCTTAAAATTATATCCTTTTATGTAAGGAGAGTTGGTGTATTTAATAAGGAACTTTAGCAAAATTTACTCTCTTTTTTCCTTAAAAAGAAGAATTTTAAAATGTCTTAGGAAGTATATGTTCCCTGCTATGAAAATGTCCTTTTCAGTTCACTGAGACACTAAGCTACTGTATCACTTTAAAAATATTTTCCCCTCTAAAAGGTAATATTCAAGCAGAAAAGAGTTAATATTTTTGATTAATGAAAGAAATAAAGTAATTTGGTTTAGGTCATGTAGTCTCTGCTGAAAATTTGGTATGCACACACAAAATCTCCCACTCACAAAATATCAAAATTTAACAAATAGTGAATCTACTGTTGTATTGAAATAAATTTTCATTAGAAAAGATAAGAGTAACCAGAAGCTGAGCTTCCAAATAAATGATTTACCTTGAATATCCTTCCAAAGCAGTCCTACAGGAACTGAGAATTTAATAACACGTTATTAGATTAAACTTATTCTTTGAAAACAGATACTGAATTACATGGTACTCTGATTGTAATCATCTGTTATAAAGACATGTCAAGGCAATCAGCTGCCTCCAGGAAATGTAAGACCAGTGGTAGAGCTGCTTTATATGAAAAGGCCAAATTACAGTATTGCAGAGAAAAAATAATTTTTGTGAGGAATTAAGATGCCATTTTTGACTTTTGTAAAATTGCTTACAGTGTTTTCATTATGCAAACTCTTTTTTTTTTTTCTTGGTTTGGACATAGAATTTTCAGAGGGATTTTCTACTGTAACTATGTGCCTACTTTAAATGGGACTTATTATGACACCATTAAAAATAAGGGAAGCATAGATATGACCAGGACAATGAACTCATACTCTCCTGGAGATGACAGTAGAAAAATCTGCAAAACATTTAAAGTATATAAGAATTAGTTCTTCAGTAGGTGGACTTAAAAAAAAAAATACTTTTTCTCTAGATGTTAAAAATAATGTACCCTAAAATTTCCCAATATGTTCATTAAAAAAACAGTTATTTTCTTTTTTTTTAATGATAACATTACTGAAAGTTAAAAAAATTAAGGATAGTCTCATTTCAATTTGCTGGTCTATCTAAATCATATAGCTATATAACTCTGCTGTGAGTAAGGAGTGAGGAAGGAGAATATACTTCAAAAACTACCTGAGGACATGCCACATTATGTCCATCCATTTTTCCTTGCTCCTATGGACAAGATGATTGTAGTCCCCATTCATTATAATCAGAGATGACTACACTATGAAAATTATGTTTATATTGGGACACTATCAATTTTAAATGGAGCCATTCATTTCACAGTTAGAATATTTGTACGTGATTAGCAGTTAGCAGCTTATTTTTTTATTTGATGGTTAGACCAAAAGGTTTTGCTTCCCAAATGCCATGATTAATAACGGAATATCAGCAAAGTGTGGAAGATCAGCTGGAGTTATTGTTTTAAAATGGACTCTTATATTGCATTGTAAAAAAATTCTGGGCTGATGTGATGCAGTTGACTCACCAATTAGAAAGATGGGATTTAAAGTTCTACAGACCTTTACAAATCCAAGGTACTTGCAAGGAAACATGGGTTGTCCAGGGAATGTGGGAAGGCTCTGACAAAGATGACAGACTAGCAGACTAAAAGAGTATTTCACAAAGGTATCCCAAAAACTGCTGGTGAAGATAATGAAGATGTATTTTCAGATGTATGTTCATAGACGTACAAGTGGTTCAAATAATACTTTCCACAAACTGTATCATTCAATCATTTTTCAACATTCCTTGTCTCTTTCCTCAAGGACAGAAAGTCCAAGATACCAAGTTGAACTTGATGTAATCATGTTTAGCTTAACAGGAGTTAGAACTGAATTCCTAATCCGTAATTGCTCAGGGACTCAGACATGGCATGAGAAAGGGGCTGGATCTAACAGAAACATGGAAGCTTTTGAGGAGCATAATGAAATATGGGGAGAACCCAAAGAGTCAAGTGATTCCTTTAGAAACTGAATATTGAACATAGGTGGTAAAAAAAAGCCACCAAGGGCCTGCTGCAGGGTGATCTTAAAAATCTGCAGCTTAATTAAATTTTATATAAGCATGTATTTATTTGCATGTTTATTTATACATATATATTTACACATTTATTTGCACATTAAATTTCATTAAAAGCTATAAATAGGTCTCTTTATGCTCATGCTACAAATACTTTATGTTCCATCATATTGCATTGCACTACAGAAGTCTTTTTTTGTAGTTACCAATGTTCACCACGAATACAGACAATGATCAAATTTTAACTATTTTCTCTGGATTTCCTTCTCCCAGATGCCATGTTTTTTGATCACATAATTTGTCTTGTTTCTTTGCACCATTTCTTGCATGTATCTTTGACTCACGTCAAAGCCCTTGAGGTCCTCACTTCTGTGTGTACTCATTTATCAAGGACCAGCCTTTGCTGTCAGATCCCATACCTAAAATTCTCATCCTGGCTCTTGTCAACTTGTCAATTTCTGAACCATCCTTTTCTTTCCTTTTTGTGAAAACTGCTGTCTAGCACAACTTTTGTCCATTTCAAATAAGGCTGCAGTGATTTTCTCTACCTTGTCGCTTTGACAGTGTCACTCTTCTTGACACTCTGCTGGCTTACACTTCTCCATGGAGTCAAGAACACCACTGCTCTTCAAACATGTCATGGATTATTCCCAACCTACCTAACATCTCTTTCACCTTCAGCATCTGGAATTATCCTCTGATATGGTACATTCTATCACCTTGCACTCACTTACCTTTGGCACCTTATGCTGCCCCTCTCACGGGGAATGTCAGAACACCATCCCACAGAATTTTTTTACACATTAGTTATTTTTTCTCTGTATAAATTCTTTCCCTTCCCTTTTCCGTTAAACTTACATAGCGCTTAACACTGTTTCAGAGCTTCTGTGCTCAAACAATTGCCAGCCATATTTTTTTTGTAAATCACTTTTAATAGGGACCTGTTTTCCACAGCCTTGTTTTTATATAGTGGTATGTAAACTGAGACCTTGATCCCTAGATGCTGTGTTGATAAAAAACTTAAAATTATAATATGAAAAGCTGGTGAAAAACATAATTTTACTTTTCTAGTTCTTGTAGTAATGTCGTCTTCAGAAACCCCATGTTAAAACTATGAGCTTAAGAGGATAACAGCATTAAGTCCTACGCCACAAGAGCCAGAACTCAGTTCCTACTCCTCACTGAAAATACTGCAATATCAATCATACAAGACATTATTGGAACAAGAGAAAAACACTGGGAAAATGGTGGGTTTTAAGAATTATTTCAACATAGAAAGCAAACAGCAAATACATGAAACAACGTTATACAGCTAAAGTACAAGCATATATACTTTCTCTATAAGAAATAGTTGTAAATAACAGATAATAAGGTTAAGAAGAAGTTAAAAAGAAAACTATTTAAGGTATTAGATTCCTTGACCGGTGAAAGGAATTTCTTTTGACAGTAACATAACAGTTATGAAAGTGCAGCAAAAAAGAGATTTTTACTTTGCAGTTTACTGAGGAACCTTTTGAGCCTAAGAACAGCCTGGAGTCATCCTAGAAACTTATGCATAAAAAATGGACAGACTACTAATGAGCATATACATTAAAAAAGACAAACTTAGATTGCTTCTAAGGATTTTCTGTCAATCTTTATGCTATTCCATCATCTATTCTGTAATTACCCATATAGCCCAAAGAAATAATCAAGAGAGGTTTTATGTTAGTGCCTTTGCTCTGCAAGAAGCAAAGAGAAAATGAAAGAATACACAGCTTTTTTATAATTGCCCCAACTTCTGAATTTTATAACTTTCAGTAATCAAAATGAAAGCAGAGTACATCCACGGCATGGTGAAAATCCACTCAGCACGATATAAACTCATAGTTTTCAGCTCAGAAGATCAGAACTAAAATAATTGGGTAAAACATTTATTATAATATGTAATCTTGGGGGGAAACAAAATGTATGAGCTTTGAGACTCATATTTAAGAGACTTACTACAGCATATGTCCTCTGAATCCAGCAGGATCATTTGGAAACTGCTGTGTTCATTGACTAAGTCCTGCAAAAGTTGTGGGTTCAGCTTATATGGAACACATGAAAAAGGTGTTCTGTGCTGGTTGTCTACACAATGAACAAGTACATACTCTTTAGTAGCACATGTCCCTTACAGCATGTATACACCTATCCACAAGACTTCTGAGAGATGGAAGCTCTAACACACTACTGTACTTGTCCTGCAACATACAGGGGTTTTTGCTATAGTATGTATACATACCTATTTCTTTCTTGTTCTTCCATTAGTTTTATAGCATAAGTAAATACACCTTTATTTAAAAAAATGTAAAGTATGTAAATTGATGTCTTATGGGTAGGGTGAGGAAATAGATAATTTTTCTCAATATCCTCAGACCTTTTCTGTAGTCATGACAAATCCATCAGCTACCCTTTTACCTCAGAAAAGGCATGCCACATACAATATAGAATGTCCTATAGTCTTATAAGATGGGACAGAATTGCTGAAATAAGTAATTCAGAAAAGTAGAGAATATTGCTTTTATCTTCTATATATTGCTATTTCTTTTATATTAAAAAATCTCCAAAATATAATCCTAATTTACTATATTTACTATAATTAAGCATATAGTGGGTTTATAATATATGTAAAGAACAAAATGGTCTTTCAGCATACAAGAGGAAAGCTTAACAGAACCTTAAAATGTATTTCTTTTTTTATTGAAAGCTTGTATTTCAAATAGTCATTAAGGGCTCTCCTGGTTTTTACTAGGGTAGAGTTAATTTTCTTCCTAACAGCTGGTAGAGTACAGTTTTTGTTTTTGTTTGGGTTTGTGTTGTTGTTGTTTTTTTAATTTAGTACAAGAGTAATGTTGATAACACAGTGATGGCTTAGCTGTTCCTGAGCAGGGCTTTTCCTAAGTCAAGGTTTCTTCAGTTTTCCATCATCTGCCAGTGAGCAGGTGCATAAGAATTTGGGAGGGAGCATAGCCAGGAAAGCTGACACAAACTGGCCAAAGGGAAATCCCATATCATAGAACATCATGACCAATATATAAACTGGGGTAACCTGGCAAGGAGCTGCTGGTTGGTCATTGGAGGCTGGGCATCAGTCAGTGGGTGGGGAGTAATTGCATTGTGCATCACTTGTCTTCTTGGGATTTATCTCTCCCTCTTTTTTTTATCTCCCTTCCCATAATAGTACTATAATTACTATCATTAATTTAATTACTATCATTACTATCATTATTATATTAATATTGTATTTTATTTTGTTTCAACTGTGAAGCTGTTCTTATCTCAACTCACAGGTGTATCTTTTTAAAATTCTCTTCTGCATTCTACCAGAGAATCTGCATGGTACTTATTTACCAGCTGGAATTATGTCATGACACGGGCCCAAATGGTCACTCTTCTCACTTAAAACTCCATTTGGTATGTACATTTGGTATGTATTTAAAGGTACAGTCCAGTTTTAAAGGTATCTAGGGTGAATATTTGGAACTGAAAATTAAGTTTCCAGGTTTGGAAGCTATAATTGACCTTTTTTATGTTAAACTATACGAAGTTATTTAAAATATCAGGGGAAGTGAAGAAATGTATCTCTGTTAATGAATAAAACATTTTGATCCTCTATCCTTCACTTGTTGTAAACATTGATGTGACATTAAGATATTCCAGAAAGACGCAGTCACAAATTAATTATCTTGTACTTCAAATGAATTATATGTTAGTAGACCTTGTCCTGTGTTTTTTTAATGAAATCAAGAGATTTTCCAGAGAAAGTATTCTATAAATAATGACAGAATTTTGATGAATCCTTGTTAATGTTCCAGATCAGACAGAATGCAGTTATCTATAACTGAATCAGAAGAGCTTCCTGTTATAAGAAGATGTCACTTTTTTTTCTCTCTCACTATATATGAAATTGGTTTCTACAGACTGGAAAATTTTCAGCACAAGGAAATTTATTGAGTAAATATTGGTTTGTAGGATTTCAGTTTATTTTAAATCATCATGAAAAGAAATATTACTACATTAAACATTTCATAAACTGAAAGTAATTTTGCAAGTCAGGCTTCCATTTGGAAAAAGCAGCAGTCAGATCAATAAATCTGGTGTATTAGTTTTTGCCAGTACTTCTATATAAGTTGGCTTCTCAGACTAAGATATATCATTCACACAGGTCACAAGAGGTTAATTCAGATTTCTATGTTTCTTTTTTCCACTCAGGATTTTTCTTCACATACACCCTAATCTTACAGAATTCATTCTGAGTTTTAACATTGTCTTCAGCAAAATATTTAATTTCTTCCTTAAAGTGATATTTCAAAAATTTAATACTTAGTCTGAACATGAAGAAACCTGCTAAAAAGAATTGGTTGCTTTGATTTTAATGAGTGTATTTTCTTTTTTACTTTTCAGTTTGGAACAAAACTATTAAGTTTTGAGATGCAATTTGTATCCACACCTGGTCACTGTTTCCCCACAGAAATATATCATCTCCTCTGATTTAGATTTGTTCATTGCTACTCTATTATATCCTCCAGAGAACACAGAATCCTGAAATGGCAAAGATATTGATTGTTTGATATAATCCTCATTTCCTTAACTTCTGTCATCGATCTGTCTGTCTGTCTATCTATCATAAAAATATTCAAACAAATTCCTAATACTGTGCTTCTGAAAGTTTTGGTAAACTGCTCTGGTGAGCTATGTCTGTTCTATTAAATCAAACCCTAAAATCATTAGGGAACAGCAAAGCCTAGTAGTATTGAAAATCTATGTTAATGCAAATGTTACAAGGCAATAAATAAAGACTATTAAAGACCTATGGCTTCTGTCATGCTGGATTAAAATTTGGGTTAATGCTTACAAATGTTTACAGTTTCCTACTTAATGGCAGGCCAGATTGCAGAAATAGTATTTTAGAGCTTCCTCTTTCATTATAATTCTATTATAAGCAATGAAAGAAAGGAAAATGTGGGATTCTCCTGGGGCAGCTGCTTATTTTACCTGGCATTCAGTCACTCCGTAAAATGTGGCACCTGAAAGAGAGCCAGCACTGACTGAAATATATAGTATTCTCAAATTTCTAAGAACCTGGAATACACTATTTGGTAAAAATGAAAGGAAGAGAACATCAGAGGACACATGTCAATATCAAACCAGAAAAATCCCCCATTTTCCTGTGTTGTTCTTTACCTCAGATGCCTTAAGAAAACTTAAGACAAAACTGCAGCAATAAAAGCAGAATTAATAAATGAAAGAAAGGAAGGGTTGGGAAGAGTGGGGGGAAGGGAAAGAATGGAAGATAGTTATATTCTCGCACATATGTGTCTCTTTTAGTCTTAGTAAACTCATGGATATACCTGAAAATTCTAAAACCAAATTAATGCCTTCCTTTTATGATCTTTCAGGTGCAAGTTTTGTTTTCTGTTGTGCAGAACTCAGTTTAGATACCCGTATCTCTACTGACTTAAACAATACTAAACTGTAAATTGAAATTACCTCATTAACCTAAATTTACCATTTGTGGAGCAATAAAAGATAAGAAAAGCAAAAGAATTGTTTAAACATAATGAGTGAAACATAATATGTGAAGCAGCACATCTTTCTTTCTGTTTTGCTTTATTAATCAAAGGAAAAAAAATCAAAAATGAAAATCAGATAGAGGGCTCAAAACAGATTGTTCCAATTTGTTCAAGATGTTCTTCTTAGGAAAAATGAGTGTATATGATTTTCTGTCTATGATGAGGAAGAATGTCAAAACCATGGCAGATTATACTCAAGGTTATTAAGTATGATTGAGATCAAGTAGCACACCTCACAAATGAATGGAAGGCGTTGAAAATCTGCAAATCCTCATAAAAATTATATTTAGAATACTTTCTTCATAGTCTTTCTATCTCATCTGTTTATTCACATTTGCAATTGAAATGCTCAGGCTGCAAAAATAAATAAATTTAGAGACCTAGAGAACTAAAAATAGGTATGAAAGGGATGAATCTGCTCAAGTACAAAAACATACCAACCCACAGACACAATCAGTTTGGAGCAGTGGAGAAATGCTGATGATACCAGCTTCCAAAATCTATTTATGTTTTATGGTCCATACAGCTACAAATAGAGGTTTCTCAGCTTCTACAAGAACATTAAGAATATTCCTTTCAATAGTATCAAATATTACCTTTATGAAAAGTTATGTAAACTTGTTATCAATCTGCAAAGGTGAAACTGATTCAAGGAATAGAGCCAGAACTCCAAACTGAAATAATTGAATATAAAATATTAATTATTTTGTTGCAAAGGGCTGAATAATCAGCTCCCTCTAACCTAACAATACATCATTTCTTAATACCATTGGACAGAATGAGCTTCTACAAACTAACAACCCAAACAAAGTATATTTGATGGGGAAAGACACTTTCTCTCAAATACTATGCAGGTGATAATCAGGGAGCAACATGAAATGTCAGCCAGCAGAACATCCTCAGTGCTAGTGAAATGATGGACTACTGTAAAAAAAAAGTACTGATATCTGCAGTGAGCTCTAACATCACTTCACCTAAAACAAAACACTTACCAAGTACAGATACATCTAGGAGAAATTCAATGTATGTATGAACAACAACAGACTGTCACTGTGACATATCTAGGCTCACACAATGCAATGGTAAAAAAATTCTGATAATCTAACTTCTACTAATGTACAAATCATCATTCTGTATAGTCACTGTTTCAAATTAAAACAATAGCAATTCCCCTAGTCACTAGCAATTCAGTTGTTTCTAGTAGTAAATGGAGAATAGAAAAGTTAATAGAGTTATTGTGATAAACTAAATTAATTCTTATTTTTTTAAAGAGAGCTGATGTGCTTCTATGTAAAAAAGTATTCCTGTTTTGCAAGTCTGAAGAAGTATCATTTGTATTTTAAACATGTACATTTTCATCAAAGATCTGGTAACAACTAGAATATTACTGACTGCACAGACTTCTTGTCAAGAACAGTTATGTTCACTGTGTAATGGAAAATGGACATTGGTAGAAATAGGATGGCTATATTTAAAGGAAGAAGGATTTAATAGATTTTGACTGTTCATGTGTGAGTGCATATCACAGTGGAGACTAAGAAGTTTTAATTATGAAAAATGAATCTTCTTGTCAATTTCAGAATAAATTCTATGAAGTATGCAATAGACTTCATATATAAAACAGCCAAATATCACATTATTATGTAAAGATTAAATTTAATTTGAAATACTTAGAAAAAAAGATAAATTTTCTATTTTCTGTAAAAAGATTTTCATATTTTTGTTCACTGAAATTCATTTTTCAAAATCTACTTTCTACATTAATGATTCACACAAATGCGTATTTTTTTTCAGCTGCAGTCTTTCACTTTCATAAAAAACTATTAGGATAACAGCAATCCTTGAGCACTGTAAATTTTCTATGTAATTTTAAAAATATATGCCTTACTGCTCATAGATATATCTCTCTGAAGAGCCCTTGCTACTACTTACCAGCAAATTTTGCTTCAGTGAAAAAAGACAAAAAGGAAGAGTACATTAGCTAACACATTTTATGTAGGAAGGATAGTGATACCAATATAACACATAAGCATTAACAGCTTCTTTCTTACATGTTACCTACCATTTATGTAAAATCCAGTTTGAATAATACACTACTGCAGAGAAACCAAATCAATCTATAATCATTTATATTCAATATTGGCAGTTCAGCTACAGAATAAATCAGTGTGGCATTATGAAGTCTGTTTAATACATAGTAAAACTGAAAAAGGGTTTTCACCATGTACCAAGCAGATTACCATGTATAAACCAGCAAAAAAACATAAAACAAATATTGATACGAAGACAAGACATCAACAGCTGTGGTAATATTCCTCAGCTTTCTACTTCCCTTGGATAATAACTTCATGGACCAATGCTATAATCGACAAGTTGACCTTGCAAAATTTTCAGTGCCATGGTAGGAAGGGAGGGTGAGGTAGAGAAAAAAACCCAAAAAAGCTAAAAACCCACATCCTACTAAATATTGTCCATTCTGGAAAATATTCAGTCCCAAATTAAAAATTATTTTGATGGAGAATTTCTGGCAGGTGCCAGAACAAAGCAATTGAAAAGGGCTAAGACATCCTGATATGGTCATATGTTGCTGTGTCTGCAGTGACAGACATTCAGCACAAGCCAAAATGAAACACTGCATAATGTTCTGAGCTAAGGAAATGGACAGTTAAAAATCAATCTCTAGCTCACATTCCCAGCTCTGAACCTGAAAATGACAGCTATTATCCAGATTTACATTTTATTCCAGCTAGAATAAAGCCAATAAATCACTGGTCTTTTGGCTGCTCGGATAATTACAGTGTGAGTGGCTGGTATGAGTTTCACTGGGGGAAGATGCTTTCAGAGGGTTAGAGCACAAAGTGGAAAGAATGACAGTAAAAAATGGACTTGATTTCCATGTTGAGATGAGAGCTTGTGACATGCAAATCACTGAACACAGTAACCTCTGCTGAGACCCATCAGCCCTCCTCATAAGATGCCCAGGATGGGTAAGTCTGTGTGGTGAAATATTCTTTATTGAGCTGATAGCTCAGGTGAACAACCTTTTGGTTTAAAGGGATAGGGGAGTTTTTAATGGCATATTAAAAAATATTCTGATGTGTCTTTGCCAGAAGCAATTTCATCATCGACACTCTCTTTAATATAACTTACTGGTGTGCTTCTGTGAGAGCAGACATTTTGAAATCTAAATTCTTAGTTATGATTAGTTCAACATACACTTCTAATCACATCTGCATATCAGATGACAGAGTAACAAGAAATTCAGCTATACATAGGTTTCAAGAGAATTTGAAAGAATATATGATCCAAAAGTTCATAAGTCTGTATTGCATGACTACTCATTTCGTCCTGTAAAAAATTCTTTAATTCCTCAAACATTAATTATGGCTCTGTTTTATGACAAATGTAACATATATTTCACAGCTCCTTTCCATAATTGTCCTGACTTCCGTCTAAACTGAACCTTTCATAATTTTTTCCTGGATGACATCACACTGGGAACCTGAAAAAATGGTAAAAAAAAA